>JAGFNQ010001106.1:254163-571179 GCA_024364735.1 Boesenbergia rotunda
TTGAGTGTGCAGGTTGTACAGGTTACACATATGGACTTGGCTGGACGGCCTCAGTACGGTAAAGGGTGGCATGGAGACAAGCTGGAGGCTTGTATGCACCCGAGGGACCTTGGAGAGCAAGGACGATGAGCTGAGGGGTGCGGACTTCGAGGCATGCGTGAAGGATGGCATGGAGGCAAGCTGGAGGCTTGCGTGCATCCGAGGGACGGGAGCCGAAGATGAATAGGGCGCTAAGGCAATAGTCGAGGCTGCAGATGAGGAGTCAGTCGAGTCGTGAGGGTACAAGTGCTGTGTGATTGTACTGGGGAAATCCTAGGGTTCGAGTGCGGAGTGGAATGTACTCGGGAAAGGTAACCTTAGGTGGGTGAGTAGACCAGTCGACTGGCCTGGGGGCAGTCGACTGATGAAACTCACAGAAGAGTTTCAGCTGGGGACCAGTCGACTGCTCTGGGAGCAGTCGACTGGTAGGGGGCTGGTGAGTTGGCTGAAATTCGAACGTTGGGAGTTGCAACGGTCAAATTTCAGTGGCACCAGTCGACTGCCCTGGGAGCAGTCGACTGGTGGTGAGGGTTTTAGCCCGAGTTCTATTTAAAGAGGACTTCGTGATGGCTGAGATTTTTGACGAATCTTGTCTTGGTTAAAGGCAAGATAGTAGTCTTTGTGCTCAGGATTGTCAAGGTAATTGTGGCAAGGATTCTCCGCCCACAAGGATGATGGATCGCTTTGGCGTGCTAGAGGGGGGGGGTGAATAGCACTTTTTCGTTTTGATCTCTACAATGTCGTTAGCGTAGCGGAAACAATAATACGCAAAGTAAATATGAACAATGCTAACAATAGAAATTTACTTGGTATCCACCCCGGACGGGTGACTAATACAAGAATCCAACGGTGGATCAACCCCCAGATAACCTCCGACTAGATCTGTCGCTCCTTGTGGGTGGAGAAACCTCACCACAACACTTCGGATGCTTTCTGATCACAAAAGACTAGTAACTCACTTTACCCAAGTGAGTTTCGTCAAAAAAGCTAGTAGGAAACGAGCGCCTTTAAATAGGGCTCGAGTCTGAAACAGCCGCTACCAGTCGACTACCCCTGGGGCAGTCGACTGGTCCCACTCAGATTCGACCGTTACAGTACAACGTTCGAATCTACCAGCCTGTTCCAGCCTACACCAGTCGACTGCCCCTTGGCCAGTCGACTGGTCCATCCTAAGCCTAGGGTTACACTCCTGAGTACATGTCACTCCGCACTCAAACCCTCCCGACTTAGCCCCTGAGTACACACACTCATACTCAGCCTCTCACAACCCAGTTGACTCTTCACCAGCAGTCTTGACTGTCGCGTTCACGCCCTCTTCATCTTCGGCTCTCATCCCTCGGATGCGCACGCAAACCTCCAGCTTGCCTCCATGCCACCCTTCACGTACGCCTCGAAGTCCGCGTCCCTCGGCTCATCATCTCTGCTATCCAACGGTCCCTCGGATGCGCACGCAAGCCTCCAGCTTGCTTCCATGTCATCCTTCACCTGAAGACATCAACCAATTCCATGTGTACCTGTACACCTACACACTCATGTACACATATGAGAACAACATCAATCCTAACTTAACCATATTGCCCACACATCAAAATATCATGATCCTCCAGATCATCTCAGGGCCGATTGCCGCAACAATCTCTCCCTTTTTGATGTGTGGCAATATGTTAAGTTAGATAAACATATAGCAATGATAATAGCAAAAGCAATTGAAAAATTAAAGCATAATACACAAGAGACAACCTCCCCCTTAACCTATCCTTTCTCCCAATTTTCAATCCTTATTGCTAATTCCAAAGTTAAGTTTTCCCAACTCAACTCCATAGTATCAACCCAACTAAACCAAGTTAGAGTTTGACCTATCCTAACTTAACACTCACATTTCTCCCCCATTGACACCATCAAATGATTGCCCCAAGCAATCCTACCCTTGGTGCCAAATAGAACTTAACCAGATTTTTGAAAAAACTCCTCAGAAATCACAAATTCACAATCTGCCCACACTACCAGTCGACTGCCCCCAGGGCAGTCGACTGATACGCCAATTTCAGAATTTCCAGTCGAAATTCAGAAACGCATAAAAAATCTGGAAAATTCGGAAAAATGTGAAACTTTGCAAGCACGATTGTTAAGGTATTCCCTACACTAGAAAAATTTGGTTCATGAGAAACATCAACCGTGCCTGACTTTTTGGTACAAACTCAAAAGTTCTTAAATAATGGCAACTTTGTATCAACATTGAATTCTAATCATGGTATCCTATATTTGCCACTTTCTATCAACTTCATTTGACATTTAAAATGATTCTCAAACTTCCCTTTTTCATATAACTATTTCCATTTTGACAAGAGCTCCCCCTCTTTCCCTCTTAAGTCTAGATGATCATTAGAACAAAGCTTTCCGATGCCCTTTTCTACAAAAATTTCATTGTGCAACTTGCAATCAATATATAGTAAATGCTTTAAAAACAACATTTTGTAAACCATTTGAAGAAACACGCATAGAAAGAGCATAGTGTAAGACCATAGTTTCAACACTCAATGAATCACCAAAACATTATCAAATTAAGAGAGAATTTTAACATGATAACATAAAGAAAAGTGTATCAGACATGCCATCATAAAGTTTGTCAAGAAATAAACACCACAAGAATACCTAGGGCCAAAGGCCGGAAGTCATCCAACAAGTTACAATCATCCAAGTGAAAAGTGTTTGAGAGAAAAGATACATAAAACGATAATGCTCTCAGCACTAAACATCATCCAAAAACTGCATCAACTGGTCAGAAGAACATATGATCGTCACCACCTGGAGGAGGAGGAGGAGCCTGAGATGCGAGATGCCACTGTCGCAACATCTCGAGCATGTCCTCCTGGCGGCTGGAAATCCTATCAACTGCCGCCTCAACCCTCTGCTCAGACTGCTATAGTCCGTGAGTATCCTCACGGATGTTGTGTACATCCTCCTGGAGCCTGTGGATGTCTGATCGAAGCTGGATGAACTCTGCACGTGTGACCAGCTCGCCTGGCTCCTCATCTGAGTTAGCGGTCTCCGGGCGCTCCCTCCAAACAAATGTCCCCTGTCCACACTCAATACCTGCCTAGGACAGTTGGCGTGTGCCAATCTGATCATAGTCCTTTGACAGGTGCCTGACCTGACCACTACCCACACGGATGCCAAAACGTAAATGGAAAAACTCGGTCAGGATGTGGCAGAAGGGCATATATATCTTCCCATTAACACTATGGGAAGAATGACAAATGACACTAAAGACTTGTAGGGAGACATCAATGTCCAACCTCCTCTCCAAAACGTACATCATCACCAAATGTGGGAGTCTGATCCTGGACCTCCCCTTGGTGACAATGGGCAAAATGCACTCGATGACGATCTTATACAAGACATGGCTAAACGGCCTCATGGGTTTAGCATCAAAGAGACGTTCCGACTCATTCCTGTGTCTTCTAAAATAATGCATATGTATCTGATCAATGGTGACTCCAGGAAACTCTAATGGTTCAACAACAATGGGAAAGTAAACAGATGCATTATTGGACTCTCTACACTGTAGGAACCCAGCTAAACCCATGACAAAGAAAGGGATAGGAACACCAGTTACTCGAGACTCATACACATTACTATCTGAGTCAATACAGGTCAAATTTGCATAAAATTCTATACATAAATCTATATCTATGTCATGCTGGCAATAAACCAGCCGATCTAGTTGGAAATGAGTGATCATTTCAGCTAGCTGAGGCGACTTCTCTTGAAAGAAGGTCTTGTTTAGGTATCAGCAATTCATTACCGTGAACTTATTTTCTTCAAATCGTTTCTTACATTCTAGGGACCTAAACCTGGACCCTCCCTAATTCTGTTGGGATGACCCTTCTCCCCTAGATCTCTTAGAGGTCATCCTAAAATCCATACACACCCATGCATGTTAAGACAACCCCCCCCCCAAAAGGAAAAACATCAAAGAACATGCACAAAAATATCATGTTAGTGTCAAAATATGATTTAAATGAAGAAAAAGAACCTTAAACAATAATACCTTTTCATTCTCCTCATAATGATTTGATTTTGAGAGTGTGGCTTAGAGGAGGATTTAGAGAGGGATTTTGGGGCTTAGAAAGGCCTTTGGAAGAAGGAGGAACTTGGGAGAGGTGATGATCGCCAGGGAAGTCGCTAAAACCCTAGAGTTTGGCTTCCCTCGGCGCGCCCTTTCCTTTTATAAAGCACGCGTCCCAGTCGACTGGTATTTGGCAGTCAACTGGGCCAGAGTGTAATTACATTCTGTGGGTTTTCCCAGTCGACTGGCCTCCAGCCAGTCGACTGGTATCTGATTTTCTGATTTTTCAAATTTTCAATCCAAACTTCAGAAATATCTAACTAATTCCACAAATTCCCAAAAAATATGAATTCTTGTGGGGAGATTTGTGGATCCTATATTGACCTGGGAAAAATATAATTTCAGTCAAAGTTATTCCGAATCCCAAGATTGGTACAAACTTCAAGTTTCTCCACAATGTATCATGAAACCTTTCCCAAAAGTTCTAATTTTGACCTCACATTGATGCTCCTTCCCATACTCATTCATAATCCATTCATAGCATCAAGTTATATGGTATTTAGGTATTAAAACCAATTTGGCTTGATTAAAGTCCCAATTTCACCTTTTTCTCTATAGTGTGTCAATTCTCTAGGATTAAGACTAACCTTAGCCTTTTAAACCTCTTGGCACACCCTATAGTCCTTTTCAATCTCCTAGAAGTAAACCACCTGAGATCCATTGACCATGAAACCTATTTTGGCTTCTAGAGCTCTCCCTCGAGCTCCTAGCCCTGGTTACCTTCCTAGGTAACTTTTCTACAAAGGCAAGACCACACCGTTGCTTCTTGACCTTCTTCTATCACTCTCTTAACCCTATAGACATTTTCCTTAGTCAATTTCTTTTCTTTTCCTTCAAATGACTTTTCCTTACCATTTTTGACTTTTTCTTTACCATAGTTATAGGGCATCCTTGAATATGATATTTTATCAATATTAGCCCTCCTAGGGTGGTATCATAGGTCTGGCCTACCATTCCTATGATTTTGGTCCTTTGATATCATGTTCAATCCCTTGGACCCATGAATAACTCTACCTATGTTTCTTTCTAACTTATCAAGTTTTGCTCTTAAAACCTGATTTTCCTTTTCTAACTTCCTAACCTTAGGATTACTAGACCTGCTTTGATCATTTCTAAGTCTACCTATTTTTCTAGGCATATTTCTCCCTTTCTTAGAGTTTATGCCTTGGTCTTTATTCCTAGAGTTCCTAGATTTATCATGCATCATAGAATTTTTGGTGTTTTGGCATGCAAAATTGTTTCTATTCCTATCATAATATTTAAAACCAAAAACACGCATGGGCACGCAATTGTTATCAATTCTATCATTCATACAAGCATTTTGAGCATAAATTGAGTTAGGGATTACCTCCCTTACCCTTGGGGCTCCCCCTTGATGCATGCTCCTTTTTCTTTCTTCTTTCTTTTTCTCCCATTTCCTTAGATGCTCCATCTTCTTGAGCTCCTTACTCCTTGGATACTTGGTATGGTAGTGCCCTAGTTCCCCGCATGTGAAACACCTAATTTTTCTTTTTTTCTCCTTTTGAGCTTTCTCATTCCTACAACCCATATTAGAATTTAAATGAATAGAATTGAGCTTAGAAATTACCTCCTTTTTACCTAGTGGACACTTATCCTTGTAGTGCCCCTTTTTGTTGCAATCAAAACATATGATATGCTCTTTTGATTTAGCTTTGGTGGAAGTGGAAGTCTTTTCTTGCTCTTGTGGGGATGAGGGTCTCTCCTCCCCCTCAACCCTTGATGTTGATACTTCTTCTTCTTCTTCTGACGATATGAATCCTTTTTCACTTGATTCCTCTATATCACTTGATAATTTTCCTTCTCTTTGGTATTCTTGGACACTTGAGCTTATTTCTTTGGGCTCTTCTTGCGTCGGGTTCTTATGTACTTCTTCCAATTTCATCCATAACTCATAGGCATTTTTATACTTCCCTACATCACTCAAGATATTAGTAGGCAAAATATTAACCATGATATTGACTACCTTTTCATTGGCCCTTGCTTGTTTTTGTTGCTCCTTGGTCCAATACCTAGGTCGGAGCTTCTTTCCATGCTTGTCCTTAGGGGTCTCGAATGGCTCTTCTATCACCATTATGCACTCCCAATCTATGCCGAGCCACATCTTCATTCTAGCTTTCCAATAATCAAAATCTTCATGCTCATACGGTGGTGGTGAGTTTACATCTTCCCCAAGTTTGTCTTCCATCATTCTTGTTCCTCTAGCGTGTGCTCCCTCGGCAGTTAGTCCGATCAAGAGCGGTCCTTCGCTCTGATACCAACTGATGGATCGCTTCGGCGTGCTAGAGGGGGGGGGGGTGAATAGCACTTTTTCGTTTTGATCTCTACAATGTCGTTAGCGCAGCGGAAACAATAATATGCAAAGTAAATATGAACAATGCTACAAACAAAAATTTACTTGGTATCCACCTCGGACGGGTGACTAATCCAAGAATCCGTCGGTGGATCAACACCCGGATAACCTCCGGCTAGATCTGTCGCTCCTTGTGGGTGGAGAAACCTCACCACAATACTTCTGATGCTTCCTGATCATAAAAGACTAGTAACTCACTTTGCCCAAGTGAGTTTCGTCAAAGAAGCTAGTAGGAAACGAGCGCCTTTAAATAGGGCTCGAGTCTGAAACAGCCGCTACCAGTCGACTACCCCTGGGGCAGTCGACTGGTCCCACTCAGATTCGACCGTTACAGTACAACGTTCGAATCTACCAGCCTGTTCCAGCCTACACCAGTCGACTGCCCCTTGGCCAGTCGACTGGTCCATCCTAAGCCTAAGGTTACACTCCCGAGTACATGTCACTCCGCACTCAAACCCTCCCAGCTTAGCCCCTGAGTACACACACTCATACTCAGCCTCTCACAACCCAGTTGACTCTTCACCAGCAGTTTTGACTGTTGCCTTCATGCCCTCTTCATCTTCGGCCCTCGTCCCTTGGATGCGCACGCAAACCTCCAGCTTGCCTCCATGCCACCCTTCACGTACGCCTCGAAGTCCGCGTCCCTCGGCTCATCATCTCTGCTATCCAACGGTCCCTCGGATGCGCACGCAAGCCTCCAGCTTGCTTCCATGCCATCCTTCACTTGAAGACATCAACCAAGTCTATGTGTACCTGTACACCTGCACACTCATGTACACATATGAGAACAACACCAATCCTAATTTAACCATATTGCCCACACATCAAAATATCATGATCCTCCAGATTATCTCAGGGTTGATTGCCCCAACAAAGGAGCGACAAGAGCTAGCCGGAGGTTATCCGGGGAGTAATCCACCGACGAATTCTTGGATTAGTCACCCGTCCGGGGTGGATACCAAGTAAATCTTCAATGTTAGCATTGGTGAGTTTTGTCTTATTGTTTTTATTGTATATTCCGCTGCGCAAACTAACCGTGTAGGTAGAAGAGATTCGAAAAATCCTATTCACCCCCCCTCTAGCGTACACAAGCGATCTACCAATTGGTATCAGAGCAAGGACCGCTGTTGATTGGACTAACCGCCGAGAGAGCACACGCTAGAGGGAAAAGAAAATGGAAGACAAATTTGGGGAAGACATCTACACTCCACCACCCTACGACCATGAGGATTTCGGCTATTGGAAAGCAAGGATGGAGACTTGGCTTAGCATGGATTGGGCATGTAGGATAGCAATAGAAGAGCCTTTCGAAGTTTCAAAGGACAAGCACGGGAAGAGGCTTCGTCCTAGATATTGGGACAAAGAGCAACAAGAACAATTTCGGGCAAATAAGAAGGTAATTGATATATTGGTAAATCTTGTGCCTAATGTTGTGTTAAGAGGTGTAGGTAAATATGAGAATGCGTATGAGTTGTGGGATAAGTTGGAAAAATGTCACAAGATACCTACACAAGGTTAATTTGTGGAAGAGCCCGAGGAAATGAGCTCAAGAGCCCAAGAGGATGAACAATCAAGTGAGGAATTCTCTACATTATCAAGAGAAGAGGAAAAGGGCCAATCGGATGGGGAGAAAAGTTCAACATTCGGAGAAGAAGACAAGGAAGAAGAAGAGAGTGAGAGGGCATCCACCTCAAGGATTGAGGGGGAGGAGAGACCCTCATCTACACATGAACAGGAGGAAGCATCTTCTTCATCCAAGGTTGAAGAGGAAGTCAACCTAGTCTCTACCTCCACCAAAGCTAAATCAAAAGAACATATCACATGCTTTGGTTGCCACGAAAAGGGGCACTACAAGGATAAGTGCCCTCTAGGTAAGAAAAAGGAGGTACTCTCTAAACCCGGGTCCATTCGATTTAAGTCTAACATGAATTGTAGGAATGGAGAAGCCCAAGAGAGGAAAATGAAGATTAGATGATTCACATGCGGAGAATTGGGGCACTACCACACCAAGTGCTCAAAGAAAAGAGAGCTCAAGAAAATGGAGCACTTGAGAAAATGGGAGAAGGAGGAAAGAAAGAAGCAAATATCACATCAAGGGGGAACTTCAAGGGTAAGGGAGGTAATTCCTAACCCTAGATTAAAATGTAATTCAATTTCAAGTTCCTCATTGCATTTTAAAAATAATGTTAATCATCCCTCCATGCATGCTGGTTTTAATGAGAAATGCTTAATGGTGCATAATTTTGGATTTAGATATAATGATAGGACTAAGGATAACAAGGTAGATCACAACCCTAGGAAAAGCATGCATAATGATAGACCCAAGACCTCTAGACCTAAGGATCATGGTACTAATCCCAAGAAGAGAAGGAATGTGCCTAGAAAGGAGGTTAGGTCTGGGAATGTCCAAAGTGGACATATGGACTCCAAAGTTAAAGTTCTAGAGAGGAAAAATCAAGCCTTGAGGGCAAGGCTTGACAAACTAGAAAAGACCCTAGAAAGATTCACAGTTGGATCAAAGGGTCTAGACATGGTGTTGGGTAGTATAAAACCCAACTATGATAGATCGGCGTTGGGATACCGGTCTAAGACCTCCAAGGCCAACAAAAAGAAGTATGCCGGGGAAGCATATAATCTTGGCAAGAAGGAGAAGACCAAAAATGGCAAGGGGTGCCATTTGAGGGTAAAAGGAATAACTTAACCAAAGACAAGGTGTCTAAGGTTAAGAAGGTTCATTTTGTAGGCCAAGAGTTACCGGGGGCACACCGGTGTGGTCTAGTGTGGGTAGCGTCACCTAGGGAGGTGGCTAGGCCTCAGAGCTCAAGGGGGAGCTCTAGGAGCCTTTGGGGTCCATGGTAAATGGATTTCAAGAGTTTCTCTCCTAGGAAATTAGGTGAATTGTGCCAAAGAGGGTTGGAAGACCTGGGTAAGTCTTAATCCTAGGTTTTGGCACATTAAAAGGGAATTTAGGGAGAAAAAGATGAAAATGATGTTATAATTGATAAAATTAAGGTTTAATGGGCAAATACCATATAATTCAGTGCTAAAAATGTATCATGAACAAGTATAAAAGGATACATTAATGAGAAGTTGAAATTAGAACTTTTGGAAAAGGTTCAAATGATACAATTTAGGATAAGTTGAGTTTCGTGCCAATCTTGGGATCCGGAGTATATTTGTTTGGAAACGTATTTTTCCCAAGTATACATTGGCCCCACAAATCTCCCCACAAAATTTCATAATTTTTGGAGATTTGTGGAATTAATTAGGCATTACTGAAATTGGACTAAAAACCTGAAATTCAAGTACTAGTCGACTACCCCAGGGGCAGTCGACTGGTCTAAGCCCAAAAACTCTCTGTACGTTTTGGCAGTCGACTGCCAGTCGACTGTGTTAGTGCAGGCAGCACCTAAGTCAAACTTGGGTTTTGATAATGGCAAAGGGTTCAAGAGTTAAGATGTTATTTTTGGTCTAATGTGTTCATTGAGTGTGCAGAAAGAAGTCCTGGCGAAGGGCTGCTGGGCACCTAGCGAAGGGCTGCTAGGCATCGAAACCCTAATGTTGGATCGAGAGAACCGATAGATGGGGGGTGAATATCGAAAAACGTTCGGATTTAAGAAATAGAGAAATTACGCAGCGGAAATTAAAACAAACAAACACAAACACCAAGTTTTTTTACTTGGTTCGGAGTCGCGTTCGGCTCCTACTCCAAGGCCCACGGTCGTTGACCGTTTACTGCGGGCAATTCTATATGTGCGCAAAATGGTTTACAAATAGATTTACAATTGCAGTATAGTAAACACAAAAAGGAAATTGCTCTTCATTACCGACGCTCGGTGTGGAATGTTTCTCGGAGCAGAGGGACGTCGTCAGCGCTTGTATCTCGAGTCGGGAGGTTTCTGGAGTAGAGCGCGGGAGCAGAAGAGCGTGGTTACGTTGAATGAATTCTGTGTTGAAGCCTTGGGGTCGAGGGCCCTTTTTATAGCACCTGGGGGCGCCCGGAACGTCGGGGGCGACCCCACGTGTCAGCCGATCCGAGTTCTTCTCGGTCAGCTCTGATCCCTTCAAACTCGGGATCAGATCTTGACTGAGGGCGCCCGGGATGCTGGGGGCGACCCCACGTGTCAGCCAATCTGAGTTCTTCTCGGTCAGCTCTGATCCCTTCAAACTCGGGATCAGATCTTGACTGAGGGCGCCCGGGATGCTGGGGTGCACGGATTGACCGGGTCAACTCTCATCCGTTTGGCTTCTCGCTGGCTTGCTTCGTTGGCTTCACCTGGGGGCGCCCGGGAGCACGGGGGTGCCCGGGAGCATGGGGGCGCCCGGGAGAACGGGGGCACCCCGCCCATAAGCTGCCGAAGCTCACCTTTGTTTACTTTGTTTTGTGTTCACCTTGGGGGTGCCCGGGACACTCCGGGCGCCCTACTCAGACTCTGCCTCTCTCCTTTGAGGCTCTCTGAGCTGCAGACACTCGTTCCTTCGGTCCTGCATCCAGGGTTAGTCCAAAACAACATAAAGCAATTAATATGTTAGTTTTTACAGCCTTAGCTGTCTTGGTTCTGACTTTGGGCCTCCAAAATGGAGCCCTAGGTCGAATCGACGCCTACTGTTCCCTCGTCGGGGAACGCGTCCTCACCTACTCCTCTCGGGAAAATGTACCTGATGCCAACCGGTTCCTCCGGTTGGACTTTTGCCCAACAGTCCTTCGCCAGACGCCTAGCTGTCCTTCGCCAGGTCTTTAGTACCAAGCTGTCCTTCGCCTGGTGCCTAGCAGTCCTTCACTAGGTCTTTGGATCCTAGCAGTCCTTCGCCAGGTGCCTAGCAGTCCTTCGCTAGGACTTTGGATCCAGGTAGTCCTTCGCCAGGGCTTTGGATCCTGGCAGTCCTTCGCCAGGTGCCTAGCAGTCCTTCGCTAGGGCTTTGTATCCTGGCATTCCTTCGCCAGGTGCCTAGCAGTCCTTCGCTAGGGCTTTGTATCCTGGCATTCCTTCGCCAGGTGCCTAGCAGTCCTTCGCCAGGGCTTTGTTTCCTAGCAGTCCTTCGCCAGGTGCCTAGCAGCCCTTCGCTAGGACTTTGTTTCCTGCACACTTAGTAACATCGTTAGATCACAAATAACACTTAACTTTGAATCCTTTGCCAATATCAAAACAAGGTTCGATATGGTGCTTCCTGCACCAACAATCTCCCCCTTTTTGATTTATGGCAACACAATTCAAAGTTAAGTAAAAACTTATAACAGTTAAGAAAGAAGGTTAAGACCTAATGAAATATAGCAATTCTGAACAGTCTAAAACCAATGTAATTTGAATAGAATAAATTTTTCTGAACAAAATTTTTTTTTTCTCATACTCCACTTGAATAATTGTGTTATAAAACACTTAACTTAACTTTGACCTTTCCTCCCCCTTTAACATATATTAAAAACAAACATGGGTGAACAAGGTAAAGTAAAAAAGTTTTTGCAAACCTAAATTTTGTTACAAAACTTTTACTTGGCTTTGCAAAAAGAATTTTACTTAGGCAAAATTTTGAAGCCAAATTTCCCTAACAAATTGTTCAACTTTGAGAATTGGGAGAAAATTTGTTTTAAAAGACTTTGTTTGGAAATACTTTGTGTATTTTGAAAAACAAAATCTTAAAAAAAATTTCTACACAAGTTTTTAAAAAAACTTTACGTAGAACCATTTGTCAAAATTTTCAAAAAGTTTTTGCTCAGACAAATTTATGAAGAAAAATTTTACTTAGAAAAAACATGTACTTAAAAACATTTGAAACATTTAGACATACTTAAAAAATTTTGAAGCACTAGAAATACTTGAAAGCACTTGAAGTAGTTTGAAATTTTAACAGCACTTGGCACTTAAAAACAATTTGAAGTACTTAGAAATTTTTAAAGTACTTTAAAAAAAAATCTTAGACCAATTTTAAAGCACTTATAAATACTTAGCTTTTTGTGAAAACGAGAAAAAAATTTCTCTCTCTTTTCTATTTCGCTCCCCCTTGGCCATATATCAATAAGGAGGTTTTGAAAGAAGATTTAAGAAAGAAATGTGTGTATCAGAGTTTATGAGCTTTGAACATAAAAATACTTGTTATAATTCTGAAAGTATAGCAAGTAGCTTAAATTGTACCAATGAAAACTCCACTTTGAAAAGTATTATGAATTAAAAAAAAATATTTTGTATTTGTAGGCAAGTTTTTAGAAAATTCACGTACTTAGAATATTATTGCCTTAGAAAAGTATTTATTTTGAAAAGATTTAAAAAAATATTTTCATTTAACAGATAGTACATTTGGAAGAATACAACAAAATGTTATGCAAAAGAAAATTTGAAACCCATTTTCACTTTGAAAAAGATTGAAAAAAAAATTGTTTTTTTTAAACATGTTTAGTATTGCACCTTAAAAAATTATTCGTACATTGTAAATATTAGTGCTTTGAAAAAGTATTAGTACTTTTGCAGGATGTTATGCATTTTTGACAAATATAAGTACTAATAAATACTTTTGAACACAATATTTTAAGAAAAAATTTAATATAATACTTTACTTAGTATGGTTTCCTTTCCAGTCTGACACAATCCTAGGAACCCTTGTTAACTACAAGGGCATTTTCCTAAGTGTCCTAGAAATTTTTCAATCCAAGTAAATATTATAAAAGTAACTTCATAAGTCACAAGAATTTTGAAAAATAAAATAATAGTATTTTGGAACAAAAATTATTTAAGTTATCAATAGGATTTTAAACTTGCAGTGCATGAAAACATATAATTTTAAAAAATATTCAATAATTCTTTTAATTTAATCTTCCCCTAAGCTTGACCCAGTCCTAGGAAGCTTGTTGACTACAAGCGATCTTCCTCTGAGTTTTAGGGTTTGATTTAAATTATAAGAATTATCTAATAATTTCAAAACAAATAATTACCAAAAAAACATTTCAGAAATTCTTCTTTTAACTCAAACTCCCCCTAAATTTGACACATCCTAGGAGTCCTTGTAGATCATGAAGTGGATCTTCCTCTGTGTCTTTAGGGTTTATTAAAATCAAAAGAAGAATTTTGAATAACCTTCTGAGTATGATAACTTTCAAGGAGATAAATTTTTGAAAACACAACTTGGAATGATAGCACAGTTTTCGAAAATCATGATGTTAATTTTTCAAAGAGATAGTAATATACGAGGGTTTTTGAGTCAACTTTTGAAAACCATATTTTGAGATGATAATAAGTTTTAGAGCATAAGGTTTTTGAAAAAGCTGAATTTTTCGAAAAAGATTAAGAAGAACTCTCCCTATATCCGACACAGTCTGACTTTTATCTAAGTTCCTTAAGGGATATCAGTGTTGACCAGGTTTGACTATGTGGACTAGGGTTGACTATTTTGACCAAGTTAATGACTAAATCAGAACAAGCCCTAGACTCTATTTATTGTGATATTTGACATGAAATTAGAAAAATGTTAGGAATGAAAAAGTAGGGTACAATACAATAAATTAAAAATTAGAGATAAGTTTGAATAACTTTTGCAAACTTTTTTATTTAAAAGGATAGTGAATCATGCTTTTAGGTCCTAGATGTCTCACCCAATTCTACGTGGTTAAACATGTTAACCTTATGGATTGTGTGAGACAAATATTTAATTTTAAAAAAATGGTTAACATTAAACCTTAGTTTAAAAGTTAAAATGATTTTTGAGGATTTTGAAATTAATTAGAATTTTAACTTTGAATTTTAAAGTTGTTAAGTTGAATTTTGAAAATAATTGATTGAAAATAATTAAGTTGAATTTGAGAATAATTAATTGAAATAATTAAGTTGAATTTTGAGAATAATTAATTGAAAATAATTAAGTTGAATTTGATAATAATTAATTGAGAATAATTAAGTTGAATTTGATTTGTACGGTTGATTGGGTTGGACTAAACTTTTAGGTTCTGAGCATCTCACCCATTTCTAAGTGACAAAACATGATATCCTTAACTGTTTTGTGAGATGCATATTTTAATAGAAAGATTTATTTTGAAAAGGTCATGATTAATTTTGAAAAGTTAAATTAATTTTTAAACCCAATTTAAATTTATTTTGAAAAGAGATATTTGAATCTAAAATTAACTGAAAATTTGTGTTAGATTCGAATTTAACAAAGAGTAAATTGAATTTGAATTTCAAAAATTGGCTTCCAGGTCTTGGCGAGGCACAAGGCCTTCTTTGGCCGTAGCCTTATTGGATCATCAACCCTTTCCTAGACAAAGCCTTTTAGTGATATTTCATCTTCAAAATTACTTTTTGGTAAATTCTGGTCTAACTAGTTTGGGTCTTGGATCGGTAGCTTCGGCTAGTTTCATCAGTCTAAAGAGACCAAGTAGTGTATACTTGACCTTATTAGAAAAGGCTTCCCTAACGTACTATCATCTCGCCTCCACCCAATACTATGTTGTTCAAATTTCAGTTAAGTTGGTTCAGTCCTTATACTAGCCAATCCTATTTCTAAGCAACAAAATAAAATAAAATAAAAAGCAACACACAATTAAAGCAAACAAGACAAAAATGATCTAAGTTACATCATAATCGAAATAAAACTCTGGGTTTTTAAAATTAGCATGGTTGTGAATTAAGTTTTCTAATGTATTGACCTTAACTAATTTATACGAGTTAATCATGTTATTCAAGGTAAATATTGGATTTTTAAATACTGTAAATTTACCTTTTGATTCCCGAGTGGGAATCTCCCCCTTGATTCTAGCCATCTCTCTTTTGCTTGATTGTTTCTTCAGTATTTTGTAGTGGTCGCGAGCCAACCGGACCAGTTTGGGTCGATCTCCTCCATTGTCTTCTGATTTCGAGTTTGAGTCGGACTCGTGTACCGGTTGAAGCTTCTTCTTTGGAGTTTTCCCTGCATTTGAAATTATACCTTCCTCGACCATTATAGTATCAGTTTGATTATATAATTGTAATTCTGGAACAAATTCAAAATTGGTTACCATTTTTGTCTCAATCACTTTGTCTTCTGACTCTGGTTTGGATTCGTGTTCAGACTCTGACTCGGCTGTTTGTGCTTGGGCCGAAAATGCAAAATCTTCTTGGATCTCAATATTGGAGCTCTCTTCATGTAGATTGATTAGCTTTTCCCACATCTCCTTGGCACAGTTGAAGGATCCGACCTGCTTCAGTTCTTCTTTGGTCAGGCCGTATTGTAAGATTGCTGTAGCCCTTGCATCTGTCTCGATCTTCCTCAGAGTTGGTTCATCCAGTTTGTCCCAAGTGATTGATGTTCCTTCTTCTATGGGGAATGTGAACCCCGTTTGGATTATCAACCATAAATCCAGATTGGCCTTCAGGTGGGATTCCATTAGACTTCTCCAGGAGTTGAAATTTTCACCAGAGAAGAGCGGTGGACGGGCACTATTCCATTCTTGGTTGGCCATTTAGTTTAAACCTCATACACAAGAGAAACAACAGAAATGTACCAAGACTTGGTCTTGGATTAGTAATGCGGGAGAGAGAAGAAATAGCCCAAAAAAATATTACACGAATTTTGAGGCAGAATAATAATAAAATAATAATAAAAAGTTTGAGACAAATTTTTTGAAAATGTTACTTTTGTCAATTTTGAAAAAAAATAAGCATTCAAAGTTAAAAATTTTGCTCGAATTAAAGTAACACGTATTTCGAGAAAAATATTAAATAATAATAAAAAAAAGTTTATGACAAATTTTCAAAAATTGATCGTTTTATTAATTTCAATGAATGGTGAAAAAATGAAAATTCAAAATTGAAAAAGGCGAAAAAGATCGAGGGTGTTGCACCAAACTCAATTAACGAGAAAGATTAAAAAAAATATAAAATAATTTCAAAAATCCGAAAAACTCTCAAATTAGTGGCTGCACCAAATTTGAGCTTCCCCGCTCTGATACAACTTGTTGGATTGAGAGAACCGATAGAGGGGGGGTGAATATCGGAAAACGTTCGGATTTAAGAAATAGAAAAATTACGCAGCGGAAATTAATACAAACAAACGCAAACACCAAGTTTTTTTACTTGGTTCGGAGTCGCGTTCGGCACCTACTCCAAGGCCCACGGTCGTTGACCGTTTACTACGGACAATTCTATATGTGCGCAAAACGGTTTACAAATAGATTTACAATTGCAGTATAGTAAACACAAAATGGAAATTGCTCTTCGTTACCAACGTCCGGTGTGGAATGTTTCTCGGAGCAGAGGGACGTCGTCGGCGCTTGTATCTCGAGTCGGGAGGTTTCTGGAGTATAGCGCGGGAGCAGAAGAGCGTGGTTGCGTTGAATGAATTCCGTGATGAAGCCTTGGGGTCGAGGGCCCTTTTTATAGCACCTGGGGGCGCCCGGAAAATCGGGGGCGCCCCCCACGTGTCAGCCGATCCGAGTTCTTCTCGGTCAGCTCTGATCCCTTTAAACTCGGGATCATATCTTGACTGGGGGAGCCCGGGACGCTGGGGGCGCCCAAATTGACCGGGTCAACTCTCATCCGTTTGGCTTCTCACTGGCTTGCTTCGTTGGCTTCACCTGGGGGCGCCCGGGAGCATGGGGGCGCTCAGGAGCATGGGGGGCGCCCGGGAGCATGGGGGGCACCCGGGAGCACGGGGGTGCCCCGCCCATAAGCTGCCAAAGATCACCTTGGTTAACTTTGTTTTGTGTTCACCTTGGGGGCGCCCGGGACACTCCGGGCGCCCTCTCAGACTCTACCTCTCTCCTTTGAGGCTCTCTGAGCTGCAGACACTCGTTCCTTCGGTCCTACATCCAGGGTTAGTCCAAAACAACATAAAGCAATTAATATGTTAGTTTTTACAGCCTTAGCTGTCTTGGTTATGACTTTGGGCCTCCAAAATGGAGCCCTAGGTCGAACCGACGCCTACTGTTCCCTCGTCGGGGAACGCGTCCTCACCTACTCCTCTCGGGAGAATGTACCTGATGCCAACCGGTTCCTCCGGTTGGACTTTTGCCCAACAGTCCTTCGCCAGGCGCCTAGCTGTCCTTCGCCAGGTCTTCAGTACCAAGCTGTCCTTCGCCAGGTGCCTAGCAGTCCTTCGCTAGGGCTTTGGATCCTGGTAGTCCTTCACCAGGTACCTAGCAGTCCTTCGCTAGGGCTTTGGATCCTGGTATTCCTTCGCCAGGTGCCTAGCAGTCCTTCGATAGGGCTTTATATCCTGGCATTCCTTCGCCAGGTGCCTAGCAGTCCTTCGCTAGGGCTTTGTATCCTGGCATTCCTTCGCCAGGTGCCTAGCAGTCCTTCGCCAGGGCTTTGTTTCCTAGCAGTCCTTCGCCAGGTGCCTAGCAGCCCTTCGCTAGGACTTTGTTTCCTGCACACTTAGTAACATCGTTAGATCACAAATAACACTTAACTTTGAATCCTTTGCCAATATCAAAACAAGGTTCGATATGGTGCTTCCTGCACCAACACCTAAGACCTGGCGAAGGGCTGCTAGGCACCTGGCGAAGGACTGCTAGGCATCGAAGACCTGGCAAAGGGATGCTAGGCACCTGGCGAAGGACTGCTAGGCATCGAAGACCTGGCTGTTGGTGCAAGTTGCATCAATGATGTTCTCCTTTAAGTGTTTTAATGTTTGACAATACACTTAAGTCAGTGATACAATGAACAGACAAAGGGGAGCAAAGGAGAAGTAACCTAAGTTGAAGAAAAGTCCTAGTTAATCTAGGTATCGAAACCCCAAGACCCGGCGAAGGGCTACTGGGCACCTAGCGAAGGGCTGCTAGGTATCGGAACCTTAAGACCTAGCGAAAGGCTGCTAGGCATCTAGCGAAGGGCTGCTAGGCATCGGAACCTTAAGACCTAGTGAAGGGCTGCTAGGCACCTAGCGAAGGGCTGCTAGGCATAGAAGACCTAGAAATGGATTGCTAGGCACCAGGCGAAGGACTGCTTGGTAACAAAGACCTAGCGAAGGGATGCTAGGCACCTAGCGAAGGGCTGCTAGGCATAGAAGACCTAGCGAAGGATTGCTAGGCACCAGGCGAAGGACCGCTTGGTAACAAAGACCTAGCGAAGGGCTGCTAGGCACCTGGCGAAGGACTGCTAGGGAATGAAGTCTTGGTCCAAGGGACTGAGCAACTTAGCTGAGCGATGACTAAGGACAGGAGTAGAGACGGGTCGGGGTTCGGGCGTCTCGAGATCCGGAGTAATCGGAGGCTAAGCAAAAGTCCACCCGAAGGACTGGGTGGCAACCGTCTCCTGAGAGTAGGTGAAGGGCGAGTTCTCGGGGATGGGAACTTGTGCCGGTTTGACCTAGGGTTTCGTGCAAATCCGAAGTCCGAACCAAGTCCCTAAGGCAAATATTAAATGTATATATGCTTTGTGTTTGTATCTTGCAGGTACCAAGATTCGGAGACAAAGCAAGCAGAAAACAGGTTTGCAGGCTTAAGGAGGGCGCCCCCAGTGTTGAGGGCGCCCCCATCATCCAGGGCGCCCCCAATAGCCAGGGCGCCCTGAGCTAAAGTGGAAATCAGCTGATTCGTTCAAACAGGCATAACAGGTGTCATGCGGGGCGCCCGGAACATCCGGGGCGCTCGGGTCAACACTGTTTCGTTGCTACGAGTCCGAAGCAGTGGATAAGCGCTGACTGGGTTCAAGATGGGCGCCCAGAAGGTCCGGGGCACCCTGGTCAAAGCTGTTATCAGCTGCGGCGAGGTACGCGGAGGGATAAAGTTTGACCGAGTCTTCCGGGGCGCCCCCAACGTCCAGGGCGCCCCCAGGAGTGCTATATAATGGGCTTCGACCCCTCTGCTTCAAACACGACTTCCAAGAACCATTCCAAACATTCTGACCGACGAGAACGTGCCAGAAATGAGGCTCTACGACCGGGAGGCTCCAGGAGGAAGTGCGCGGCACTTCGGAGGTCCAGATTGGCCAAGTTTCAGATCTTGTTTGTTCGGTTTGAGTTTACTATTACGCACTTAATTTTACTTATATTTTGATTGTAAACTTGCACTGTAAGTCGGGTTTCTCCGCCTCCGGAAAGTTCGGGAAGGAGACCAATAGTGGACGGGCGTTCCCGTGCATAGGCCTTGGATGTACTGACCCTAGGGGGTCGGGAACCAAGTAAAAATCCGCTGTGTCACTGTCTTGCTTTGTTTTTTGTTCTATTTATTTTCCGCTGCGCTACTAATATTCTAAGTCCAGAACGAAGTTTCTACGAAGTTTTGAACGATCGATATTCACCCCCCCTCTATCGACGGCACCGGTCCTACAATTGGTATCAGAG
This sequence comes from Boesenbergia rotunda, assembly GCA_024364735.1. Classification (NCBI taxonomy): domain Eukaryota; kingdom Viridiplantae; phylum Streptophyta; class Magnoliopsida; order Zingiberales; family Zingiberaceae; genus Boesenbergia; species Boesenbergia rotunda. The sequence goes on from JAGFNQ010001106.1 coordinate 273,951, forward strand.
CCGAGCCGCTCTGCATCGGACTAACCGCCGACGGAGCAACGACACCAGGAGTTGAGGGGGAGCCCAGGGGTGAATCAGGTACTTTTTAATTTTAAAATGTCCATTTTTAAATTCCATATTATCTGTTTCACGTGTAGGGAGAGAGGGCACTACAAAAATCAGTGCCCTACTCGTAAGAATCGTTCGTCATCGGCGGCAAAGGAGGTACCAGCGCCAGGAGTCCGGAAAAATAAAAACCACATCAGATGCTTCAAATGCGAGAAGTACGGACACTACAAAAACAAGTGTTCGGCGAAGGTACACAAGATTTATGTTCCAAAAATTTTACAAGTTCCTGCACTGCCATGTGATAAAGTAGTTAATTTTTCTGATAAAGTAGATTTACTACATAGTAAAATTAACTCTTTGCATGATAAATTACAAAACGTGAATATGATCAAAATATCAGAAATTAATTGTTTAATTCAGAATATCAATTCAGAAATTAATAAAATTAATTCTGATAATTTATCTGATAAAATTAATTCTGATAATTTTTCAGATAAAGTTAATTCTGATAACTTTAATTCTGAAAAAATTAATAACTATTCTGATAACTTTAATTCTGAAAAAATTAATTCTGATAACTATTCTGAGAAAATTAATTCTGATAATTTATCTGATAAAATTAATTCTGATAATTTTTCTGATAAAGTTAATTCTGATAACTTTAATTCTGAAAAAAATAATTCTGATAACTATTCTGAGAAAATTAATTCTGATAATTTTTCTGATAAAATTAGTTCTGATAATTTTAACTCAGACAAAATTAATCCTAAGGATAATTCGGAATTCAAATTTGAAAATCCTAAGAATAATTCCGAATTCAAATTTGAAAATCCTAAGGATAACACCGAATTCAAATTTGAAAACCTTAAAGATAATTCTAAAGATGACCCTAATATTATTGAAAATCTTGAGGATAAAGAAGATTTTGTTGAAAATATTCTTGAGGATAATAAAGATAAAATCCTCCTAGATGATAACTTAATTATAGATAATATTGAATATTATTATAAACTTTAACTACTGGCCCATTCTACTCCACCTACTGTGAGGATATAGAAAGATCTAATCTTAAGGAGGATATGGAACTATCTAAGATAAAGGTCATAATCAATAAAAATTATAAAAATTCAAATAAATCAAAATTATTAGAAAAATTTGAAAAGAAAGATAAAAATGAAAAAGACATTTTCGAAATAATAAAAATGATGAATTTAAACCCACAATTATTAATTAATCATTAAATTAAATTTAAATTAATTAAATCTTAATTATTCAAATTAATTAAATTAAATTAAAATTAATTAAATCTTAATTAAATTCAAATTAAATCTTAATTAAATTAAAATTAAATCTTAATTTAATCTTAATTAAATTCGAATTAAATCTTAATTTAATCCTAATTAAATTCGAATTAAATCTTAATTATTCGAATTAATTAAATTAAATTTAAATTAATTAATATCTTAATTATTCAAATTCGAATTAATAAATTTAAATTAATTCGAATTTAAATTAAATTCAAATTAAATTCAAATTAAATTAAATTAAATTCAAATCAAATTAAATTAAATTCAAATTAAATTCAAATCAAATCAAATTAAATTAAATTATATTCAAATTAAATTCAAATTAAATTAAATTAAATTAAATTAAATTAAATTAAATTCAAATTATATTAAATTAAATTAAATTAAATGAAATTAAATTCAAATAAAATTAAATTAAGTTCAACTTTAATTGATTCAAATTAATTCAAATTAATTAACTTGAATACAAAATAACTTAAACTCGAACTAAACTAAAATATTACCTAAACCGCAACAACTAATTTAGTAAAATTAAATATGTCAAAGTGGGTTGACATATTCGCCGGTTCACACGACATGTATCAAATAGGGAATTTGATACATCATTAGAAACTTAAATAAAATAATTGGACTTGTTTGAATCATGCATAATTGTCATGCCATGCATTTGCTACTTCTTTTAAATATATGACATGTCATTCATATTTAAATTTTATGCATAATGTAGAACGGCTATAGGAAAAAGAATAATTGAAACTTGATCAACCTAGTATTGGGTGGCGGTGAGATGATAGTACGTTAGGGAAGCCAATTCTAATAAGATCAAGTATACTTGGTCTCTTTAGACTGGTGAAACTAGCCGAAGCTACCGATCCAAGATCCAAACTAGTTAGACCAGAATTTTTCAAAAAGTAATTTTGAAAATGAAATTTCATTAAAAGGCTTTGTCAAGGAAAGGGTTGATGATCCAATAAGGCTACGGCCAAAGAAGGCCTAGTGCCTCGCCAAGACCTGGAAGCCAATTTTTGAAATTCAAATTCAAGTTACTTCTTGTCAAATTCAAATCTAACACAAGCTTCAATTAAATCTTAGAGTTAATAATAAATTAATAAAAATGATTCGAGCATCTCACAATACACCTATAAGGCAACCATGCTTGTTGTATTGATACACTTAAAATGGGTGAGATGTTAAGGATTAATGAATTGAAAAATATTTTTCAAAAGTGTTTTTCAAAATTGTTAGAATATTTTCCTAAAAATATATTTTCAAAATAGTGCTTCAACATAATAATGTTTTTATGGAATTCATGCTTGTCTGATTAAATATATATATATTATATGTTTTCAAAAAATTATATCCTTTGAAAATTGTTTGACTCACTCAATTAGACACAAGCCTCTTAGGACAACACTAAAGTTCCTTAAGGCACTTAGTTAGAGTCAAACGGTGTTGGATGCAGGGGGAGTGTTTTGTTCTTTTTATTAAAAATATTTTTCGAAAACTGCACCTTAATTTGCATCACATATGTTTTCAAAATTATCTTCTTTCCAAATTGTGGCTTCAAAATCTATCTACTTGAAAATTATCGTTTCTTTGACTTTGATAAACCCTAAAGACACAGAGGAAAGGTCCACTTTATGATCTTCAAGGACTCCTAGGACGTGTCAAATTTAGGGGGAGTCTGACAAGTTTTAAATTATTTTGAAAATTATTATTCTTTTGATCTGAATCAAACCTTAAGACTCAGAGGAAGAGTACTTGTGGTCAACAAGCTTCCCAGGACTGAGTCAAGTTTAGGGGGAGGTCACATCAAAAGAACCATTTAATAACATGTTTTCTTGAACAATATCTTCAAAATCTTGCTAAAAACATAAGTATTCTTTCGAAATACTATCATTTTTTTTAAAAAAAATACTAGTATGTTCAAAAATTCATTTGCTTTTGAATCAATTTCACAAAAAAAAATATTTATCTTGAGTTTGGAAAATCTTCCAGGACACTTAGGAAAATGTCCTTGTGGTCAACAAGGTTTCCTATGATTGTGTCAGACTGGAAGATAAACCAAATCAAGTATTATGACTTCAAAAATTTATACATTTTTCAAAATATACTTTAAAATGTATTATTCTATTTTTCAGAAGTTATGTGATTATTTTTATATTTACTTGGGTTGGAGAATTTCCAGGACACTTAGGAAATGTCCTTGTAGTCAACAAGGATTCCCAGGATTGTGCCAGACTGGAAAATAATCCTAGTCAAGTAAAATATGATGTTTCAAAAATTACTTATATTTTTCTAAAAGTCTCATCTTTTTCAAAAAGGTTAGTACTTGCAAAATATGCATAATATTTATATTTTCCAAAATAGCACTCTTTCAAAAGTTACGCATTTTCCAAAAGTACTTAATTATTCAAAAATTCAATACATTTTTCAAAGGTACTTATATTCTTCAAAAATTACATAATTTTCAAAGGTACTTATATTCTTCAAAAATTACAATATATCATTCAAAATACAATGCTTTCAAAAATTTTGCACTAAGTATTTTCAAAAAAGAACAACCAAAGGTTTTCAATGTTGGTGCAAGTATTTTCTTTTATTTTTGATGTATGACAAAGGGGGAGAGGTGTGCTTAAGTTAGAAAAATTTTTTCCCAAAGATAAAAAATGTAGTTTCAAAACCTATATCATTTTTTTTATCCCAAGGACAATAAGTTAGCCCCTTCAAACCAATCTAACTTAAGTTATTGTCAAACATCAAAAAGGGGGAGATTGTTGGTGCAAGTTGCATCAATGATGTTCTCCTTTAAGTGTTTTAATATTTGACAATACACTTAAGTCAGTGATACAATGAACAGACAAAGGGGAGCAAAGGAGAAGTAACCTAAGTTGAAGAAAAGTCCTAGTTAATCTAGGTATCGAAACCCCAAGACCCGGCGAAGGGCTGCTGGGCACCTAGCGAAGGGCTGCTAGGTATCGGAACCTTAAGACCTAGCGAAGGGCTGTTAGGCACCTAGTGAAGGGCTGCTAGGCATCGGAACCTTAAGACCTAGCGAAGGGCTGCTAGGCACCTAGCGAAGGGCTGCTAGACATAGAAGACCTAGAAATGGATTGCTAGGCACCAGGCAAAGGACCGATTGGTAACAAAGACCTAGCGAAGGGCTGCTAGGCACCTAGCGAAGGGCTGCTAGGCATAGAAGACCTAGCGAAGGATTGCTAGGCACCAGGCGAAGGACCGCTTGGTAACAAAGACCTAGCGAAGGGCTGCTAGGCACCTGGCGAAGGACTGCTAGGGAATGAAGTCTTGGTCCAAGGGACTGAGCAACTTAGCTGAGCGATGACTAAGGACAGGAGTAGAGACGGGTCGGGGTTCGGGCGTCTCGAGATCCAGAGTAATCGGAGTCTAAGCAAAAGTCCACCCGAAGGACTGGGTGGCAACCGTCTCCTGAGAGGAGTAGGTGAAGGGCGAGTTCTCGGGGATGGAAACTTGTGCCGGTTCGACCTAGGGTTTCATGCAAATCCGAAGTCCGAACCAAGTCCCTAAGGCAAATATTAAATGTATATATGCTTTGTGTTTGTATCTTGCAGATACCAAGATTCGGAGACAAAGCAAGCAGAAAACAGGTTTGCAGGCTTAAGGAGGGCGCCCCCAGTGTTGAGGGCGCCCCCATCATCCAGGGCGCCCCCAACAGCCAGGGCGCCCTGAGCTAAAGAGGAAATCAGCTGATTCGTTCAAACAGGTAGAACAGGTGTCATGCGGGACGCCCGGAACATCCGGGGCGCCCGGGTCAACACTGTTTCGTTGCTGCGAGTCCGAAGCAGTGGATAAGCACTGACTGGGTTCAAGATGGGCGCCCGGATGGTCCGGGGCGCCCTGGTCAAAGCTGTTATCAGCTGCGGCGAGGTAGGCGCAGGGATAAAGTTTGACCGAGTCTTCCGGGGCGCCCCCAACGTCCGGGGCACCCCCAGGAGTGCTATATAAGGGGCTTGGACCCCTCTGCTTCAAACACGACTTCCAAGAACCATTCCAAACATTCTGACCAACGACAACACGCCAGAAACGAGCCTCTACGACCGGGAGGCTCCAGGAGGAAGTGCGCGGCACTTCGGAGGTCCAGATTGGCCGAGTTTCAGATCTTGTTTGTTCAGTTTGAGTTTACTATTACGCACTTAATTTTACTTATATTTTGATTGTAAACTTGCACTGTAAGTCGGGTTTCTCCGCCTCCGGAAAGTCCAGGAAGGAGACCAATAGTGGACGGGCATTCCCGTGCATAGGCCTTGGATGTACTGACCCTGGGGGGTCGGGAACCAAGTAAAAATCCGCTGTGTCACTGTCTTGCTTTGTTTTTTGTTGTATTTATTTTCCGCTGCGCTACTAATATTCTAAGTCCAGAACGAAGTTTCTACGAAGTTTTGAACGATCGATATTCACCCCCCCCTCTATCGACGGCACCGGTCCTACACTGGCAAAGGGCTGCTAGGCACCTGGCAAAGGGCTGCTAGGCAGCGAAGACCTGGCAAAGGGCTGCTGGGCACCTATAGAAGGGATGCTAGGCATCGAAACCCTTAGACTTGGCGAAGGGTTGCTAGGCACCTGGTGAAGGGCTACTGGGCAAAAGTCCAACCGGAGGAGCCGGTTGGCAAAAAGGTAAACTCTCCTGAGAGGAGTATGTGAGGGCGCGTTCCCCATCGAGGGACTAGTAGGCGTCGGTTTGACCTAGGGTTCCATTTGGAAGAACTAATATTCTTGCTTTGTTTGTTGTGGAACTAACCTTGGATGCAGGGACCGAAGGAATGTGTTTCTGCAGCTCAGAACGCCCCAAAGGAGAGGGGCATGCAGCTGGGCTAGGCGTCCGAGAGGTCCCGAGCACCCAAGGTCAAAGCCAAACAAGCAGTAAGAAAGAATCTCTTCGAAACAACACTGGGATAGGCGCCCGGGAGGTCCCGGGCGCCCAAGTTCAAAGCCAAAGATGAGTCGAAGCAAAATCAGCCACGAAGCCAGCGGACCCAGTCAAGCTGGGCGCCCGAGAGGTCTTGGGCGCCCCAGTTAGCTCCAGAGCCGATTCGAAGGGGATAAGCGCTGACCAAGCTTCGGATAGAGGTTCTCAGATCCGAAGGCACGTGTTAGGCGCCCCCGACGTCCCAGGCGCCCCCAGGAGCACTATAAAAGGGGCTCGAACCCAAGGCTTCAATATAACAATTTTCCAACGCCTCTAAGCTTTTCGTTCAAGCGCGCTGCTCTGACAAACTCCGTTCTCGACATTCTAGCGCCGATGACGACCCTCTGCTCAGAAGTACAATCCACACCGGGCGTCGGTAACGAAAAATGTACTTGTTTATTTACTGCACTACTATTGTACCAAATTCTGTAAATCTTTGTGCTATTATAGAATTGCCCGCAGTAAACGGTCAAGGACCGTGGGCCTTGGAGTAGGAGCCGACCGCGACTCCGAACCAAGTAAAAATACTTGTGTTCCTCGTGTTTGTTTTTAATTCTGCTGTGTACCTTCTCTTAATCTTATCCGAAAAAGTTTTCACGATATTCACCCCCCCTTTATCGTGTTTCTCGATCCAACAAGTGGTATCAGAGCGGGGTAGCTCAAATTTGGTGCAACCACCAATTTAGGAATTTTTTGGATTTTTATGAAATTTTTTTTCAATCGAACTTTTATCGTTAATCGAGGTTGGTGCAACACCACTCGATAATTTTTTTATTTTCTTCCCGCACTGCTAATCCAAGACCAAGTCTTGGGACAGTTTGTTTTTGTTGCTATTATTTCAAAATTTCTAAATGGCCATGCAAGAGGGTTTTAGTACAACTAGATCACCACTCTTCAGTGGGGAGGATTTCTCCTACTGGAAGAGTCGGATGGAAGTCCACCTGAAAACTCAGGTGGACATGTGGATAATCATCCAATCTGGTTTGGAAATCTCGAAAAATGCTAAAGGAGTGCCACAACCTTACACCGAATGGGACGCCTCACTAAAAAGGAAGATCGAGGCGGATACTAAAGCGACCCAGACACTTTAATGCGGTCTAACCAAAGAAGAGCTGAACCGGGTGGGACCATTCAACAGTGCAAAAGAACTTTGGGATAAGTTAATTGAGTTGCATGAAGGAACCTCCTGTTGAGGCAATTGGCCCTGAAATGATTAGAAGATCATGGTTTTGATGTGTGGGCGAATAGGTTTAAGGTTAGAGTGTTATGTTGTATTTGATGTGTGTGATTGAGTTTGCAGGACTTGGAGAATCACACATGGTGGACATATCCGAGGGACGAGAGCCGAGGGAGGAGAGCTCCAAGGGCAAGCCGGGAAGTGGACTTCAAGGGCACACATGAAGGGTGGCATGGAGGCAAGCCAAGGAAAGGCTTGCATGCGCATCCGAGGGACGATAGCCAGAGGAAGAGGACTTCAAAGGGCGAGCCAAGGGAGCATACCTGAAGGCACACGCAAAGGAGAAGGTCCGGAGTGGTTGGAACTAAGCTGGGAGGCAGGGCAGTCGACTGGCCTGGAGGCAGTCGACTGCCAAAACCCACAGAAAGATTGCGGCCTCGGACCAGTCGACTGGCCTTGGGGCAATCGACTGGTATACCTCGAAACTAGTCGTTGGCTAGCCATTGGCCAGCAATTAATGCTGGGCCAGTCGACTGCCCTTGGGGCAGTCGACTGGTGCGGGGCTGGACAGACTGCGAGTCTGTCCTTTTCACCTATAAAAGGAGCACCTTTTTGCACGTGCACGGTACGGTTCCGTACAGTAACGAGGTGCTGCCCAACTGAAAAGTGTTCTTGCTTCCTCTCACTCATTATACTTCATTCTGTAAAGAGGAAGATCGCCGTTGTAAAGGTTTCTCCACCAAAAGGAGATTTTCATAGTGAAAGTGGTGCTCGCGGCGTGGATCCTTGGATTAGTCACCTATTTGGGTGGATACCAAGTAAAATACTTTTGTTAGCATTGTTTCATTTTCCTTTGCATAATATTTTTGCTGTGCTAATAATTCTGTAGAGATCGAAACGATCCGAAAAAGTGCATTCACCCCTCCCCCTCTGCACGCCTTAGACGATCCATCAGTTGGTATCAGAGCCGGTGAATTTTGGAAGATCTAACAGTCAACCAGAACAATTGTGATGGCGTTTCAAGAGGGATACTCCACCGCACGACCTCCGTTCTTCGATGGGAACGACTTCGCTTATTGGAAAGGTCAAATGAAATACTACCTCATGAATGATATTGAAAATTGGATAAGTGTTGCAGATGGCTTCGAGGCGCCCGTCGATGAAAGAGGAGACCCAACAACAATGAGATCATGGTCGAAGGAGGTGATGAAGAGAGTGCAATCAAATGCCAAGGCCACCACCATATTACAATACGGGCTCTCGAAGGAGCAACTGAACAAGGTGGGGTCGTTCAAGAGCGCCAAGGAACTGTGGGACAAGTTGGTAGAGTTGAACGAGGGGTTAAACGAGTCCAGAAGAGCCAAGAAGGACTTGCTAGTGGCCCAACTGCAATCCCTGTCCATGAAGAGCAACGAAACCGTCAGCCAGCTACATGGAAGGGTGAAACAAGTGATAAATGAGCTCCATGTGATTGGAGAGAAGATAGAAAACCGGGACATCGTCAGGTATGTTTTACAAGCATTCCCAAGAACCACCTTGTGGGCATCCATGGTTGATGCTTACAAGAAATCAAGGGACTTATCTTTAGTTAAATTAGACGATTTGTTTTGTGAATTTGAACTGCACGAGCAAGCTAACATTTCGGCCAAAGAGAAAGGTATTGCTTTTGTTGCAGAAAAGGAGAAGAAGTGGAGGAAGGAGAAGAAGAAAGTGGTCTACTCATCTTCATCAGACTCAGAGGAGTCAAGCACCTCCATGGACAGTGACCAAGAGGCCTTCATGGTAAGATAATTTCATAGAGCATTTAAAAGATTATCTAACAAATCCTATGCTAGGAAAGGGGCCAAAGGTAAGGGTAAGGCCAAGGACATAATCTGCTACAACTGCCACCAAGAGGGACATATGAAGAACGAGTGTCCCCAATTGAAGAGAAGGGATGACAAGAAGGAAGAGAAGAAGAAGAGTGACAAGAAGAAATCAAAGGGAAAGGAGAAGGGTGCCACGAACCTCAAGGCGACTTGGGATGATCCCTCATCCTCAGAGGAAGAAGAAGAGCAAGTCTCCCACTTTGCTCTTATGACACAAGATCACTCAGACTCATCAGATGATGAACGAAGCTCAAGCAGTGAAGATGAGAGCTCCTCCACTTCATCATCAGAATCAGAAGCTTCGGTAAGTGAGGTATACCACTTACCCTCCTCTACTTTAGTGAAAATAATTTCTAGCAAGTTGTGTGATGCATGCCAAGAGGGTAAGCAATCAAAAGCATCACACAAAGGTAAAACTCTAATCACCACTTCCTTACCTTTAGAACTTTTGCATATAGACTTGTTTGATTGCCACAGTACACCCTCACTTGTAGGGAGTAAGTATTGCCTAGTGATAGTAGATGACTTTTCTAGGTTTACTTGGGTCTATTTCTTGAAACATAAGGATGATACCCTAGAGATCTTCATAGGCTTTAGTAAGAGGATAGAAAACGAAAAACATACCAAAATAAACCGAATTAGGAGTGACCATGGTGGGGAGTTCCAAAACGCTAGTTTCACACAATTTTATGTTGAAAATGGGTACAAGCATGAGTTTTCATGCCCAAGGACTCCTCAACAAAATGGGGTAGTTGAGAGGAGAAACCGAGCCCTACAAGAAGCTGCTAGGACTATGCTTAATGCATATTCCCTTCCTAGCTATTTTTTGGCCGAAGCGGTTAACACCGCTTGTTATATCCAAAACCGGGTGTTGGTACATAGGTTTTTAGGAAAAACACCCTTTGAACTGTGGAATGGAAGGGTACCTCAAGTCCATTATTTTAGAGTCTTTGGAGGTAAAGTTTACATATTAAATACCAAAGATGACCTAAGAAAATTTGAGTCAAAAGCCGATAAAGGGATTCTAGTAGGGTACTCATCAAATAGTAGAGGTTATAGAGTGTATAACAAAAGGACAAAGGTGATTGAGGAGTCGTCAAATGTTAAATTTGATGAAACAAGTAGTACCTACCTTAGGAAGGCCTCAATTGATAAGGATATAGAAGAGGTCCAACCCCTTGCCCAAAGAATTCAAGACCTACATTTGGAGGGCAATGATCAAGGGGGAGTAAGAAGTACCCTAGAGGATGAGGAAGAAGGAGTAAGTGAACCTACAACCTCTAGACCCTTGAGACATCACCATGATCACCCTATTGACCAAATTGTGGGTGATGTCACTCAAGGAGTAAGGACTAGGTCCTATTTTAAGGACCAAACTAGTCAAATAGCTCTAATATCCCAATTAGAACCCAAGACCATTGATGAAGCATTGGGAGATGTTGATTGGGTCTTAGCTATGCAAGAAGAGCTAAATCAATTTGAGAGGAGTGAAGTTTGGGAGTTAGTTCCTAGGCCAAATGATTGTACTATTGTAACCACTAGATGGGTGTTTAGGAACAAACTAGATGACCAAGGTAAAATCACTAGGAACAAGGCTAGATTGGTAGCTAGGGGGTCTAACCAAGTTGAGGGACTAGATTATGATGAAACTTATGCCCCCGTAGCTAGGTTAGAATTAATTAGAATTCTACTAGCCTATGCCGCTCACATGGGTTTCACACTCCACCAAATGGATGTGAAGTCGGCATTCCTCAATGGGATCATTAAGGAAGAGGTTTATGTAGAACAACCCCCAGGGTTTGAAGACCCTAACTTTCCAAGACACGTGTTCAAATTAAGAAAAGCCCTATATGGATTGAAATAAGCTCTCCGGGCTTAGTATGAAAGGCTTTCTTCATTTCTAGTGTCTAAGGGGTTTAGGAGAGGAACAATTGACCCTACATTGTTCCTAAAATCTAAGGATAAGGACATATTTGTTGCCCAAGTCTATGTAGACGATATCATTTTTGGGTCAACAAATAATGACTTCCTACAAGAATTCATCAAGTGTATGGAAGATGAATTTGAGATGAGTCTTGTAGTAGAGTTAACCTTTTTCTTAGGCCTTCAAGTTAAGCAAACTAATGAAGGTACACATGTCTTTCAAACCAAATATGCTAAGGAGATGTTAAAGAAATTTGGTTTAGAAAATGCTAAGGTAGCATCTACACCCATAAGAACCAATGTGAAAATGGATAGTGACATTGAAGGGAAAATGGTAGACTCTAAACAATATAGGAGCATGATTGGTAGCCTCCTATACCTAACCGCTAGTAGACCCGACATACTTTTTGCGGTAGGGATGTGTGCAAGGTACCAATCTTGTGCAAAAGAGTCCCATTTGGTTGTAGTCAAGAGGACATTAAGATATATAAAAGGGACCCTTAATGTCGGACTTTGGTATCCTAGAACCCCTAGTGTTGACCTAATTGGATACACCGACTCGGACTATGCGGGTTGCAAGTTAAATAGGAAGAGTACAAGTGGAGGGTGTCAATTTCTTGGGTCTTCCTTAGTTAGTTGGAGTAGTAGGAAACAACCATGCGTCGCCCTATCAACAACGGAAGCGGAATATGTGGCAATGGGTGGATGTGTTTCCCAACTCCTTTGGATCATGCACACCTTAGAGGATTATGAGCTACATTACACCAAGGTCAAAGTCTTGTGTGATAATGTAAGTACAATCAACCTAACTAAAAACCCGGTTCACCATTCTAGGACAAAACACATTGAAGTGAAACATCACTTCATTAGAGACCATGTGGCGAGGGGAGACATAGAACTACACTATGTTGAATCCAAGTCGAACCTAGCCGATATCTTTACCAAGCCTCTTCCAGAATCGGAGTTTACATCCTTAAGAAGAGGCCTTGGAATGTGTTTTGTAGACGTATAGGGTGAACTTGGAAATATTAGCTTTGAAAAACGGTGCTTGATCCATTAGGGTTATACATTTGGATCACTTGTGCTTGTGGCACATTGTTGAACCATTGAAAGTATCAAAATATGAAAATTAGACCAACTATTGGGAAGGCAAGTGTTTAATCAATGGACACTTTGCCCAAAGATCATAGTTGGACATTTTAAACCTTTGAAAAATTGGTTTCATGCTTTACATTTCATGCTTTACATACTTTGTCATGCTTTTGAAAGTCATATGATTGCAAAATTAGTTTCAAAGTTTGATACAAAATGTAGTGGTTTGCAAAACTTTTGGATTTTTATCAAAAGTCATGCATGTTTGAAATTTTATATGGTTTAATATTTTTCCCTGATAGAGTATAACATTTCAAACATGTATGCAAAATTTTACAATTTTTGGAATTTTCTGGAATTTTCTGGGAGTTTCTGAAATTCGACAGAAAACCTGAAAAATCATACTGATAGCGTATCAGTCGACTGCCCTATGGGCAGTCGACTGGCACGCCTATTTTTCAGCCACTGTGAGAAATTTCAGAAATTGAAAATTCTTTCATTTGATGTCATGGGTTTTGGTTGCTTGAGGCAATCATTTTGATGGTGTCAAAGGGGTAGAATTGAAGGTTTAAGTTAGAATTTTGACTTAAAATGGATGATTTTAGGTATTTTGTCCAACTTAGACCTTGAAAGGTTAAAATTTGAGAGAAGACATGGATTAAGGGGGAGGTACCTCTTAGGTTCTGATATGTCTTATATTTTTAACATATTGCTGTTGTTAAGTGGAAACTTAATTTGGATTGTGACTAGAATTGAAAATGGGGGAAGACATAGGTTAAGGGTTACTATGTCTTAATTTTTCAATTGTTATGTGTTGCTATTGCTATTGTGGTTTTTGTTTATCTCTAACTTAAACATATTGTCACACATCAAAAAGGGGGAGATTGTTGAGGCAATCAGCCCTGAAATGATTGGAAGATCATGGTTTAGATGTGTGGGTGAATAGGGTTAAGGTTAGAGTGTTATGTTGTATTTGATGTGTGTGATTGAGTTTGCAGGACTTGGAGAATCACACATGGTGGACATATCCGAGGGACGAGAGCCAAGGGAGGATAGCTCCAAGGGCAAGCCGGGAAGTGGACTTCAAGGGCACACGTGAAGGGTGGCATGGAGGCAAGCCAAGGAAAGGCTTGCGTGCGCATCCGAGGGACGATAGCCAAAGGAAGAGGACTTCAAAGGGAGAGCCAAGGGAGCATACCTGAAGGCACACGCGAAGGAGAAGGTCCGGAGTGGCTGGAACTAAGCTGGGAGGTAGGGTAGTCGACTGGCCTGGAGGCAGTCGACTGCCAAAACCCACAGAAAGTTTGCGGCCTCGGACCAGTCGACTGGCCTATGGGCAGTCGACTAGTATACCCCGAAACTAGCCGTTCGCTAGCCATTGGCCAACAATTAATGCTGGGGCAGTCGACTGGTGCGGGGCTGAACAGACTGCAAGTCTGTCCTTTTCACCTATAAAAAGAGCACCTTTTTGCACGTGCACAGTACGGTTCCGTACAGTAACGAGGTGCTGCCCAACAGAAAAGTGTTCTTGTTTCTGTTAGTATTATGAGAGAAGTGTCCTAAGGCATTCGCCTTATGATTGTAATCATTTACTTTAATGAAAGAATATTCACTATTTGAGTATACATGTTCATGTATTTGATTGAGATCTTGAACTGATTTACTGAATGTCCGCAATACAATTCACAGCATGAGAGAATTTGTGATGAATTCACAACTAGTGATTATCTCTACATGTGCAATTGTGAAGTATTGAAATTGTCCCTAGTCGATGAATTGATAAATACGGACACTATCAATTCTGTTGAGACTAGCATGGGTTATTCTCTAATCAGCTGATTCTCACTGGCTGGTGACATTGGGATGTCCGGAGATAAACATGGATGCTAGTTAAGGGAACTAGTTCATTGGAGTGACTAGCTGTAAGACTTCATATGGTAATCTACATATAGATATGTCAATGAAAGTTCTTACTGCAGCTTAAGTGCGATGTTCCTTTGACTTGCGGTGTTCAAGTCATCTTGGTCACGGAGACTTATACTTTGACATCTTAAGCAAGCATCTCTAAGGAGGTGTGGACCCAGGATGGTTGGGTATAAGCCGAAGTGCCCGAAGATGTTTGAACAGCCTACAAAGGATTCACCACTCCTTGCGAGGAGATGTATACCCAAGGCCTATCGTCGGATTGTTACTCGAAGCCTCTGGCCAGAGCATAACATGTTCCGAGTATGAATCTCTAGGAAACATGAGAGTAATTAGAATCCGTTGGACGAGAAAGACATTACTTGGGCTAGGTGTGACGTAGTCAGCCTAGTGGGGACTGACACATAAAGACCGTGTCCTGAACCAAGTGGGTATAAGATGGTGAAGGGAATGAGGCACCACTCATTATAGCTGCTGAAGGGTTTCAGAATTATTTCTGAGGTCAACCGTTGATCTTTCGATTAATTGGGGATCATGATGTACTACTAGGTGCCACTCATGATCGTTCTATAATTGGTTGATTATAGACGGCCAACATAAATCGAAAGCCTATTTAGTCACACGCACTACGAGTAATCCGAGGGATTTAAAACGAGTTGAAAATTGAATTTTCCGATCAGGAGAAATAAGTCGAATCTGAATTTTTCAGAGACGCAACGGAAGCGTAAAATGGCTAAGTCTTTTGAAGGCTTATTGGACGAATTAAATGAGTTTAATTCGTAAGGTAATGGCATGGATTTGGCCAGCCAAAGAGGGTCCCCACCCTCTTTGGTTTGGCCGGCCAAAATAAAAAGGGAAACCAAATTGTTTGGTTTAAATTATAAAATAAATCAAGCGTGATTTGTTTTATAAAATTATGGATAAAGAAATTTATATAAAGAAATTTATATATAGAAATTTATATAAAGAGATTTATTTTCATGGAAATTAAAATAAACCTTGGATTGGTTTATTTTATTTTATTTTATAAAATCAATTATGAATTGATTTTTCTATGATAAGAAAAATTTATATAATAAATTTCTTGTGTAAATTTATTCCATAATAATAGGGGAGACATGGTTGTTTTTATTATAAATTAAGTTATAATAAAAACTTGGCATAACGGAATAATTCATAGAAAATTTATAAGATAAATTTCTTATGAAAACTAATTCCGTTAAAAGGAGACTTGGCGATAAAGAGGCTACTATATAAAGGCACCAAGGCAAGGCTTGGAAATCAATTCAAGAGATCAAGGATTCTTGCCTAACCTCTCTTCCTCTCCTTTTCTCCCTCTCCCTCTAGGGCCGGCTACCCTCTCCCTCTCCTAGGGTCGGCTGCCCTCCCTTCCTTTGCCGTGAGCCACCACCAAGAAGAGGCCGAAGAAGAAGAAGAAGCGGGGCGCGACTCCTTCCTTCCTCCCGGAATCTTGATTCCGTTTTTCTTTTGGTGGTTAGTTTTCCATCTCTCTCTTGATATTCTTGTCGTGCCTTTGGAGAATCTAGTAGTTCTTGTCGGCACGAAACTCGTGGCTTTGTGAAGTCATCCCGAACAGAACTCGGCGTAGACGCGAATAGAGGCGGAGCTTCCAAGGGACGCTACGGTTGGATCTCGTCCCTTACTTCGAGTTACGCGAGGTATTGAGTAAATTAGTTTACTTTCTATAAAATTTTAATTTATGATCATGTCCACACATCATAAGGTTGCATGCTAGATACGTGGTTAAAATAATTTGAGAAATTATTTATGCTAATTCTTCCGCTGCACGTAATTATTATTTAAAATTACGAACCCGTATCCATGTCAACATGCACCCGGTCCCAACAGTTTCCTCTCACTCATTCTACTTCATTCTGTAAAGAGGAAGATCGTCGTTGTAAAGGTTTCTCCACCTAAAGGTGATTTTCATAGTGAAAGTGGTGCTTGCGGCATGGATCCTTGGATTAGTCACCCATCTCGGTGGATACCAAGTAAAATACTTTTGTTAGCATTGTTTCATTTTCCTTTGCATATTATTTCCGCTGTGCTAACAATTCTGTAGAGATCGAAACAATCCAAAAAAGTGCATTCACCCCCCCCCCTCTGCACGCCTTAGACGATCCATCAGTTGGTATCAGAGCCGGTGCGTTTTGGAAGATCTAACAGTCAACCAGAACAATTGTGATGGCGTTTCAAGAGGGATACTCCACCGCACGACCTCCGTTCTTCGATGGGAGCGACTTCGCCTATTGGAAAGGTCGAATGCAATACTACCTCATGAATGATATTGAAAATTGGATAAGTGTTGCAGATGGCTTCGAGGCGCCCGTCGATGAAAGAGGAGACCCAACACCAATGAGATCATGGTCGAAGGAGGTGATGAAGAGGGCGCAATCAAATGCCAAGGTCACCACCACATTACAATGCGGGCTCTCGAAGGAGCAACTAAACAAGGTGGGGTCGTTCAAGTGCGCCAAGGAACTGTGGGACAAGTTGGTAGAGTTGAACGAGGGGTCAAACGAGTCCAGAAGAGCCAAGAAGGACTTGCTAGTGGCCCAACTGCAATCCCTGTCCGTGAAGAGCAACGAAACCGTCAGCCAGCTACATGGAAGGGTGAAACAAGTGATAAATGAGCTCCATGTGATTGGAGAGAAGATAGAAAACCGGGACATCGTCAGGTATGTTTTACAAGCATTCCCAAGAACCACCTTGTGGGCATCCATGGTTGATGCTTACAAGGTATCAAGGGACTTATCTTTAGTTAAATTAGACGATTTGTTTTGTGAATTTGAACTGCACGAGCAAGCTAACATTTCGGCCAAAGAGAAAGGTATTGCTTTTGTTGCAGAAAAGGAGAAGAAGAGGAGGAAGGAGAAGAAAAAGGTGGTCTACTCATCTTCATCAGACTCAGAGGAGTCAAGCACCTCCATGGACAGTGACCAAGAGGCATTCATGGTAAGAAAATTTCGTAGAGCATTTAAAAGTTTATCTAACAAATCCTATGCTAGGAAAGGGGCCAAAGGTAAGGATAAGGCCAAGGACATAATCTGCTACAACTGCCACCAAGAGGGACATATGAAGAACGAGTGTCCCCAATTGAAGAGAAGGGATGACAAGAAGGAAGAGAAGAAGAAGAGTGACAAGAAGAAATCAAAAGGAAAGGAGAAGGGTGCCACGAACCTCAAGGCGACTTGGGATGATCCCTCATCCTCAGAGGAAGAAGAAGAGCAAGTCTCCCACTTTGCTCTTATGGCACAAGATCACTCAGACTCATCAGATGATGAACGAAGTTCAAGCAGTGAAGATGAGAGCTCCTCCACTTCATCATCAGAATCAGAAGCTTCGGTAAGTGAGGTATACCACTTACCCTCCTCTACTTTAGTGAAAATAATTTCTAGCACGAACATGGACTTAGCTAAGGCTAGAAGTAAAGTTAAGAACCTAAAGGAACAAATTGTCATGCATAGAGTAGAAGCTACTAGACTTAAAGATTTGCATGCTAGTTCTGCCTCTTCACATGTTTCACACCTTGAAAATGAAAATAGGGAATTAAGGAAACAGGTAGATGACCTCACCAAGGCCCTTAGGAAATTCCAAGTGGGATCTAGTAACCTAGATATGATCATCAACAGTCAAAGGGTTGTGTACAACAAAGCCGGGTTGAGTTATAGGCCTAAAACAAAGGAAGTAGCTTTTGTCTCACTTACCGGTAAGATTGGTGCGTCTAGGAGACTAGGGGCTAGGGGAACCACAAAGAAGGCATGGGTATCTAGGAGATTTCTAAATGATGCTTATGGATCAAAGGTATGGGTACCAAAAGAGTATGTTTTCCATGTTGTTTAGGTAAAGGTGAAGGAGGCCCCAACAATGTGGATAGTAGATAGTGGATGCTCAAGACACATGACTGGGGATGTGAGCAAGTTCACCACTATTAGCTACCTTAGAGAAGGGACGGTCTCTTTTGGGAATAGTGGAAAGTTGAGGATTATTAGTAGGGGTACAATTGAGGTATCTTCCACTATTTCAATTCATAAGGTACTTTTAATCAAAGACATGAAGTTTAATTTATTAAGTATAAGTCAATTATGTGATGCCGGTTTTCAAGTAGAATTTCATGCTAGAAAATGCATCATTAGACATAATGAATCAAAGGCTATAATATTAGAAAGGTTTAGAAAGGCAAATCTATATTATCTTGATCTATCTTATGCTACTAACAATGTTGTTAAGTGTCTCATATCTAAAGAAGAAGAAGGGTGGTTGTGGCACCGGAGACTTGGACATGTCAACATGAGGAGTATTGCAAGGGTGGCCAAGGAAGAGTTTGTGAAGGGGCTCCCAATGATCAAGTACGAGAAGAACAAGTTGTGTGATGCATGCCAAGAGGGTAAGCAATCAAAAGCATCACACAAAGGTAAAACTCTAATCACCACTTCCTTACCTTTAGAACTTTTGCATATAGACTTGTTTGATTGCCATAGTACCCCCTCACTTGTAGGGAGTAAGTATTGCCTAGTGATAGTAGATGACTTTTCTAGGTTTACATGGGTCTATTTCTTGAAACATAAGGATGATACCCTAGAGATCTTCATAGGCTTTAGTAAGAGGATAGAAAATAAAAAATATACCAAAATAAACCGAATTAGGAGTGACCATGGTGGGGAGTTCCAAAACGCTAGTTTCACACAATTTTGTGTTGAAAATTGGTATAAGCATGAGTTTTCATGCCCAAGGACTCCTCAACAAAATGGGGTAGTTGAAAGGAGAAACCGAGACTGGATCAGAAATCGAGACTGGATCGAACCTGCTCGCCCTGACTGCTTCGGAAGAAATCGAGACTGGATCAGAATCAGAGCCGGACGATGGAAAGCTCACATTTTCAGAGGACGGCAAAATCACTGTAAGTGAATTTTCTAGAGTTCAATTATCAGAGTTAATTGCTTATCTATCTCGCGACTTGGCGAAAGCCAAAATCCGAGTTGAATCCCTCCGACGGGAAGTAAAACTCCTGAAAGAGGGAGCTGACTCTAGATCCTTAACTGAGAAGGTTAAAGAAGGAACCTCTACTCAAGTTGAAAAACTTGAGAAAGAGAACTCCTTCTTGAAAACTCAAGTCAAGGACCTTAGAGCAGCTTTGGAACGTTTCACTTCGGGTTCCAAGGGTCTGGACATGATCCTTGGAAAATAGAAGTCCGTTCTAAATCGATCCGGATTAGGGTATCGAACCAAGGCTAGACAAAAGTCATATTATGTTGTACTGAGTCAGTCTAGACCCAAAATTCAGGCATGGGTACCCAAACTGTGCCTGAACAACCAAGTTGGACCAAATCAGTATTGGATCCCCAAGGACAAGATTCATATCTTGCCTAATCATTACCGTGGCTTTAGTCCAGGGGAAGCCAACTTAAAAACCATTTTTATATTTAAATGAATTTCTTTTCTTGTTTTAAATTGCATGATTGCTTGTCTATTTATTTTCTGCAATTTACCATGCTTAGACCTAGGACTGGTTAGACTAAGGACTAAACCAATTAACTGAAATTTAAACAACATAGTATTGGGTGGCGGTGAGATGATAGTACGTTAGGGAAGCTTTTTCTAATAAGGTCAAGTATACACTACTTGGTCTCTTTAGACTGGTGAAACTAGCCGAAGCTACCGATCCAAGTCCCAAGCTAGTTAGACCAGAATTTCTCAAAAAGTAACCTTGAAAATGAAATTTCACTAAAAGGTTTTATCAAGGAAAGGGTTGATGATCCTATAAGGCTACGGCCAAAGAAGGCCTTGTGCCTCGCCAAGACCTGGAAGCCAATTTTTGAAATTCAAATTCAGTTTACTCTTTGTCAAATTTGAATCTAACACAAATTTTTAGTTAATCTTAGATTCAAATATTCTTTGTCAAAATAAATTCAAAACTAATTACTTTCAAAATTAATTTAACTTTTCAAAATTAATCGTGGTCTTTCTAAATACTTCTATTAAAACCCGTCTCACAAAAACTCATAAGGTTAACGTGATTGATAACTCTAGATTGGGTGAGACAGACTAGGTTGTGAAAATCAATTTAAGCTATCCTTAATTCTAATTGGATCCAAATCAACAAAACTCTTTATGTGTAGGACCATAAAGATTTGGACCAATGGATGTTGGATAGCGAGTGCTCCAGACACATGACTGGGGATAAATTGAAATCACCAAACTCAAGTTCAAGAACCTAGGCTTAGTAGCATTTGGCAACAATGCTACACTCAAGGTCATTGGGTCAGGTAACATTGAACTCAAATCTGATTTTGTCATTAAAAAGGTTCTTTTGGTTGAAAACTTTAAGTTTAACTTGCTCAGTATAAGTCAATTGTGTGATACTGGTTATGTAGTTACCTTTACCAACTCTAACTGCCTAATTAGAAACTTGCAAAACTCAGAAATCATGCTTAAGGGCACTAGGAAAAATAATGTTTACACTATAAACCTACCCTTAATACCTAAATGCTTCTTAACTCAGTTAGAAGAATCAAACCTCTGGTATAGGATGTAACGCCCCAAAATTCCCATTTTTAGTTCTTAAAGTCCTTAGAATTATTTAAAAATGATTTAGAAATATTCTAGATATTTTTAGGGATTTTTAGAATATTTTTATGGAATTTTCCGAGTCCGTTTAGTATATTTAAAAAAAGAAAAACATTTAAGGGCAGCAGGGGATTCGAACCCGCGACCACCGGAAGAGCTAGCACGCGCGCGACCAGCTGGGCTGATTGGTTTTGTTGAAATAAGCTGGGCCAAACAATAGATAAGGTATAATTAGGTAAATTCGCCCCATAAGTATAAATAGATAATTAAAGAGAGAAATTTTATTTTCTCTCAACCTAAACTCTTTCTCTCCCTCGCCCAGCACCTTGCGCCGACTTCTTTCCCCTCTCCTCTCTTGGGCGACACCACATCAAGCCCTAGAGGGCCGGCCAAGGCTCTCCTCCGAGAGATATTCCTATATTCGGGATCCCCGCGACGAGAGGAACGCGTAGGCGCGAAGAATTCTCCGAAATCTCAATTTTCTTCCTAGCCCTAGACGTCAATCTTGGTTGTAAGTCCAAGATATCAATGTAAGTACTGCTCACCTGCAGTAAGAGGCGGTTTTTCCGCAAGAATTTCCCTTAAAAGTTTTTAAAAGAGATATTTCCTTTTTGTTTAAGTTTTTGCATGTGATCTTAGTTCATTATATGCTTGTATAAGTTTGATAAAGCACCCTATGTGCGATTAGGGGCTAAGAAAGTTATGAGAAAAGAAAAGAAAAGATAAAGATAAGAAAAGAAAAGGCCAAGTCCTTAAGAAATCCCCAAAAGTCAAGACTTAGGGATTTTAGCACGCAAGGTGCTCGAGAAAATGCCAAGGCATTTACAGATAAGAAAGAAAAGAAAGAAAAGCTATTTTATTTTCTAAGGCCAGTACCCGGCGTCCAAGGGCGTCGTTAAAGAAATCCAGGTGTCCAATTCCAAGGTCTTGGCCCTGGTAGACCAAGGTCTGCTCTATTAGGATTGGTGGCTCGCTACCCCAACCTTTTAGGGAACGCGCATGAGATGGTACTTACGTCTTCAGTGGATCCAAGTGATTATTATTTTCAAGTATATGCTTTAGCAAAGTTTCTAAAGTTTAAGAAAGTTTTCAAAAAGTTAAAGAATAGCTAAAGTTTCAAGTTGAGCCAAGAAAAGTAAATTGAGATTTATTAATGCTTGAGTATGCATGTTTTGAGTTATACATGTTCTTAGTTTTCTTTCAAGCATATAAGTATCTCATATGATTTTCATATTGATCAAGAAGCATGTTTGCACATTTCGAGATTTTGTGAGCTAGATAGTACTTACTAAGCTTTTTGCTTACTAGTTGCATTTCCTCTTACTGCAGATAAAGGTAAAGGCAAGCAATTCTGAAGGAAGGCGACGAGGCGGTGCTGAGTAAAGTGTGTGTGGTGGCTGATTTTGGAGAGATCCTTGAGACGAGATAATTTAGTTATTTGAATTACAATGTTTTAGTTTATTCAAATTTCAAGTTCTTGCTTTATGGAGTTTAGTGAACATTTAAGCTTTGGATAGTTTTACATGCTCAATTTCTTAGAGTAAAGATTCCATGTCATTTCATTTAGCATACATATCCTTATGATTGCATTGGATGAGTAGAAGTGTGAGTAGTTTGAAATATTGATACTTTGTTAGAGAAATAGATGCATGTGCCAAGATAGTATTAATTTCCCTTTGAATCAAGTTTTTATTGCTTAAGTATGTTTAGAAAAGTTGCTTTCTCATTTGATAATGCCTTAGGGATGTTTCAAAATTTTGTGTGATGAGTTTCAATGGTTAGAAGTTAAGTTTGGTACAAACTCTAGCTTAAAGTCTATGTAGATTTTTCATAACTTGCTAAATTCCGCAAAAGTCCTAATTTCAAGTTTATGGATTCATTTTGATTGGCTAAATTGTTTAGAAAACTGGTATAGAGTATAGAAATGGTGTCATGATTTTATATGGCTCGAAAGTATAGGTTTGGTGGAGTTTTGAAACAAGGCTTCGAATCTGGAAAACAGGTTTCAGACTTATCAGTCGACTGGTACAGTATCAGTCGACTGATACCCGTAAGCTGAGTTGGGCGAGGCAAGTTCCAATAAGTATTTTTTTTACGAGTTTTTGAGAAAGAAAGTGTGACATGGTATCATGCATGACTATTTAAGTTAGAATATCATTCTTAGATAGATTAAAAAGAAAAAACAAAGATTTCCGCATTTTTAGTTGTGCATTAGAGTCGAGAAGTAGACAAAAGTAACGATCCGTCTAAGGCAGAGAAGGCGGGTCGCTACATAGGAGATTAGGTCACACTAATCTAAAATTAATTTTAAAAATCACCCAACTTGGTCTAATTAAAGGAATACCAAAAATTAAGAACCATGAAAACTTGATATTGTTGGATCGAGAGAAAATGATAGAGGGAGGGTGAATATCGTAAGTCGTTTTGGATTGAAAAAGAGAAAACGCAGCGGAAAAATTAAAACAAAACAATACACAAACACCAAGATTTTACTTGGTTCGGAGTCGCGGTCGGCTCCTACTCCAAGGCCCACGGTCGTTGACCGTTTACTGCGGGCAATTCTATATGTGCGCAAAACGGTTTACAAATAGATATTACAACTGCAGTATAGTAAACAAAGAAAAGATAGCTCTTCGTTACCGACGTCCGGTGTGGAATGTATCTCGGAGCAGAGGGACGTCGTCGGCGCTTGTATTGTAACGCCCCAAAATTTTCCCATATAGAATGCTATGAAATATCATGAAATTCATGAAATAGTATTATGGATATCAGGAAATATTATGAATTCATGAATATGAAATATTATGAAATTCATGAAATATTATCATGTATATTAGAAAATATTATGAATTCATGAATATGAAATATTATGAAATTCATGAAATATTATCATGGATATTAGAAAATATTATGAATTCATGAATATGAAATATTATGAAATTCATGAAATATTATCATGGATATTAGAAAATATTATGAATTCATGAACATGAAATATTATGAAATTCATGAAATATTATTAATATTATGAAATTTCATGATGGGCTTGGCTTAATGGGCTTTGATATGGATTAGTACAAAA
Organism: Boesenbergia rotunda; assembly: GCA_024364735.1. NCBI lineage: Eukaryota > Viridiplantae > Streptophyta > Magnoliopsida > Zingiberales > Zingiberaceae > Boesenbergia > Boesenbergia rotunda. The sequence goes on from JAGFNQ010001106.1 coordinate 297,904, forward strand.
TGTGATAAAAAGGAGGAAGCTGTTGGAACGATTTGCGACATTCACCCCCCCCCTCTATCGCATCTCTCGATCCAACAAGTGGTATCAGAGCGGGGTTATTCAAAGTTGGTGCAACCACCACTATGAAATTTTTTTTCGGATTTTTTCCGCTTTATTTTTCAAATAAATAATATCTGTGAGTGTATTTAAAATATCCTTACGCCTTTTTCAATTCTAAATTCTCATTTTCTCACCATAAGTCAGAATTGATAAAAGAATCAATTTGTGAAAACTTGTCGTAAAATTTTTTATTATTTATTTTAATATTTTTCCTCGAAATTCGTGCTACCTTAAATCAAGAAATTTTTTTTCCAAACATTAAATTCTTATTCTTTTCATTTATCAGAATTGACAAAATCATCATTTTCAAAAATTTTGTCATAAATTGTTTTTTTTAATTTTATTATTAATTCGCCTCGAAATTCGTGCAACATTTGTTTTGGACAACTTTTTTCCTTCTCCCGCACTACTAATCCAAGACCAAGTCTTGGTACATTTCGGTTAATTCTGTTGTGTGCAAGGGTTTTTAAATGGCCAATCGAGAATGGAACAGCGTTCGTCCACCTCTCTTCTCCGGTGAAAACTTCAATTCTTGGAAAAGTCAAATGGAGTTCCATCTAAAGACCTATATGGACATATGGATGATCATTCAAACAGGGTTCCACCCCCCTACAGAAGATGGACTATCAATTGCATGGGACAAACTGGATGAACCAACCCTCAACCAAATTGAGACTGATGCAAGAGCAACTGCAATTCTTCAATGCGGTCTAACCAACGAACAACTCAAGCTAGTCGGTTCATTTGGATGTGCTAGAGAAATTTGGGAGAAATTGATCAATCTTCATCAAGAAATCTCAGATGAAGAAGAAGATCAGGTAAGTTATCTCGCACTCTCGGTCCAAGCACAGACAGCCGAGTCAGAGTCTGAACCTGAACCCAGAGTCGAAATCGAACCAGCAGAATCAGACGACGAACTGACTGACATGGTAACCAATTTCAAATTCTTTTCTAAATTAGAATTAAATAATCAAGATGATACTGCAATGGTCGAGGAAGGTATAACTTTTGCAGGGAAAACTCCAAGAGAACCACCAAAGAAGGAGCTTCAACCGGTACCCAAGTCCGACTTAGACACGGAATCAGAAGATGAATTTAGATCCGAGACAGCAACAATTAAGGGGGAGATTCCTAATAAGGAATCAAAAGGTAAAATTACAAATTTGAATTTTAAAAATCATATAATTTGTTACATATGCAGGGAGAGAGGGCACTACCAAACTAAGTGTCCTACTCGAAAGATTCGAACGATACCACCGACGGCGACAAAGGAACGAGCTCCAAAAGCACGAAAGAACAAGAGTCGCATCCAATGCTTCAAGTGTCAGGAGGTTGGGCATTACAAAGAGGAATGCACAGATAAACGTTACAAAGATCCAGGGCAACCAACCAAAATGGGTAACTGTAATTTACATCCAAATCCACTCTTTACCTTGAATACTGATAGATTAATTAATCTCCCTTGGTCAAATTTAGATATGGATGCATGCTTAGATAACTTAATGAAATCATGTATATTAGCAAAGTCAAAATTCAAAATGTTAAGACAAGAAAATGAGACTTTGAAAATTAAAATTGATATACAAGAAAAACTGATTAATAATTTTGCAAACTTAGAAAATCCAGAAATTTCTCCTCACTATGACATTATCTGAAGTTTTGTTTTGGCTATTCATAGGACTAGATAGCTTAAGGACTTAACCAATTACTTGAAATTTGAAAACATAGTATTGGGAGGAGGTGAGATGATAGTACGTTGGGGAAACCAACTCTAATAAGATCAAGTCTACTTGGTCTCTTTAGACTGGTGAAACCAGCCGAAGCTACCGATCCGAGACCCAAGCTAGTTAGACCAGAAAATGACCTAATTTAATTTGAAAATGAAATTTCATTAAAAGGCTTTGTCAAGGAAAGGGTGGATGATCCCATAAGGCTAAGGCCAAAGAAGGCCTAGTGCCTCGCCAAGACCTGGAAGCCAATTTTTGAAATTCAAATTCAAATTATCTTTTGTCAAATTCGAATCTAACACAAATTTCAAATAATTATAGATTCAAACCTGTTAACAAAACTCTTCTTCAAAATTAATCACTTCTTTTTCAAATTCAAACATTTTTCAAATTTAATCACTTCTTTTTCAAATTCAAACATTTTTCAAATTTAATCACTTCTTTTTCAAAATTAAATATTTTTCAAATTTAATCACTTCTTTTTCAAAATTAATTTTTTTAAATTAATCATTCTCTTCTTCAAAATCATTTTTACCTTCAAACCTGTCTCACAAAACCCATAAGGTTAACATGCTTGATCACATAGAATTGGGTGAGACATCTAGGAGCTAAAAGTATGATTCAGTTTGCAAGAGTTATTTAAGCTTACCTTTTTTTGTACCCTACTTTTCATTCCTAACATTTTTTTAATATGAAATTTCATGTTAAATATCTCGATAGACTCATTTTAAATATAATCAAGGGCTTGTTTTGTTTTAGTTATTGATTGTCAAACATTATCAACTGAGTCAAACTTGGTCAAAACAGTCAACCCTAGTCAACATAGTCAAACCTGCTCAACACTGAAATCCCTTAAGGAATTTAGATAAAGTCAGTCTGTGTCGGATACAGGGGGAGTTCCTCTTAATCTTTTTCAAAAATTCAGATTTTTCAAAAACCTCATGCGCTAAAACTTATTATTATCTCAAAATAAGGTTTCAAAAGTTGATTCAAAAACCTTAATATATTACTATCGCTTTGGAAAAATTATTATCATTTCAAATTTTTTTTAAACTGTGTTATTATTCCAAATTGAGTTTTCAAAAATTTATCTCCTTGAAAGTTATCATACTCAGAAAATTGTTCAAAAGTGCTTCTTTTGATCTTGACAAATCCTAAAGACACAGAGGAAAGGTCCACTTCATGATCTTCAAGGACTCCTAGGATGTGTCAAATTAAGGGGGAGTCTAAGTCAAAAGAAAAACTTCAGAAAAAGTTTCTTTTTACTTATGTCTTTGTTAAACAGTTCTTTCTAATCTGACTCAAACCTTAAGACTTAAAGGAAGAGTACTTGTGGTCAACAAGCTTCCCAGGACTGAGTCAAGTTTAGGGGGAGGTCAAAATTAAAGAAATTATTTAATAACATGCTTTATTTCAAACTCTTGCAAAAATCTAAGTCTTTCAAAATACTATTTGTTAGAATTTGTGTGACTTATGAAATTGTTTTTGAAATAACATTTACTTAGGTTGGAAAATTTCCAGGACACTTAGGAAATGTCCTTGTAGTCAACAAGGTTTCCTAGGATAGTGTCAGACTGGAAAATGAACCAAGTTAAGTAAAACATTGAACCTTCAAAAGTTCACACACTTTTTTAGAATATATTTTTAAGTACTATCATTTTTTTTAAATTTTACTTGAGTTTGAAAATTTCCAGGACACTTAGGGAAATGTCCTTGTAGTTAACAAGGTTTCCTAGGATTGTGTCAGACTGGAAAAGAAACCTAGTCAAGTGAAATATTTTGTTTTCAAAAAAAAAAATCTAATACTTTTCTAAAAGTACTTATGTATTTCAAATCATAATTTATCTCAAAAGTACTTGAAAAATCTTTTCAAAACTCTTTTTTGAAATTTTTTTTACAAATACAAAATATTTTTTTTGCATAATACTCTTCAAAATGGACTTAATCTGGAAATTTAAGCTTTTGCTATGCTTTTAAGAGTTATACCAAGTATTTTTATGTTTTCAAAACTCATAAGCTCTGATACACAATTTCTTCTCAAAACTTCTTTCAAAACATATTCCGTTATTGATATATATCCAGGGGGAGAGATTGGAAAGAAGAGTGGGAATCAAAACTTTCAAATTTAAATTTTTTTTCTCTCTTCAAAAAGTATTAACTTCTTTTTCAAAATGTTTTAAGTACTTACTTAACTCTTTCAAAAACATATTAAGCACTTAATTCTTTTTCAAAAACATATTCTCCCAAATCAAGTTAAATACTTAACTTTATCATTTTAAGTCTTAAATAATATTTCTAAGTACTTAACAATTCTTTTCAAAAATCATTCTTTTCAAAAATCATTTCTAAGTACTTAAGTGTTTAACGGGCATTTTTTTTACCTAATTTTCTCAATCAAGTACTTGACACTTAATTTTCAAATTCTTCTAAAAAGTACTTGCTCCAAAGTTTAAAAACTTGTTAAGCCTGAAAAATCCTTTTCTTGAAAATTTTCTAAGCGTGAAAAATTTCTTGAAAAATTTTCTAAGTAAAGTTTCCTTTTCTAAAAGTTAAAATTTTTTTTTTGGAAACTTGGAAATTTTGCCTAATTTTTTTTTGCCTTATAAAAAGTTGTAAATTTTTTTAAGCCTGAATTTTTTTCATAATGGTAAATTATCTAAGTTTTGAAAATGTTTTTACTCGATTCTTGAAAAATACTTTGACAAAAACATAAAGCACTTAGAAAAACTCATAAATCCCTGTTAGATACCTTGTTCACCCATGCTTGTTTTTGATATATGTCAAAGGGGGAGAAAAGGTCAAAGTTAAGAGTTAAGTTAATTATTCAGGGGGAGAATGAGCATGAGAAATTTTTGTTCTCTCTCTCTTTTCACTGTTCAAATTACATTTGGATTTAGACTGTTACGAATTGATATGTTTTATTAGTCTTAACGTTTATGCTTAAACTGCTATCTTTTTCCTTAACTTTGAATTGTGTTGCCATAATCAAAAAGGGGGAGATTGTTGGTGCAGGAAGCACCAGATCGAACCTTGTTTTGATATTGGCAAAGGATTCAAAGTTAAGGGTTATTTGTTGTCTAACAATGCTGCTTGAGAGTGCAGGAAACAAAGTCCTAGCGAAGGGCTGCTAGGCACCTGACGATGGGCTGTCAGGAAACTAAGTCCTAGCGAAGGGATGCTAGGCACCTGACGATGGGCTGTCAGGAAACCAAGTCCTGGCGAAGGGTTGCTGGGCGAAAACCAAGTCCTAGCGAAGGGATGCTAGGCACCTGACGATGGGCTGTCAGGAAACCAAGTCCTGGCAAAGGGTTGCTGGGCGAAAACCAAGTCCTAGCGAAGGGATGCTAGGCGAAAACCAAGTCCTGGCGAAGGGCTGCTAGGCGAAAACTCAAGACCTGGCGAAGGACTGCCGGGCAAAAGTCCAACTGGAGGAGCCGGTTAGCACCAGGTAAATTCTCCCGAGAGGAATAGGTGAGGACGCGTTCCCCTTGAGGGAACATTAGGCGTCGGTTCGACCTAGGGCTCCATTTTGGAGACCCAAAGTCAGAACCAAGACAGCTAAGGCTGTATAAACTAACATAATATTTGCTGTTTTGGACTAACCCTGGATGCAGGACCGCAGGACTGTGTATCTGCAGCTCAGAGAACCTCAGAGGAGTGAGGCAGTAGCTGAGCAGGGCGCCCCGGAGGTTTCGGGCGCCCCCAGAGTCAACCGAAGTCAGCAGACAAAGAAAAAGCCCCGACAGCAGCATTTCGGGGCGCCCCTGATGTTTCGGGCGCCCCGCGCGCTCCGGGCGCCCCGCGTGTCGCGGGCACCCCCAGTGAAGTCCCCACTGCCAGCTGCCGAAGCGCGCCCTCGCGAAACCAAATGGATGAAGCTTTGACCGGTCAACCGGGCGCCCCGAGCGCACCGGGCGCCCCGGTCAACTGTTATCCCGAAGTCGAAGCGATCAGTCACGACCGAGAGCACGCCGGATCAGAGGCCACGTGGGAGGGCGCCCCGAGCATTCCGGGCGCCCCCAGCCCTATATAAAGGGCCCTCGACCCCAGGTTTAAAACATCAATTCCATTGAACGCAATCACGCTCTTCTGCTCCCGCGCTCTGCTCCAGAACCCTCCAGACTCGAGATACAAGCGCCGGCGACGTCCAACTGCTCTGGAACTTCGATTTACACCGGACGTCGGTAACAAAGAAAAGTTGTCTTTTCTTTGTTACCGACGTCCGGTGTAAATCGAAGTTCCAGAGCAGTTGGACGTCGCCGGCGCTTGTATCTCGAGTCTGGAGGGTTCTAGAGCAGAGCGCGGGAGCAGAAGAGCGTGATTGCGTTCAATGGAATTGATGTTTTAAACCTGGGGTCGAGGGCCCTTTATATAGGGCTGGGGGCGCCCGGAATGCTCGGGGCGCCCGGAATGCTCGGGGCGCCCTCCCACGTGGCCTCTGATCCGGCGTGCTCTCGGTCGTGACTGATCGCTTCGACTTCGGGATAACAGTTGACCGGGGCGCCCAGTGCGCTCGGGGCGCCCGGTGCGCTCGGGGCGCCCGGTTGACCGGTCAAAGCTTCATCCATTTGGTTTCGCGAGGGCGCGCTTCGGCAGCTGGCAGTGGGGGCTTCACTGGGGGTGCCCGCGACACGCGGGGCGCCCGGAGCGCGCGGGGCGCCCGGAGCGCGCGGGGCGCCCGAAACATCAGGGGCGCCCCGAAATGCTGCTGTCGGGGCTTTTTCTTTGTCTGCTGACTTCGGTTGACTCTGGGGCACCCGAAACCTCCGGGGCGCCCTGCTCAGCTACTGCCTCACTCCTCTGAGGTTCTCTGAGCTGCAGATACACAGTCCTGCGGTCCTGCATCCAGGGTTAGTCCAAAACAGCAAATATTATGTTAGTTTATACAGCCTTAGCTGTCTTGGTTCTGACTTTGGGTCTCCAAAATGGAGCCCTAGGTCGAACCGACGCCTAATGTTCCCTCAAGGGGAACGCGTCCTCACCTACTCCTCTCGGGAGAATTTACCTGGTGCCAACCGGCTCCTCCAGTTGAACTTTTGCCCGGCAGTCCTTCGCCAGGTCTTGAGTTTTCGCCTAGCAGCCCTTCGCCAGGACTTGGTTTTCGCCTAGCATCCCTTCGCTAGGACTTGGTTTTCGCCCAGCAACCCTTCGCCAGGACTTGGTTTCCTGACAGCCTATCGTCAGGTGCCTAGCATCCCTTCGCTAGGACTTGGTTTTCGCCCAGCAACCCTTCGCCAGGACTTGGTTTCCTGACAGCCCATCGTCAGGTGCCTAGCATCCCTTCGCTAGGACTTGGTTTCCTGACAGCCCATCGTCAGGTGCCTAGCAACCCTTCGCTAGGACTTTGTTTCCTGCACTCTCAAGCAGCATTGTTAGACAACAAATAACCCTTAACTTTGAATCCTTTGCCAATATCAAAACAAGGTTCGATCTGGTGCTTCCTGCACCAACAGAAGCAAGGATTGAACCTTGAACCTCCTAGTTGCACTCACCATGTCATAACCAATGAACCAAGCAATGTTTCTTGTAGAGGGAATAAGAAACATGCTTGTTAAAAGCTAGGGAAGTGAAGAGACATGTCTCTTCATGAAAAAAGTATAAATAAGGGAAGTTGGAATAACTTCCTCTTCTTCTTCTTCTTCCTCCCTCTCATCACCGAAATCCACTTCTTCTTCTTCTCTTTTCATTTTCGAAAAAAAGTGAACCCTAGGGTTTTAACCCTAGGGAATTGGAAGGAGAAAGGAATCCATTGAAGGTTCTTGCCCTCTACTAGGGCCAAGGTTGCTAGAGAAGACTAACAAGGGAAACTCTCTTCTTCTTCTTCTTTAAGGGTACCCTAAGATTTTAAGAGGAGAAGAAATTCAAGCGAAAGGATGTAAGTATCCCCTCGCCTGCAGTGTAATGGTTATCGTATGTGTTGTTTCCTTGATTGTTTCAAAAAAAATGGGGACTTTTTCCCCTTGGCATGTTTCGGCCACCCCCTTAGGGGAAGGCTTTGGTTCCTTTTTATTACACTAGTAGACCCTTGGAACTTAGGGTATATGTATATGGGGTTTAATCAAAATGTTGTGAACAAAAAAACCTAGGGTTATATCCTTGTGTGACTTTCGGCCAACCTCAAAGAGGAGGCCTTGATTTCTTCTTGTTACATGTGTAGACCCCTTGGAACTTAGGGTATATGTGTGTGTTGTATCCTTCAAATGTAATGAATAAAAATCTAGGGTTGTCCTTGTATAGGGTTCGGCCACTTCTAAAGGGAAGTGTTTGGCTACTTTTTGATGCATGAAAAGAACCCTTAGGACTTAGGGTATCCACACATGTGGTGACCCTTCATTTTGTGATGACAACAACTAAGGTTTAGGGTTTGTAAGGGTTTCGGCCAAAGCAATGAATTAGGGTTAAGGAGAGTTGAATTATCCTAGAAAATATTCATGCTTAGTGTATGGTATGATATTGTATACAAGGTGTTTGTATCATTGTTTATGTGAATGATCAATGCAAAAGTCCTAATCTTTCCCTACTCTTGAGGTTTCGGCCAACCCACTAGGACTAGGGTTTGTCAAGGTCAAACTACCCTATGATATATGTTTATGGTTGGGGATGATTATATGTATATGCATGTGGTGTTAAATGGAATGGTTGATATTGAAACCTTAATTGTTAGCATGCTATGATATGTTTATGCATGAGGTGTTTAAATGAGATGTCTGATTGAAATCTTAATTGCTAGCATGCTACCACTTCCTATGATATGAGTATGACCTATGTGACCAAATCTTGTCAGATCTAAAGTATGTTAAGTGGTTGAATTATGATGTATGTATGAGCATGTCTTATAGCCCATGGGGCACACTTATGAAATTTCATGTGATATGTTAAAATGCTTGAACGGATACTCTACTAAGTATGGGATCAAGAGCACCCCTTATGTTGTGTGGTGTGTCCCTCCGGGATCATGAGCACCCTTGAAGAGTGGTGTGTCCTGTAAGAAGTGATTTGGAGTACTCCTTAGCATATATGTAAAAGCATGATAAGTATTTTACTTTTGAAGTTGTGTACCCGACTCGTAAGGGGGTCGTTAAACAAATCCGGGGTGCATGTTAACGTAAGGTCATGGCTCCGGTAGGACGGAAGGGTCCTGCTCTAATTAATTGGTGGCTCGCTACCCCAATTCATTAGGGAACGCGCAATAGTTCCGCGCGATAGTTGGTACACAACATGGCCCAATATGATATGGATGTATTTTTAAGTAATACCATTATGGAACTGCTTTGAAAAACATTTACTGCATGTGATAGGTATGCTTAAAATTCTATATGCTGCATGCTTAGAAACTTGATGTTTAGTATGCTATGATGAACTCATGCTTATGTCTTGTTATGTACACACGCTGTATGCTTTCGTATGGATTTTGCGAGTAGGACCGGATCCTTACTAAGCTTTTATGCTTACTAGTTATGTGTTGTCTTATGCTGCAGATAAAGGTAAGGAACACATGAACTAAAGGAAGAGGCAGGAAGGCTGAAGATGTGTGGGGTGGTGGCTCGGGAAAGAAAGACTTCTATATCTACATATTTATGTTTATGTTTATGTTTCCCTTGACAATAAGTGTTAGTGATTAGGATTGACATGGCATGATAGTGTTTACCTTGGGGGTCTCTTATACTTGATTATGTTATGAGTTACATTACTAGTGATATTATCATGTTATAGAATGACTTTGATAGTTAAACAAGCATGCTCAGTCCTTAGCCCTTGCGTTGTTGTTTTAATGCCATGCTAGAAGATAGAAAAAAAAATAAGTATGATTAATTATCACGTAACCCCGCCCCGAGAGTAGATATAAGGGCGGGCGTTACATGTATCTCGAGTTGAGATGTTTCTGGAGCGAAGCGCTTGAGTAGAAGAGCGTGTTTGCGTTGGAAGAAGTTGATTGTTGAGAAGCCTTGGCGTTGGGTGCTATTTATAGCACTTCGGGGTGCCCTGGACGTCGGGGGCGCCCCCCCCCACGTGTCAGCCGATCCGAGATTCTCTCGGTCAGCCCTTATCCCTCTCGAATAGGGCTGAGGTTGACTCTGGGGGCGCCCGGGATGCTGGGGGCGCCCTGGTTGACCCGATCTGTTGGTTTCTCGGCTGGATAAGTCTTATCCTCTTCGTTGGCTTGAGTGCGGGGCGCCCTGGGCACTGGGGGCGCCCGGGAGCACGGGGGCGCCCGGGAGCACGGGAGCGCCCCGCCCAGTAAGCTCCCGAAGCACTTCTTTGCTTAACTTGTTTTGTATTGGCCTTAGGGGCGCCCGAGACACTGGGGGCGCCCTGTTCAGCTACTTGCCTCTCTCCTTTGGGCATTCTGAGCTGCAGACACATGTTCCTTCGGTTCTGCATCCAAGGTTAGTCCAAAACAATATAAAACAATAAGGTATTAGGTTTATATAGCCTTAGCTGTCTTGGTTCTGACTTTGGGTCTCCAAAATGGAGTCCTAGGTCGAACCGACTCCTATTGTTCCCTCGATGGGGAACGCGTCCTCACCTACTCCTCTCAGGAGAATTTACCTGATGCCAACCGGCTCTTCCGGTTTGACTTTTGCCCAGCATTCCTTTGCCAGGTGCCTAGCTGTCCTTCGCCAGGTCTTCAGTTCCAGGCAGTCCTTCGCCTGGTGCCTAGCTGTCCTTCGCTAGGTCTTCGACTCCTAGCAACCCTTAGCTAGGTGCCCAGCAACCCTTCGCTGGTCTTCGGTTTCAGGCAGTCCTTCGCCTGCTGCCTAGCAGTCCTTCGCTAGGTCTTTGACTCCTAACAGCCCTTCGCTAGGTGCCCAGCAGCCCTTCGCTGGGTCTTAGGGTTCCGATGCCTAGCAGTCCTTCGCTAGGTGCCTAGCTGTCCTTCGCTAGGTGCCTAGCTGTCCTTCGCTAGGTGCCTAGTTATCCTTCGCTAGGACTTTGTTTCCTGGCAGTCCTTCGCCAGGTGCCTAGCAGCACTTCGCTAGGACTTTGTTTCCTGGCAGTCCTTCGCCAGGTGCCTAGCAGCCCTTCGCTAGGACTTCTTTCTCCACACTCAAGTAACTTTATTAGATCACAAGAAAACTTAACTTTGAATCCTTTGCCAATATCAAAATAAGGTTCGATATGGTGCTTCCTGCACCAACAGATATGTGAATCATGTAACCAAGGTAAACAAACCAGGTCTAACCACAAACTAATTCAATCAGATCTAACTCAAACCACACTCAAGCTCCTGCACCTTGACCTATTTGATTCACATGAAGCCAAGTCACTAAGCGGAAACCGGTACTGCTTAGTAATTATAGATGATTACTCTAGGTTTACCTGGGTTAGGTTCCTAAAGACCAAAGATGAAACCCTAAACCTATTTAGTGATTTTTGTAAGTTAATTGAAAATCAAAATGATACTAAAATCAAATGACTTAGGGGTGATCATGGGGGAGAGTTTGAAAATCAACGATTCGAGGAGTTGTGTAAGATAAACGGATATATGCATGAATTTTCGTGTCCTAGAACCCCCCAGCAAAATGGGATAGTAGAACGGAAAAATAGAACCCTGCAGGAAGCCGCTAGGGCTATGCTCAATGAATTCAACCTAGCTAACCAATTTTGGGCAGAAGCAATTAGTACGGCTTGTTATATCCAAAATAGGGTCCTAATTAACAAACGACATAATAAAACTCCCTATGAATTATACTACCATAGACTTCCAAACCTACATTACCTAAGAGTCTTTGGGTGCAAAGCCCATATTCTGAACACCAAGGACTATCTAGGAAAATTCCAGTCTAAGTCAACCCCAGGGGTCTTCTTAGGATATTCAACAACAAGTAGGGCCTGGTATGAACGTCTATCAACCTACCTCATTTCTAAGGAATTTAACCATGGACAAATTGACTCAACCCTATTTATTAAGACCTTAGAAAAAGAAATCTTTATTGCCCAAATCTACATTGATGATATAATTTTTGGATCCACCAACTCAAAATTCTTAAAAGAATTTGTTAAAATAATGAAAAATGAATTCGAAATGAGCTTAGTTGGTGAGCTCAACTTCTTTCTAGGGTTACAAATTAAGCAAACTAGGGATGGAAATTATGTCCATCAATCCAAATATGCTAAGGAGTTAATAAAGAAATTCAAAATGGACAACTCCAAAAGCATAAGTACCCCTATGGCCACAAATGTAAAAATAGATAGTGACCCTGATGGTAAATCTGTATATCTTAAATTATATAGAAGTATGATTGGAAGTCTACTTTACCTTATAGCCAGCAGACCTGATATCCTTTATGCTGTAGGAATGTGTGCAAGATACCAAACCTGTGCTAAGGAAATACACTTAGAAGCCCTAAAAAGAATACTAAGATACATTAAGGGCACCCTAAATGTAGGGATTTGGTATCCTAGGACCTCAACTTTTGACTTGTCAGGATACTCGGATTCTGACTATGCTGGTTGTAAACTAGATAGAAAGAGTACAAGTGGAAGCTGCCAACTTTTAGGAAATAGTCTAGTAAGTTGGTGTAGCAGAAAGCAACACTGTGTAGCTCTATCCACAACTGAAGCTGAGTATGTTGCTTTAGGAGAGTGTGTAGCACAACTCCTATGGATGATGCACACTCTTAAAGACTTCCAGCTTAACTACACCCAAACTCAGGTCTACATTGATAATATAAGCTCAATTAATCTAACTAAGAACCCAATCCAACACTCTAGAACTAAACACATAGAAGTCAAACACCACTTCGTAAGAGATCATGTAACCAGGGGTGAGATAGTCCTTAAACATGTAGACTCAAAATCTAACCTAGCTGACATATTCACCAAACCCCTACCTGAGTCTGAGTTCAGCTCACTAAGAAGGCAGTTAGGGTTATGCTTGGTAGAATAGGACTGCTCTAAGTTTTTTTCAAAAACCTATTTTACTTTCTGCAAAATCAATTCTTTATCTTATTTTGTTATTTAAAATGATTTTTATGACTTAGTTTTTTTAATAAAGTTACCCCCTTCAAAACTAGGTTTTTTTCGCAAAATGGACTTAGCCTAGGCCCTAACCCTAGAACTGCATGCACCTATAGATCTAGAAGCCAGCATCTCACAAGCACCTTAGGGTACTTTTGATTGATAACCTAGAATGGGTTGAGATGCTTAGATCTTTGCCTTGATTCAAGATGCTTTAAGTCAGTGCATCTACAGTATTTGGGGCACTAAATACCAATTAAACAGTAATCAGGTTAAGTGTCAAGCTTAGAAAATCTAACTTGATCAAATCACTTAACTTGACTAACTCTAGCGAAAGCAACTGTTTATAACAGTTAGTAAGTAGCTAATTGGGTTAGACAGGACCCGAAAGCAGAAATTCAAATTAATTAGGTCCAGCTCAAACTTAGAATTGGTTCAGTACAGCATCTTACCTTGATTACTCATTGTTTGCTATATTTTTTTGATATATGGCAAAGGGGGAGAGATTGGAAAGGAGAGAAAAGAATCAAAATTTAATAATTTTTTTAAAAATTAAAACTTTTTTTCCAAAAAGATTTTATTGTTTTTCAAAAAGTAAAGTTCTCTGATTGAAAATTTTCTAAGTATTTAAACTGCTTTTTAAAGTATCTAAGCTGCTTGCAAATTGTCTAAGTGTCAAAACTTCAGAATAAGCTTAGAAAATTTTCTAAAGTGCAAAAACAAAGTATTTTGGAAATTATTTTCGAAATTAGTTGCGTTCAAAAGTTATTCTAAGTACTAATTCTAAATCTTTGGCCGGTTGAAAATTTTCTAAGTATAAATTTCAAATTCTCTTGAAAATTTTCCAAGTGCCCGACTCAAAATATTTTTTGGAAAATGTCTTCTTACTTAAACTCGTTTGAAAATATTCTAAGTATAAATTTCAAATTCTCTCGAAAATTTTCCAAGTGCCCAACTTAAAATATTTTTTTTAGAAAATGTTTTCTTACTTAAACTTGTTGTGAAAATTTTCTAAGTACTGAAAACCTGAAAAACGTTTCACTTTTAGACTTAGAAACTTTTTCAAAAATTGAAACTTTTTCAAAAACCCCCCACGAACTGTTGAAAAACCTAGGGGGAGATTTCTTCCAGAGGGAGGAAATCAAAATTGGTACTTTACCTGCTTTTTGTTTAACTTAACTTTTTGAACCGGGTTGCCATAAATCAAAAAGGGGGAGATTGTTGGTGCAGGCAGCACCTAAGTCAAACCTGGGTTTTGATCATGGCAAAGGGTTCAAGAGTTAAGATGTTATTTTTGGTCTAATGTGTTCACTAAGTGTGCAGAAAGAAGTCCTGGCGAAGGGCTGCTGGGCACCTAGCGAAGGGCTGCTGGGCACCTAGCGAAGGGCTGCTAGGCATCGAAACCCTAAGACCTGGCGAAGGGCTGCTAGGCACCTGGCGAAGGGCTGCTGGGCAAAAGTCCAACCGGAGGAGCCGGTTGGCAAAAGCGTAAACTCTCCTAAGAGGAGTAGGTGAGGACGTGTTCCCCATCGAGGGAACAGTAGGTGTCAGTTCGACCTAGGGTTCCATTTGGGAGACCGAAAGTCAGAACCAAGACAGCTACGACTGTAAAAACTAACTAATAATCTTGCTTTGTTTGTTGTGGAACTAACCTTGGATGCAGGGACCGAAGGAGTGTGTTTCTGCAGCTCAGAACGCCCTAAAGGAGAGGGGCATGCAGCTGGGCTAGGCGCCCGGGAGGTCCCGGGCGCCCAAGGTCAAAGCTAAACAAGCAGTAAGCAAGAGTCGCTTCGAAACAACACTGGGCTAGGCGCCCGGGAGGTCCCGGGCGCCCAAGTTCAAAGCCAAAGGTGAGTCGAAACAAAATCAGCCACGAAGCCAGCGGACCCAGTCAAGCTGGGCGCCCGAGAGGTCCCGGGCACCCCAGTCAGCTCCAGAGCCGATTCGAAGGGGATAAGCGCTGACCAAGCTTCGGATAGAGGTTCTCGGATCCAAAGGCACGTGTCAGGCGCCCCCAGGAGCACTATAAAAGGGGCTCGACCCCAAGGCTTCAATATAACAATTTTCTAACGCCTCTAAGCTTTTCGTTCAAGTGCGCTGCTCCGGCAAACTCCGTTCTCGACATTCTAGCGCCGATGACGACCCTCTGCTCAGAAGTACTATCCACACCGGGCGTCGGTAACAAAAAGTGTACTTGTTTATTTACTGCACTACTATTGTACCAAATTCTGTAAATCTTTCCGCTACTATAGAATTGCCCGCAGTAAATGGTCAAGGACCGTGGGCCTTGGAGTAGGAGCCAACCGTGACTCCGAACCAAGTAAAAATACTTGTGTTCCTCGTGTTTGTTTTTAATTCTGCTACGTACCTTCTCTTAATCTTATCCGAAAAAGTTTTCACGATATTCACCCCCCCCCCTCTATCGTGTTTCTCGATCCAACAGACTGGTCCGAGAGAGTAAGCAAAAAGGGGATATTGGGTAGTGAGAAATTGCAAAATTGGATTATAGGATATGATTTTGGATTAAAACTCTTGTTTATGATTTCATATTCCTTGAATGAAGTATTATCCCATGATTTAATAAGGCTTTGTTGATATCTTGAAAATCAAGGAAGATTCAGTACAGCAAGGTATGATCTTTGCCGAGATTTGGTTCTATAGCCCAATCCGGATCGATTTAGAACTGATTTCTGTTTTCCAAGGATCATTTCAAGACCTTTGGAACCAGATGTAAATCGTTCTAATACTGATCTAAGATCCTTAACCTGAGTTTTCAGGGAGGAGTTTTCCTTTTCAAGTTTTTCAACTTGAGTAGGAGTTCCTTCCTGAACCTTCTCGGTTAAGGGTTTAGAGTCAGCTTCCTCTTTCAGGAGTTTTACTTCCTGTCGGAGGGATTCGACTCGGAGTTTGGCTTTGGCCAAATCTCGAGAAAGAAATGAAATTAACTCACTTAATTGCAATCTATTAAAACCAGTTACCTTAATTTCTCCGTCTTCTGTGAAGGTCAGCTCGCTGTCCTCTTGTTCTGTTTCTGACTCAGTCTCGACTTTATCTGAGGCGGTCAGAGCTAGGAGATTGGACTGGGGTGCCTCTTCTTCTTCTTCTGAGGACGATTCATCCCAGGTTGCTTGCAGTGCCTTCTTTCTTCTCGTCCTTTTTGTCTCCTTTAGGTTAGGGCATTCTGACTTGTAGTGGCCCTTTTTCTTGCACTCGTAGCAGGTCACATTAGGCTTGTTCGCGGGTTCAGCTGGTTCGTCCTTTCTTCGGCCGATTTTCCGTTTGTTGGTTCGGTTCTTCAGCTCCTTGTAGTAGCTCCGAGCGAGCCGGACCAGCTTAGTTTGTTCTCCTTCTTCGTCTTCTGAGTCTGAGTCAGAGTTAGACTCGGTTTCAGGTTCAGGCTTCTTCTTCGTTGTCCTTCCAGTTTTACCTGCAACGAAAGCAATACCTTTATCGACCATATTGGTGTTAGTTTGTTCGTGCAGTTCTAGTTCGGAAAATAATTCATCTAATTTTATTTTAGAAAGATCTCTAGAGACCTTGTATGCATCTACCATAGATGCCCACAAGGTGTTTCTAGGGAAGGCGTTTAGAGCATACCTTATTAGGTCACGGTTTTCAACCTTGTGACCTATTGTGTGAAGACCGTTCATTACCTCTTGGATTCGTGCGTGGAGCTGGGCTGCTGTTTCGTTGTCGGCCATCTTGATGGTGTAGAGTTTGTTTAGTAGCAGATCCCTCTTGCTGATCCGAGTATCTGAAGTCCCTTCGTGCAGCTCGATCAGTTTTGTCCACAGCTCCTTTGCACTGTTGAAGGGGCCCCGCGGTTCAGCTCCTCTTTCGTCAATCCGCATTGAAGAGTCTGAGTAGCTTTTGCGTCAGCTTCTATCTTTCGCTTTAGGGCGTTGTCCCATTCAGAGTAGTTCTGAGGAAGACCTTCGGCATTTCGGGGGATCTCCAGACCGGACTGGATAATGATCCACATGTCCACCTGAGTTTTCAGGTGGACCTCCATACGACTTTTCCAGTAAGAAAAGTCTTCTCCACTAAAGAGTGGAGGTCTGGCGGTGCTGAATACCTCTTGCATGGCCATTTAGTCTGAAAAAGAAAACTTAAAGGATTTTCCAAGACTAGGTCTTGGATTAGCAGTGCTGGATTAAATAACGAGGGGTGTTGCACCAACCTCGCAAAAAAAACGAACGAAATATTTAGCGAGAAATTAAAAAAATAAAAAATAAAAATCCGAAAAAAAATTCAAACTGGTGGTTGCACCAGGTTTGAACTTCCCCGCTCTGATACCACTTGTTGGATCGAGAAAATCGATAGAGGGGGGGTGAATATCGGAAATCGTTCGGATTTTCATAAAGAGCACGTACGCAGCGGAAATAAAATAAAACAATCACAGCACAAAGACACGGTCGATTTACTTGGTTCGGAGCCTGTGTTGACTCCTACTCCAAGGCCCACGGTCGTTGACCGTTTACTTTGGGCAATTCTATATACGCGCAAATCAGTTTACAATAATTTATTACAAGTAAGTGCACTAACAATAATAATAAAAAAAATTCGATCTTCGTTACCGACGTCCGGAGTGGATTGACTCTTTCGGGGCAGCGGGACGTCGTCAGCTCGAGTTGGAGTGTTTCCGGAGCAAGGCACGAGCGTAGAAGATCTTTGGGGCGTTGAGAGAACAGTTGTGCTGAAGCCTTGGTCGAAGGCCCTTTATATAGGGCCTGGGGGCGCCCGGGACGTCGGGGGCGCCCCCCACGTGGCCTCTGATCCGCAGAGCTCTCGGTCAGCGTCTATCCTCTGGATCCGCTTTGACCGGGGCGCCCGGAGCGCTCGGGGCGCCCGGAGCGCTCGGGGCGCCCGCATTGACCGGGTCAAAGTCCTATCTCCTTGGCTTCGAGGGGTTCGGGTTCGATGTTGCGCATGGGGGCGCCCGGGAGCAGCGGGGGCGCCCGGGACCACGGGGGCGCCCGGCCCAACATGTATTCGAACTCCTTTTTTCTTTACTTGTTTTGTATGGCCCTTGGGGGCGCCCGGGACACTCCGGGCGCCCTACTCAGCTACTACCTCATTCCTTTGAGGCTATCTGAGCTGCAGACACTCCTTCCTTTGGTCCTGCATCCAGGGTTAGTCCAAAACACAATAAAGCAATAAAGTATTTGTTTATACAGCCTTAGCTGTCTTGGTTCTGACTTTGGTCTCCAAAATGGAGCCCTAGGTCGAACCGACGCCTACTGTTCCCTCGACGGGGAACGCGTCCTCACCTACTCCTCTCGGGAGAATTTACCTGATGCCAACCGTTCCTCTGGTTAGACTTTTGCCTGACGGTCCTTTGTCAGGTCTTGTAAACTAGCAGTCCTTCGCCAGTTGCCTAGCAGTCCTTCGCTAGGGCTTCAGTCCCCGGCTGTCCTTCGCCTGGAGCCAGCAGTCCTTCGCTAGGGCTTGATACTGGCAGTCCTTTGCCAGTTGCCTAGCAATCCTTCGCTAGGGCTTTCTTTCCTGGCATTCCTTTTCCAGTGCCTAGCAGTCCTTCGCTAGGGCTTTTCCTGCACACTAGATTAACTTGTTAGAAAACAAGAAAGACTTAACTTTTGACCTATGTTGTCATTATCAAAACACAGGTTTGACTTAGGTGCATTCTGCACCAACAAGATCTTCTCCATCCACTCTCCACTCCATCACAAGCTAGGGCCCAGGGGTTCCGAGCCCTAGTCGACTCCACCGCCGCAGTTCTTCTTCTTCATCAATAGCTTCTCTTTTCTTTGGCAACAAATTTCATTTTTTTCCAGCATTACAGCAGTTCTTTCCAGCAGATTTCCTTGCCAGTTTTTCTTCAGTTCCTTCACAGCAATTAGATTCTTTACAGCCATTGTTTTCAGCAGTTTGTTTTTCTTCCTTTGCAGCTTCTTCACAGGATCGATTGGCAGAAGCTCATCTCTTCACAGCAGTTCTTTCCACAGTTCTATTCCTTCTAATCCCAGCAGACCTTCACAGCCGATTCTTTCCAGATGATTTCTTCCGTGCCCAGCAGCTCATCAGATTGGATTAATGGGTTTCTTTCATCAGATTAGCAGATCTATTCCTTCGCAGCATTCATCTCCACAGCAATTTCATTATAGCACATCTTCACTTTCCCAGCAGCTCCTTCAAGCAAATTCAATTCCATATCAAATTGTGTGGTTCATCAGATTTTGCGTCGTTGCCTTCACAGCAGTTCTTCATCATATTTTGGGTTTAATTGTGTTGTTAGTGAATGTTGATTGTTCTTAATTGAGTTGTTTGTGATTGATTGTTAAAATGTTTGTATTGGATAGATATTGTCCCTATCAATTAGCACATACTTGAAGCCAGTTTTAGCATGTCTATCTCGTGTTCGGTCAAATGTCTCTTAGAACAATTACCTTCAATTGGGAAGTTTCTTAGTTGATTAAATCCTATTTTGTGTTGCTCTTCCTATTACTTTTAGTTATATGTCTTCATTACATGCCATTAAGTTAGGTTAGACTAGATTTCTTAAATGCTGTAGATTTTCGTTCCATGTTTAGTTTTGTTAATGCCTTATTTCAAGTTGTCTTTTCTTTACTACGATTGTAGTTAGGTTAAATTAGATTTCATTACCTGCACTGTCTTTCCTTAATTAGACTAGATTTCATACCTGCTTTGCTATGTCTTTTCATAGTATTAATGTTCAAATCCAAAACCCAATTTCATATCCAAAACCCAAAAAGCAATAACATACGATCCTGAGAATTATTATGTACCAACTACATTCGTTGGGAGATAACTCGAGTTACTCTATGCTACACTAGTTTAGAGGAATTCGATATCTTAATTGTATTTGAAACCGTGATACGGCTGAAACGGATATCAAATTTGGCGTCGTTGCCGGGGAATGTAGTGGTGCTTGATAATTATATCTTTTGATTCTATTCTTGATTGCTTTATCTTTTGTATACATTTGCTGCTATTCTTTGTTTGTTTTTGGCCAGGACTGCAGGTGGCTATTGGAAATTTTTTCTACTCATTTAAGCAGTTCCATGGCAGAGTACTAGTATTTTCAGAATTTCCAGCAACCTTGTCAGAATTTGCAGCAACCTTATCAACAATTTCAGCAAAACCAACCTTGGAGTCAACCAGAATAGCAGTTCCAACAAAATTTTCAAAATTTTCAGCAACCATTTTATCAGCCACCACAGCAGTTTCAACCACAATTTCAGAATTTTCAGCAAGGGTACAATCCAAATTTTCAACAAAATTTTCAACCATTTCAGCAGTTTCAGCAAAATTTCCAAGATTTCCAACAACCATAGCAAGGATTTCAGCCTTTTAATCAAAGCTTTCAGCCACAAAATCAAGGATTTCAGCCTACTCAGTTTCAGTCCTCACCACAGCAATTTCTACTTCAAAACCAGAATTTTCAGGGCTATAATTCTCAGCTAGTTCAACCATCCTTTCAGCCTAATTATCAGTCATTTCAGCAACAATTTCAGCCCTCATATCAGCCCCAAGAACTCCAATTTCAGAATTCACAGCCTACTCTTGATTTTCAACAACCTTATGTCACATTTCAAGACCAACAAGAGTCCTGTACCAATCAAGGAGGCTTTGAGAATCCTAATGAGAATGAGGCTCAACAACAGAGGATAGAAGAGATGCTTCAACAAATTTTACAACTACAAAAGCTTCAAGACATCGGAGGACGCCTTGGACAATTGGTTAATCAAATGAATCAAATACAAGCTCAAAGATCAGGACAATTATCTTCTCAAGCTACTCTTAATTCTGAGTGGCATGATTGTGAACTATCTATAGGTGTAGGGGATTGCACAGAGCCCCAGGGACCACCTACATTGATTGATACATCAGAAAATTCAGAGGATAGGATTGAGAGTGTAGGGGATTGCACTGAGTCCCAAGAATCACCCATTCCTACTGGTTTAGAGGCATTGGAGGAGATTGATTGCAGAGTTTGTGATAGTTTTGAAGTCAATTCTGAAACTTTACAGGATCATTCTATACTTTTATTTTGTGATGATTTAGTTGTTGATGATTCTAACTTTTCTAATATGGTTGTTGCAGGTATGGTTGAGGAAGCATGCATTGGAAATAATCCTATTGGTGTAGGGGATTGCACTGAGCCCCAGGGACCACCACTATTGACTGATACATTAGAAGATTCAAAAGATCAGCATGGAAGTGTAGGGACTTGCATGGTGGAAGCAAGAACCCAAGAATCACCTGCTTCAGTTGAGTGTCCACCATAACCTGAACCTGAAGTGGAGCTTGTATTTGACCAGGAGGGGACCGCAGTTACATCTACTCTTGTAGAACCTCCAGGTATTCTTCAGCACGATCAGGTAAGTATTCCTCCTATTTCTTTGGAAAAATCAATAGAGGCATCTCACTCTGATTTTATTGTTTGTGATGAGTTTATTGACACATCTTTTGTAGAAATTGTTTGTGAGAAACCTATAGAGGCACCTAAATTTGATTTTGTTGAATCTGGTGAATTACTTAATACATCTCATGTAAATGCTGATTGTGAAAAATTTTTAGAACGGCCTGAAATTGATGTTGTTTATTGTGATGAATCTCTTGCTATATCTTATGCTGAAGTTGAGTGTGAAAAACTTATGGAGGTATCCGAGATTGATTTTATTGGTTCTGAAATATTTCTTAATATACCTTTAGTGGATATTAATTGTGAAAACTTCATTGAGGTGCCAAAAATTGATTTTCTTGGATGTGCTGCATTTTTGGATTCTTTTTATATAGAGATTGATGGTATTACATTTCTTTCTTACCTTGCACGCTTGAGAGAGGTATTACACGGTTTTGTAGGGTCTCGAAGACTTCTGGAGTGGGTGCTCCATCTGAACAGACGCCAACCTCTTGGAAGGACTTCCAAAAAGCATCAAGAGGGAGGAGTTACTTTTATTTTGACTAGTAGCACTCACTCTCTTAAGTGGATCTTGCATCTTAATCGCCTTCGGCCACCTGAACATTTTTCTGTGAAGTTTAAGTGTGGGGGAGCAATGCACTATGACATCGATCACGTGAGGAATGCTCTCTCGACTACCCAAACTCCACCACTACCGGGATGGATGCTACTCCTTAACCGCCTCCAGCCGCCAGGAATAAAGGGGAGTTTGTTCCTTTACTTTCCTTTTCTTATTTTTCTTTATGTTTATAGTCGCATGTTTGTTTGCTTTTATACTTTGCATTCATGTTTTGCTTCCTCATTATGCATTTTGTTTGGTCTTCAATAAACTTTGTTTGACTTCTAGTTGTATCTCCTTTCATGTTCCTTTATTATGCTTTGAGAATCATAAAAGATAGTTAAGTCTGATTATCGAGTTTTGGTTTCCTTGGTATGCTTGGGGACATTAATTGCATTTAGTCATTTGTTGTGGTGATGAACTCTATCTTGTTGGATTAAGCATGACATTTTATTGTTCACCTAGTGAGGATATTGTCATGCCTATCCTTAATCCTCTTATGTGTGATAGCATTTGTGATATTTGACACTCTAGAACTTACTTTGATTCTTTTTAAAATTACAATAGCATAAGCTTACACGAATATGATGGAGGCAACCTTTCTTGTTGAACTCTTAGTTTTCCTCTCCTTTGTTATTGTTACTACTGAGCATTTCACCTATTGCTTTCATATTTCATTGTCTTTCCTTTGTCAGATCTTTTCATTGTCATTACATTCTCACTGCCATATCTTTATTAGCTTATTCTTCCCTTGAGCATGCGATGAGAGCATGGGGTGATTGCATGATGAGTTACATTTTTATTTCTCTATTATCAGCCTCTATTATTGTGAGTTTTAGATGTTATCATGCTTTGCTACATTGCCCGAGACGGGCAAGTTTCAAGTGTGGGGGGGAGATAAGTGTGTATGGACGAATGCTTGTTGAAAAAAAAAATCTCTCTGAAAAAAAAGAGAAATGAAAAAAAAACAAAACAGAAGTAAAAAAAAAAGAAAAAAACGCAAAAGAAAAGAATGAGAAATTCAAGAGAGTGAAAAAAAAATTCTCAAGCATTCGGGATTTTTGTTAGTGATGAACAAGAGGGAATATTTTCATAAAAGAATTTTTGATGTATACTCATTTGATATCTTTATTAGAGAAACTCAAGAGTGAAGTTGTTGATACATACATGCATTTTTAGAAGTGTTGTAAGTGGTTGTTGTGTATTGTATTGAGAATGTGCAAGGAGAATTTTGAGTGTTGGAGGTTTGATTGAGTTATTTATTTTGGCCTATTGTTTGATTGTATACGTCATGTTAATTACCTCAATGCTCTCATATTCTCTTTGATCTTCTTTGTGATCTCCTTTGTTATCTACCCTTCTTGCTTGTTAGCACATGGTTTCATCATTATTCATTGAAAAGTCCTCTTGATTTGTGTACTTATGTTATAGTAGTGGAGAAGTAGAAGATAAGCAAGCATATGGTAGTGCAATATCATGAATGTTTTGAGAGAACTCCACTTTCATATTTATTATTTTTGTGAACATCCGTGCATATATCCATCTTGTGAGGTTTTTGTCATGCTTAGTTTATTCAAGTTGATGAAATTACCATGTTTTTGACTTATGTGAGATTTGGAACCATAAATACATGGATTCTTGAGACTTGATGATCCTAAGTAATTTTCTTTTATTATTCCTCAAGTATTGATAGGGGGGTGTAATGTTTGGGAGATATGTTGTTTTCTTTTAGTTTTGTTTACTTGCTCGAGACGTGTAAGAATTAAGTGTGGGGGAGTTGATAAGTGTTATTTTATTGATCATTTCAGACTCGAAAATCCATGTTTAACCCCTATTTTACATGCTTAACCTTGAATTTACCTTCGGTTCTATAGATTAGTTTTATTTTGGGCTTTATTGCAAATCTTTATACATTTGAAAGATTTTGGAACTTAATTATGAATCTATGTTTGTAGGCTTTGAAAGGATCATGGACCGAGGTCAAGATTGGTCAGAATCAGGCTCAGATCAAGGCGATCAAGCTCTGGAGAACTGTGAGTCATCCATTCATAAGATAAGCAGATCTGGATCATCCAGGGCAAATCAGATGGATCCCAGCTGAGGAAAGGTAGATCTGACTTTCATAATGAGATCTGGAAGTTTAGGGGTAAATCGGAGAAAATCCAGCCGTTGGATCAAGCCAAGAGGATCTAGATCATCTATTCAAAGATCAGGTTGATCTGAGCCATCCGTTGCAAATCTGGAGGATCCGAGCTACTGGGAGGCAGATCCTGACCCTTAATCGACATCATCAAATTTTGGATCAGATCTGAGGAGATCCGACCGCTGGATGAAGCCAAATCAATCTCAGCCGTTCGTTGCTAATTCTCTTCTGACCTGTGGCTTGGCTGACTGGACTGAACCCAAGAGCTGGTTTGGCTGATCGAATACAAGGCTGAACCACTGAAGTTGGCTGACTGGACCAAACCAACTGCTGAGCTGATTTGGCTGAATCGAAGGACTGAACCCAGGCCCAAACACAACTGCTAGTTGGCTTGGTTGACTGAACCCACGCGCAGCCGAGACGAACAAAAAGGGCACGCCATCGCGAAGCTAGGGCATCGACTTCATCTTCTCCACGGAGAGGCGATCGGGGAGAGGCAATTGAGACGAGGGGTTCCCGTCTCAACTTAGCCACTTCACCTTCACCGCCGGCGGTTCTCCTCACCACTTCATCGCTGCCGACCGGAGCTTCGATCGATCAGTTTGAGGGGTTCCCGACTCGATCAGATCTTCTCCATCCACTCTCCACTCCATCACAAGCTAGGGCCCAGGGGTTCCGAGCCCTAGTCGACTCCACCGCCGCAGTTCTTCTTCTTCATCAGCAGCTTCTCTTTTCTTCGGCAGCAGATTTCATTTTTTTCCAGCATTACAGCAGTTCTTTCCAACAGATTTCCTTCCCAGTTTTTCTTCAGTTCCTTCACAGCAATTAGATTTCTTTACAGCCATTGTTTTCAGCAGTTTGTTTTTCTTCCTTTGCAGCTTCTTCACATGATCGATTGGCAGAAGCTCATCTCTTCACAGCAATTCTTTCCACAGTTCTATTCCTTCTAATCCCGGCAGACCTTCACAGTCGATTCTTTCCAGATGATTTCTTCCGTGCCCAGCAGCTCATCAGATTGGATTAATGGGTTTCTTTCATCAGATTAGCAGATCTATTCCTTCGCAGCATTCATCTCCACAGCAATTTCATTACAGCACAGCTTCACTTTCCCAGCAGCTCCTTCAAGCAAATTCAATTCCATATGAAATTGTGTGGTTCATCAGATTTTGCGCCGTTGCCTTCACAACAGTTCTTCATCATATTTTGGGTTTAATTGTGTTGTTAGTGAATGTTGATTATTCTTAATTGAGTTGTTTGTGATTGATTGTTAAAATGTTTGTATTGGATAGATCTTGTCCCTATCAATTAGCACGTACTTGAAGCCAGTTTTAGCATGCCTATCTCGTGTTCGGTCAAATGTCTCTTAGAACAATTACCTTCAATTGGGAAGTTTCTTAGTTGATTAAATCCTGTTTTGTGTTGCTCTTCCTATTACTTTTAGTTATATGTCTTCATTACATGCCATTAAGTTAGGTTAGACTAGATTTCTTAAATGCTGTAGATTTTTGTTCCATGTTTAGTTTTGTTAATGCCTTATTTCAAGTTGTCTTTTCTTTACTGCGATTGTAGTTAGGTTAAATTAGATTTCATTACCTGCACTGTCTTTCCTTAATTAGACTAGATTTCATACCTGCTTTGCTATGTCTTTTCATAGTATTAACGTTCAAATCCAAAACCCAATTTCATATCCAAAACCCAAAAAGCAATAACATACGATCCTGAGAATTATCATGTACCAACTACATTCGTTGGGAGACGACTCGAGTTACTCTATGCTACACTAGTTTAGAGGAATTCGATATCTTAATTGTATTTGAAACTGTGACACGACTGAAACGGGTATCACTTATCGAACGAAGCAGGCCGGCGAAACGACGTCGGATTGAGCCTGAACACATATAGAATGTCCTCGCGCAGTAGATGCCCCCCGTGGAAGTGTCGACCCCCAATCTTGGAGAAGGCAGATTGACACAGGGGAAAGGAGCGGAAGTTCTTATGCAGAGGTGGGGGAGAAGGAAAATTCACCAACCAGCCAATCGGCCAGGTCTGGGTCGAGATGGGGCAAATGTAGAAATATCGCTCCTTCCAACCCTTGTTAGAGGTTGGAAGTTTCGAGAGGAAAGAAGTGTGGGATTGAGCCTGGAAGAAGAAATCGCCCAGCTCTTGTCGCTTCGGGTAAAAGAAGTAGTAGAACACGTCGGGGCGAAGGGGAATTTGATACAATGAGAAGATGATGGCCAACCCACATAGGAGTCGGATGGCATTCAGAGCTAATTGAGAAAGATTGATATGGAAGTAGCGACATACAAAAACAATGAAGGGGTGGACCAGGAAGCGCAGCCCGGCCTACAGATGGTCCCGGGAGATGATAATATACAGAGGTGGAGGGGACGCAGGTCGGTTGGAGGAAGTTGGCAGGAGCAGAAGGTGGTCGGACGGAATATGATAGTCCGCGCGGATCACCTCGAGGTCGTGGTGATCGAGCTCGGACACCATGGTGGTATACCAGGGGGCCGAAGGAAGAGAAGAGGAAGCCATAGAGACTAACCAAAAGGAAGTTCGCCGGAGAAGATGTCCGGAGCAACACACTTCGCCGGAACCCTAGCGGAGCCTGGAGGAACAGCGATTCAATGTCGGGAGTAAAAGCGATGGTAAAAATCGAAGGGTAAACACCTATTTATAGGCCTCTAGGAGCAACACCAATCGTCCGATGATGAGTCGGCGAAAGAGTGCAAGCCGTCTGATCGGGCCCAAAAGGATTCCCGAGGTGGCGAGGCACACGTACGCTCCCATCATTTGCCCAGACAGACGGCAAACCCCTCGTTGCTCGGGAATGCAATGAGGAAGGGACACATGGCGTAACGGGTAAATGCGGTAATTAATGCCCATGATACGAATCAACTCGGGCATAATGAGAGCAAGAATCGAAAAGACAAGGTGATGTGATCGGTTCGGCCGATCGAGCTGCGCGTGCACGGGCAGCCACCAGGGTCGGCCGAAAGGAGTCAGGCCACTCCGGTGCGCCAGGCTCGCTATACCATACAGCAGTCCAGTCAGTCGAACTCGACGCCTCCTTCGACTAGACTCGAGGGGGACGCTTATGATCCCAGCCTTACTTACAGGTAGCTCGGCCAACTCAGCCAGCCAGCCTGGCGCCATGAAAGACCCAGAGGGGCCGGCGAAGGCCTCACCCAGGGAATACTCGAGCCAGGGACTCACCCGAGCCGTTAACCGGCCGACCGTGGGCGGGGTCGAGTAGGTCGAGCCCGAGCGCCCCTTTACTTGGTCCCCCGAGTCCGTTTTCCCAACCCCGGACTGGGTCAAGCAATTCAGTACTCAGCATTCCATCTACCGTATAACTTATAGACTCGAAACAAGACAAGACAGACATAGCTCAACAAATCCCCGACTCAGGGCGTACTTCGTGTTTTTTAGCTCCCAGTCGGACGCGTGATGGCCCACGCTCCCTGGACATGACCCGACCCGGTCCACGACACTCGGACCTGTCGGGCGGCACCTGGTCTTCAGACCAGAGCTTCCCTACGCCGCCCTACATTAATACATCCGGGGTACGACCGTGACGTCGGGGTAATATACGCCTTACTCATTCATAACGCATGTCGCTGACAACCTGCCGACTCAGTACTATCGTACCATTGGATCACCTTGTGCCATGCCCTGGCCGGACACTCCCCTGAGCTGACAGACACCCTACCCCTGTACTGTTGACACAGACAAGGGTAGTCAGCTCCCCCGGCTATACAAGCCCCTCCACTCCCCCTTCCGCAGGTATGCACAATAGCACTCCATTTATACTCTCCTGCATTTCCTTTGCTCTATTATACTGCTAATGGATACTGATTTAACCGTCGGAGAGCCTGACCGGGAAAAATCCTCGGCTGGTTTGCTAACGGCCATCTTGTCACAGGTCACAGCCAGCACAGAGCCAGGTGAACGGAGCTCGTGGCACTTGGTGTACCGCCTCGCCCTTGGACTTCCACCTCACTTCGCGACAGGATCACTCTTCAAATCAGAACTTCAACAGTTGTGCCTCTTCCATTAGCCATCAGATAAACAATGCTACAACTTATGCTCTAGTTAACACAGAACAAAAATATGCATTATTTTTTATCTGCTTATGAAGTTTGTTTGTCTATAAAATGTGACTAGGTTGTGTACTTTTTTCAATTGATAGGTCGACGTTAGGTATCACCCAAACATTACTCCGAAAGAGTATTACATTTTCTTATTTGGTATGTTCTTAGATGATTGCTACCTTGAAAGTTGCATTATATTCATATCTAGAATGATATTTGTATAATTACACTTCAATTAGAGATGTAAATTGTTTGTCCTAAACTCCCAATTTATTTCAACTTATACATTTTAGTAAATTATTGTTCCGTCGATGTTGTTGCCAGCTTGGCCACTGTGCTCCACCGGACGATCCTCCACAACAAGCAAAATCCCTTCAATTTTAGATAGAGTTGTCTGGACTCTTGTTTTTTTTTTTTGGATTATTTTTGTGCATGCATGAGCTATAGAAATGATCCAGTTTACTCATCAATTTCCTTGATTTTTTTTTTATCAAGCAAATATTCTGCTTCATTTGAAAATAGAATTTTTGAGTTTATCCTCCCTTATGTCTAATTCAGTTTATCCTTTACTATCAATATCTAGATGAAGTATATTTTTGACATCTAATATGCTTTCATTTGTTAACAACTGTAACACATATCATTATCTAGTGTCTTTTTTTGCTTATTGTAGATATTTGTAACATGGAATTGACATAGGTTATAGAGAAATTTTAAAACGAAGTGTTAAGTATTCTAAGAGTTCTAAGGAAAAAATAGTAAAAAAAATATTCTTGCATTGAATTCAACCGGATTATGTTGTTATTGACCCAGGGATACACAATCCAATTAATGATTTGATGTTTCTATTAGAGATCATATTCGAAGAAAAATATTTGATTAGAGGACCTTGTTAAACATGTGGCCATAGTTATCCAATGACAATTTGGTAAAGAGTATAAAAGTTTCCAAGTTGCTTGGTTTAAAAAATTTTGATGGTTAGAGTATAGTATATCAAAAGATGGAACTTTTTATTTTTGGTGCTATTTCTTTAAAAATTCTCATAGAGAATGTTGAGTTAGAGATGAGATATTTACTAATTCAAGGATGAATAATTGGAGAAAAGCAATGGAAATGTTTAATATGCATATTGGTGGTGTAGCTAGCGCTCACAATGATGAAGAATACAACTTGAGGCTTTTCAAAATCAATCACATTTGCTACAAGCATAGGGGCGTGGAATGGAAGTTGCATGTTGTACTCGATTGACGACAACTTTGGATGTTACTCGGTTTCTTTTGAAACAAAGTTTGTCTTTCGGTGGGCATGACAAGTCATCGAGTTCCTCAAATAAAGGTAACTTTCTTGAATTGATTGAGGGTATGCCCAAAAAAATGATAAGATTGTCATGACAATGAATGAAATGCCCTTGGAAACATTCAAATGAAGTCTCTAAAAGTTCAAAAGGATTTAACACGGGCTTATGCTGCTAAAGTTGCAAATGTCATGCTTAATAATATAAAAGATAATATATTTTTTCTTAGAGTTGATGAGTGTCGAGATATTTCAGTCAAAGAGTAAATGAGAGTTCTTTTAAGATATGCGAACAAACATGGATATGTTATTGAAAGATTTCTTGCTATTGTGCATGTGTCCGACACTTTTGCTATTTTTTTTTTGTTTTTGAAGAAGGCTATTGATGAATTATTTGGCAAAACATAAATTGTCATTATCAAAATTGAGAGGTCAAGGATAGGATGTAGCTTCAAATATACAAGGCAAATATAATGGATTGAAGGCTCTCATATTGAAGGAAAATGCATCTACATGATATGTCGACTATTTTGCTCAGCAACTTCAACATGTTGTTGTTACAGTTTCTAAAAGCAATCGTATTGTGATGATTTCTTCCAATATGTTACTATTATTGTGAATATTACTAGTGCTTCATATAAAAGAAAAGATAATCTAGACAACTTGAACATGACAGACTTATAGAATATTTAGAGAAAGGAAATATTGTTAGTGGTAAAGGAAAAAAATCAGGAAAATCAGTTTAAAATGACTAGAGGATACTAGTTGGGGTTCACATTACATGACTATTATTCATTTGATGTCTACGTTGACTTCTGTTTTACAAGTACTTGAAAATTATGTTTGATGATGATACTAATGATGATAATAGTGGTATCACCACCAGTTTGACTAACAAGATGGAGAGTTATGAATTTGTGCTTATGATGCATTTGATGAAATCTTTATTGGGAATCATAAATGAATTGTCATTTGCCCTACAACAAAAGGATCAAAATATTGTATTAAGACGATGAAAGTTTGATTACAAAAATTCAGAGAGAAAGGATTAGAGAATTTTTTTTTAGATCTCGTCAAAAATTTTGTAATAAACATATGCTCCTAGTATCGAATATGGAAGAAAATATGAGAACTCATGGTTGTAGCAGACGTAATATATGCGCAAATAATTACTAATTTTCATCACTATCTAGTTGTAATTTTTTGTGAGATATTATTTCTAAATATTTTATTAAATTATAATTTCTAATAGTGTTGTTATTCACGTTTTTATTATTATAATATTAGATTCTTGATAGACTATGAGAATTTTGTTAATAGACTTCGCCACACTTTACTTCGGTAATTCGTAATAATGAAGTAATATATGATAATTAACTTCGGTATTAAATTTGATATAGTAATATCATTTTTAGACTTCATAGGTTAAAAATATAAATGTCATTTCGAATTTTATCTGATATTTTACTTTTAATATTTATTCGATGAAGTAAATAATCATAAAATAAAATTGATAGGTCTGAGTGGTGAAGTAATAAGTTTCAACCTAACAAAAAAATTCTAATTGAAACTCTAGACACAAAACTAACTCATGATCCAACCATTGAGATTGTCCTAACCTTTTGATTAAAAATAAAGAAACCAAGTGTCGCTTAATCCCTAGTGAAACCCTATCCCTCCCTTTCCCGATCTGCGCGACGACTCCTCGTTCCTGCCCTCGACATTTTCTTGCGTTTCTGTCCTTGAAGCTTCCTTGCGTTTCTGTCCTCGCACTGTTAGGTGTGATGATGAAAGCCCTCTCCCATCTCTTGGTTCTTGTGTTTTCCTTTTTGCCTTCCTGTCCTCTACGGCTTTGCACGAGCGATGACTCCTCTCCATCCCTTGCAGCTACAACCTGCAATTCGCCATCGCAGAGAAGCTCTCTCTCGAGATTGCCCGAAGGCAATAGATAATCCTTAATCTCCTAGAAAATCCTGTTGGTGATCGATGCGTCGGTTAGAGGGGGGTGAATAGCCTATTGTCCCCAATGCGTCGATTTCTTTCCTACAAGTGTTAGCATGCGCTAGCGGAAATATCAACTACAAATTAAAATAATGCCAATACCAAAGCTTTACGTGGTTCAGAGATGATACTCCTACTCTACGGCTGCCCGTAAGGTCAACGATCTCGATCCGTCGGTGGATGAGTCCCTGGAAGACCTCCGGCTAGCTCGTGTAGCTCCTTGTGGGTGGAGAAACCTCGCCACAACCCGTAACACTTACCTGAGCACTTAGACTACTAATTGGCCTTTAACCAAAGCCAATTTCGTCAACCCTAGCCAGCCAAACCGACTTCCCTTAAATAGAGCTCGTGGCTGAACTAGCCGTTACCAGTCGACTGGTGCCGACACCAGTCGACTGGTTCCAACCGAATCCAAACGTTACAGCTCAACGTTCGAATTCCAGCCGACACCAGTCGACTGCACAAAAGATCAGTTGATTGATCTTTCTGTGCCCTGCATCAGTCGACTGCTACAAGCCGCAGTCGACTATCCAAATCCTAAACCTAGGGTTTCCCTTCCCGAGTACAATTCTCTCAGCACTCGGACCCTCACGACTTAGCTGACTCTTCTCCTAGCAGCCTCAACCTATTGCCTTCAAGCCTTCTTCAACTTTGACTCTCGTCCCTTGGATGTATACGAACCCGCAACTCGTCCTAATGTCATCATTCGCGTATGCCTCAAAGTACGCTTCCCTCGGCTTATCGTTCCTGCTTTGTCCATGGTCCCTCGGACGCATACAAGCCCACGGTTTGTCTCCTCATGTCATCCTTCACCGGACCCGAAGTCGTCCAACTAAGCCTATGTGTTTCCTGCAAACCTACACACTCACATACACATATTAAATACAAGGATGATCCTAACTTAAACCCTTTGCCCAAATATCAAAACACATTGTCACTCCGGACCATAGATTGCTCCAACAAATCCCACCAGTCCGACAATCCTTGATCTCGAAGCTCTAATTTGGCATGCTAAATGTTGTATAGGGCATAGAGAAGCAATCAAATCTTTCTTTCTTGTTTATAGTATCGTGGTAACTAGTTAGCTATCATAGTTTTTTTTATAAATGAATTTGCCAATAATTCTTTCTGAAATTTAATGAAAAATTACTAAAGTATCATATTTACTTATTCTACGATAACACCATTTTTTTTGTCTCATATTGCTAATTTCATCATTTCTTACAAAGCCCAAACTTTTTTTCCTGCGCATTTGGAGCATGTGTTCTGTTTAATTATATGTTTGCACTTGATGGGGCTTTCAATGCGAGTTTTGGTATGGGTACAATGGTGCATGCTACATTATGGTGTGTATTAATTTAGTTTCTTTTTTGATTCCATGTTTCTAGCATTCCAGGTTGTTTCAGTTAAAGTAATCCGCAATAAGCAGACATGGCAATCTGAGGGTTATGGTTTCATTGAGTTTGTATCTTGTGCGACTACAGATCGAGTTATTTAGATGTACAATGGTCAAGTGATGCCTAACTCAGAACAAGTTTTCAAACTGAATTGGGTATCAAGTGAAAAACATGGTGATGGTGTAGATTATACAATATTTGTTGGGGATTTGGTTGTAGATGTCACTAATTATTTGCTGCACTAGACTTTCAAGAACCAATACCAATCAGGCAAGGGTGCTAGAGTTGTTATTGATAGACTGACTAGGCACACCAAGGGTTATGGGTTTGTTAAATTTAGTGATCCAAATGAACAAGCATGAGCCATGACAGAGATGAATGGCATTTATTGTTCTACCAGAGCCATGAGAATTGGTCCAGCTAATTAGACGTATCCCAACAATAGTTCTTTACAAATGGTATGCGGTCATATTAGTTTCTAAAATTCAATTTTGTATTTACCTAGCAATCTTACTGGATTTGAAATCCCTCTTGATTTATTCGTTGAATGCTTATTGGTTGAATACTGACATCAAATGTGTATTTGATAGGTAGTGAAATAAGACAACCTTATATTTATGGTATAAGCTTCAAGTTGAACCTACGTGTCAAGGCCATTGCTTTCTTTTTAGAAGTTTTCTTCAAGAAGATATCCTTTGTGAAATTGGAAATTGGGCTCATTAGAAATATTATTTAACAAAGGGTTCTTATAGAAACTTGATGTGTGAGGACCCGTTGCTTCGAAGCAAGAATTTCATCATGAGAAGGCCACATTATGTAAGAAAATAAATAATATGAAATTTAAATTTAAAGCTTTTAAGGAGTTGATGCTGAAGAATTTACCGTCTAATGTGCAAGTGGCTACATTAATTTCAGATACTATTGAAGGTTAAATTAGTTATTTTAAAATTTTTATTATTTCTTGTCTATTATTTGATAATGAGAATGAGTAGTTTGATTCATTTTGAGTTGTCAATGTTTCATAGGCACACAAGCTATCAGTGTTTGTTTCGCCCTCCACCGACCACATTGTCATCGACCTGGATTCGTTGTCACGAAGATGGTGGCCATCCAAAAGAGTATGCTTTGATAAAGAAAGAAAGAAAGAGTTAAATTTTTTTCCTATCAAATTGATTGGTTAGTGGCATCTTTATCTCACATAAAATATTGAATTGTATAAGAACTTATTACTTTACTCTCTAATTTGTGTGGAAAATTTCGAGCTAGGAAAAATGCACGATATATGCTCGTCCACTATAGGATAGGATTACTCATTGGAGTTACGATATACTAAACGTTCAGTGAATGACGTGACACTTTACATGTACACATCTGATTATCGTTCGGACACCATCGACGAGGCTGTCGCCCCAAATCAAATTATACCCTGAGGACACGGTGAACCTATTGAAAATCGCTACATACTAAATATCACATTATTCACTGAATTTTTTTTTTAAAGATTTTTTACTAAACATATTATTTTTTCTATTCATTCTGAGATTTTGATTGTGTTATAAATGCCTTCAATTATATTCTTATTTATTTGACGCTATTTTGCAGGTTGTACCCTTTATTTATTTTACTGACCAACATGAATTATTCCCTTTGCTTTATATGCCACACGGAGAGCTGCCTTCTTAAAGATTAAATCTAGATGTTCATGTAGGAGCTTGAACAGTAAGATGGAAAGATCCCAAGAAGCCACACGGAGAGCTGCCTTCTTTCCAATTTTGATCTGCCATGAAAGAGGTAAATAGATCATAAGCCATCTTTAGTCACCTCTAATTCTAAAAAAGAAGTTATTAATCATTGGTTTTAATCATAAATCTACAAGCTGAACAAGTTTTTAATAAATCTCCTTGCAGGGGATGGAGTAGTTCCCTATAAACAAGGTGAAAAATCTGCCGAGATGTCAAGGATATCTGGGTTTGGAAATCTTATATTTAAGGCATAGTAACATTTCTGTTTCTTCAACAAAGTATTTAGAGATTTATAAATATAAAAGTTTTTGAATAAAGTTGGTTAAATATGTCTTGAATATACATTTGGGTTATATTTGATAGATATTTAAGATATGTTTATTCAATTTTGGTGATGAAAAATATTATGTTATGGTAAAATATTGTGATATATACCTTTATTCAATTAAAATTGTGTTGCAGTAAAATATGGTCTATTGCTTCTATATTATAAATAAATGATGGAGTAATTCAATATAAAAGACTTCGATAAATTTAAATAATGGCGTAGTAATACAATACAAAATATTTCGATCAAGTCAAATTATACAAAAGTAAAAGTAAATATTTACTGCACCACAATACAATACCTATGAAGTCTTATAAATAATTTACTTCGTCAATCGTTGTAATCTATGAAGTCGTATATGATCAATTACTTCAGTATTTTTATGGAACTGATGAAGTAATATAATCTTTTTTTTACTTCGAAAATGGTCTAATTTTGAATCGGTTATGAACCGGTGAAAAATTTTGGTATTTTTGTGGCGAAGTAATAAACTTACCCTTTTACTTTACGTGTGTCTATTTCGGTAATTATCTACTTATTATTTCGGATAATAATCGAAATTTATTGTCCATTTTCACATAGTATATGATGGTTCAAGAGATGAATAATCATTTTTCAGAATCAAGTACGGAG
This sequence comes from Boesenbergia rotunda, assembly GCA_024364735.1. Classification (NCBI taxonomy): domain Eukaryota; kingdom Viridiplantae; phylum Streptophyta; class Magnoliopsida; order Zingiberales; family Zingiberaceae; genus Boesenbergia; species Boesenbergia rotunda. The sequence goes on from JAGFNQ010001106.1 coordinate 333,331, forward strand.
ATACTTGCATTGTTTGCTTAGATCCAAAAGATTTTTTCCCAATTTAACATTGGTAAGCTTCTTCACCTTAATGAACTTTATCTAGAGGATTTTTTGTTGATTGATCGTGTAATACTTGAGGACCAACTTGAGATTTATATTCAAAATGTACCAGGTAAATTTTCTATGATTGAAGATTTGGGGAGTCTTGCTAAAAGATGGTTGAAATATGCAAAAATATGATTTTTTTTTTTCATTGGTATTTGATCGTCTTAGCATTAGTTTTACCAGTTCAACTGCTTTTGTTAAAAGGGTTTTTTCTGTAATGAAAATTATCAAGACTGATTTACGTAATAGGATGAGGGATGAGAGGATAAATGATAGTTTGATAGTATATATCGAGAACGATATTTTTGTCACAATCAAAAATTAACAAATTTTATAATATTTTCAACAGATGAATACTCATAGGATATAATTATCTCCTCTTGTTTATATTTCTAGATCCGATATGGGTAATTCAAGTGTACAGAAATAATTATTTTATTACTATGCATATATTTTTATATTTGTATCATCGTTATTTATTCATTATTTTTATTTGATAGTAAAAAATATTTTTTTAATTCCTTTTATGAACCCTCATTTAAATTTTTGTTTGGATCCGATACTATATACAATCAAATCGCTTTAACAGGCCATGCGGTTAGACTCACTCACTTTAAATTTGAATCGGCTGACTAACAATGAATGTGATTAATCCATTCTCATGGAAGTTTTTATTCATTATAAATAGGGATAAAAATAGGTCAGACGGTCTGTCAGAGACCTATGGCCTAATATGTATTTGGCCTGGCCTGGCCTGGCCTGTTTAAAGATAAAATAATAATCAGACCCTTTTGAAAGTCTGTTTTTCTTATCAGGTCAGGCCCAGACTCAATATAAAGCCTGTGAAGCCTGACAGGCTGGTCTGAGCCTGTTAAAATTACAATATATAAAATGTCAAAAATGAATTTTGAACCTAAAACTTCGACTGAGCAAACTCTTATCAAGACCCTACTAGCCAACAAACCATAAATTTGTTTCATTATGTTATACATATTTTATGTATGTATATTTTTATTTTAGATAATCGAATATTCAAATTAAATTGTTATATTTTATATATTAGAAGTATTTTGGATAATCAAATTAAATTACAGGCTTTGTAAACAAATCGCAGGCCAAGCCAGACTATTGAACAGGCTAGATTCAGACCAAGAACAAAGCCTATTAAAGTAAAAACCAATTTGCTATTATATAAGCCTGGTTTATTAAGATAAAAGTCTGACCGGGTCTGTTTCCATCCTTAATTATAGAGCAAATTGAATTAAATCACGATCTAACGTAACAAGTGAAGTTTCAAACTTAAATCGTGAATCCTCAGCCAATCAATGTAAAGATTAAAGTAAAGTAACCATTTAGTCTCACGTGATAATGGTACACTTCTTTATGTTTTTGTTACGAATTAATGAGTGAATTTTTTTAACAGATGATTAATTTAAAAATACTAAATTAATAGATCATTTATGTTTCATTTATTTTAATGATCGATACAAATTTTATAGAATTAAATCGATTATTTTTTAAATTGATTGACTTAAACCAGATAGATGATGCCAACTAAAGAAATCGTGTATTTTAACGGCGGCCAGAAACGGTGAGAATGTGACTTCCAACTTTGGCGTCCAACGGGTTACGTGCCTCGCCCATTCTTTTGCCTGTGGATAAGAAAAATCTGGAGCAGTAGCCACAGCTATTCATGTACGCCTTTCATTAAATCGCACCACTTGAAATTTATTTCAATTAAATAAAAAATGTTCTGTAAAACATGAACACCATAGGATCAGAGATGAATAAAATATCAATTAAATTAAAATAATCGTTCAAATCAATTTATTTTAAATTATATAATTTATTATGATTTATTGATTTCAATTATATAATTTAGAATTAAATTAAATCGAATTACCAATGGCCACTATTCATAATAAAATTAATTCATTTATTTGGTTAATTAATATTATATCGATTTGATTTGTTGAATTTTAATGACAAAGTTTGCTGGTTCGATTTATTAAAAGCAATTTAATTTTTAATTTTCATTAGTTTGATTCAATCCATTCTTCAATCAATTCAATGCACAGTCAAGAGGGGATGGTAATAGCCCGGGATTACGGAGTAATGAAAAAGTGTCAAATTATCATCTAAACATTCGCTGTCTAATTTTTAATTATGATATATTTTATAAAATAAAAGATTCTAAATTTGATTTATAATTATGATATGCTAAACTTTTAAATTGCACGTTATAAATATTTCTTAATTTATTTTGATTTATCTTGATGATTTATAAAAAAATTTAGTACATATTGTTCATGTCTAAAGGGGTTATAGTACAGTGGTAGGATGATTAGTCGTTATCTCAGGTATTCGCAATTTGATCCTCAGCCACGATGTATTTATAAGAATTTTTTCTTCAAATGAGATGCGGACGTTGATCTTCAAACGAGAGCTACGGCACCACATGGAAATAAGTTTTTGAAGCATGTTTAACTTTGGTTTTGGTTTAATTTGGTTCGGTGTCCTGTGGCGCCACCTCCTCTTCCTCCTCACTTCATCTCTTGCTTCCTCCTCTGTTTGCTTGGCTTCGTCACATCCAATTCCTTCCTCGCAAGTCTCCTCCTCTTCTTCCTTCTTCGGGCGCTTAGTTTCCTCGCCCAAGCCACCGCTTTTCCATTGCGTCGTTCTTCTTGGTGCTCTGTTTCCGGCGGGTCCATGCGCTTACCTTTTTGGTTACGTCCATTCGCTCTTATTTCCCTTCCTTTTTATTCTCCTTTTCATGTTTATTGTTCCTTGCTACTTTTTCGCATTCCATTTCACTGTTTCCTTTCTCGATGCCTCGACTGTTGATCGATGAATATATCGGTTTTCTCGCAATCTTTTTCTGCAATTTCTTTCTGAGATTGAGGTCGATGATGGGGTCATGCTGTCTTCGGTGTTGAAGCGAACTGCTTCATTCAAAGATTGAAGAAACAATGGGCGACCATTTCGCGCTGTTGGCGGACCGGCTCCTCACGGAATCGACGCTCGAGGCAACCATCGGGAGCAGGGAGGAAGGCCAAGGCAGCAGAGAAAAAAGGATCGCCGGAGACAGGACCTCCGTGGGGGAATCGCTCGAGTGCCGAATCTGTCAAGAAGAAGACGAAGATTTCAATATGGAGACTCCTTGTTCTTGCCGTGGTAGCTTGAAGGTAAAAGAACTAGCTAGCAACTTTTTCTTGAAAGATTCAGCCGGATCTTTTCAATGAATTTCTCAATTGAATTCCTATGCATTTCTCTTCTCGTTGATCTCTTTGGCAAGATTAACGTCCTGCAAAAGTACTCCAGAATAATCGCCATGCATTTCTTCCTTCGTCCTGCCAGTTTGCTCACAGAAAATGTGTCCAGAGATGGTGCAACGAAAAGGGCGACGCTCTGTGCGAGATTTGCCTACAGGTGAAATCTCGAACTGACAGTTGATTATTTCTATTTCAGCAATTGATGGAGTTGCGTAATTCTCAAAAAAACCAAATTAAACTTGAAGGACTATTTATTTCTCATTTTACACCCTCAAATCAATCATTGTAGTACTACAGCAACAGAAACATTATGATATTTGATTTCGAAACATGGGTTTTGCATTCACTCCTCAATCGAAAATTTCTTTGTATACAATTCCTGATGGGATTGACAAAATAATTTTATGTGTTATTTTTTTATCAGTATAAAAGAGTAAAAATTCAGTATAAATCGTAACGATTTGAGTATAAATTGTTTGAGATTTAGTACTAATTTAAGAAATTTAAATATTATTTGACAAAATTTGAGTATACATTGTTTTAATATATAGTAAAAATTTCAGTATACATTACTAAAATTTAAGTATAAATTAATTTAGATTGAGTATTATTTGAAAATATTTGAGTATAAAATTTAAAAATTTGAGTATGTTAGGTTGCATCCATCACATCAAGAATTTCGCATGAAGGGTCACCGAAATTTTATACTCAAATTTCTTAAATTAGTATTCAATTTCAAATAATTTATACTCAAATCTTTATAATGTATACTGAGTTTTCACTCTTTTATACTCACCACATCAAAATTTTCACATGAGGGGTCACCGAAACTTTGTACTCAAATTTCTTAAATTAGTACTAAATCTCAAACAATTTATACTCAAATCTTTACAATATATACTAAATTTTTACTCTTTTATACTCAATCCATCAGGGAGTGAATGCAAAAAATTTATCAAGTAGGAGTGCATATAAAGGTCAGTTTGGGATTGAGGAGTTTTCTCCAATTAACCATTATAAAACCAGTATTAGATTTTTAAAATATATTTTATAATGGTATTGATTTTAGGATTATGTAATATTAAAATAGCTTTGATTTTTAAAATACAGTAACATTATCAAGTTGATTTTTATAATGTAATATCACAATGACATAATTCTGTAAAAATAATTTCTGAAACATAGTCGATCATTATATAATAGATTTATTAAAATAATAAGGATCAATTTTTATGAAATTAAAAAAAATATCTTTTCGTATGATAATCTGTTCGATTCCCTAATTTACCTATCTATAATTGATTATAGAGCGGGACATATACGGTGTCTGAAGTCAGCATTGATCTTTTATAGAAATTGAATGTAGTATCGTAAAAAAAAAAAGATGAACCAGATAATATTAAACTTAGGATGACTGATTTGATTTTATGGAAATTTCCCGCTTCATCGCCACATCATTATTTTTATTCATCATTATCTTTATTCTCTCCTATATGATAGATTGCTCGATTTTTTAATTTACCTTTGTATAAATGGCTATAGGACCAATCGTGTAGGGTGCCCGAGATAAATATATAAGCTTTTGTAAAAAATTTTAATGTAACATCATAGTTACTATGGGAGTGCCTAGTTGATTAGAAGGTGACAAATTTATTACGGCACAGATCAATTCTCAACAAGCACATTTCCTCGGAGGAAAAAAAATATTCACTTCTTATTTAGTTGATTTAGTTGATTTTACTTAATGATCAATTAAAAATTAACCGTATTATGTTCCTTCATGTGATTTGAAAACGGACTAGGAAAACAATAAAGGTTGCCTATAAAATATAATCAACTTTTACTCTAACAAAAATCTAACATCATAGTAAATAACAAGAATGGTACAATGAAAAATAAATACATTTTTACAGAATTTGAAAGTTTAATGTTCTTTGAGAATTTTATAACTTAAGTGTGTTTTGGTCGATTATCGTTTCTATTTCAGTAGCTATTATTATTAGAGTAATGATTGAGAGAGTGAATTTGAGAGAGTGAATGGGAGAGTGAATGACTTGTAGCTAATGTGTACATATTCGATCGTTGATCGGACACCACCGATGACCTCTGATTGCCGTCCCGAATCAAACTATATCCTAAGAAGATGGTGAACCCGGCAGGGTCGTCGGTAATTGAGATTTCGCCGGATTGACGGTGAATGCGACGAGATCATAATTGTGGCGATTCCCGATAAATTCACTGATCTTCTTAGAACATAGTTTGATTCGGGACGGTGATCAGAGGCTGCCATGGTGTCCGATCGGCGATCGGACATGTATACAATAACTGCCACGTCATTCACTCTCCCAAATTCACTCTCTCTATCATTACTCTTATTATTATTATTATTATTATTATTATTATTATTATTATTATTATTATTATTATTATTGCCATTTCAGCAATTCAAGCCAGGATATACAGCTCGACCGAGGTTACTTCCGTATGGGACTGCTCCGATGAACTTCAGGTATTTTCTTATCTGCTCCATGGTTCATCCATGTCGATCTTTGACCTCGGCGATACGCATTTAGAGGAAACTGGGAGATCACAAGACAGGAGGATCTTCATGATTCTCAAATCTTAACACTAGCTCCTTCTGAGCCTGATGATACTTTGCGCCACCATGACGACGACCATTCGAGGAGCAAAATCTGCTGTCGAACCATAGCCATAACAGTGAGTGTTCCTTTCTCAGATCATCATCCTTTTGCTTTGCTTGTGCTTGTTTGGGTTTTGATAGGAACTGACATCGTCTCTGTTTCGTCCAGTTCATGGTTCTTTTGTTTCTTCGTCATTTCCTTCCTCTCCTGATTGGCGGACCTGAGCAGTATTCATTCACCTTATTCTCAGTAAACTCTGGACCCAAGATCTAGCTATCGTAGTTATCAGCTTCTCGAGCACTTCATGATCGTAATTCTCGTTCACTTGTACAGTTGCTGGTGTTGAGGACTGCTGGAATACTTTTGCCTGTCGTCGTGATGGTCCGGACGGTAAGAACACTCCATCAGTGCCGTCGTCATCGGGTAAAGTCTGTCGCTTGTTTTCCATCATTTCCGCAGATTTCTTTTGAGCTTGATTGAGATTGGCATTGCAGGCAGCAGGAGAAATTGCTTACTCACATCGCATCCAAATGCACTGACATTAAAGAGAAGCAATTCAAATGATGGTTGAATTGATCTGTAAATAGAAACCAAGAACCCTTGGTTTTGTGGTTATTATGTTTAAAATCATGGTTCAATAGAGTTTCTTCGCAATGTCCAACGGGATAACATAAAAATATTTCAATATGGCAAACCAGACAACTAAAATATAACACTATCCACTGCTTATATGATGCTTAAAATCATGGTACAATAGAGTTTCTTAGCCATGTGATACAGGTGAACTTAAAAATGAGTATGAATCTTGAGTGTCTACTGCTTCAATATGGCAAACAGACACGCAGACCTAAAATATAAGCTAGTTTCTTGAAGGAAACAATCTTGTGAAATAATGACCGAGGATCCATTTGTCGATTTGGTTACCTTTGACTGGTATGTTTATGTTTCATCGCGGCGAACCAGCTATGAGCTTGTGTACTTGCTGTGAACTCCATGTCAACTTCAACGAAGTTGGAAAGATTACTGTCGGCTTCCTCTTGCTCTCCTCAAGAAAAGGGAAGTCTTCTGTAAAATGTAACCCCCGGCTTTCTTGCCTTGCGAGAGCACTGTTCACAACAAGCTTTGCACAGCAGAATAGATTCTTCATCTCACAAGCTTCCAGACAGACCATTGTAGGTTTCCATCCTCTCCGAAATAAAAAGTCCTCCCAGTCGGCCTCCAGCTCTCCAATCTTCCACTCTGCAGTCTTCAACCGACTTGTGGAGCGTACTATACCAACGAACTCCCACATGATAGATTGTAGTTCAACTCTAGTTGCCTTTGTCCTAAACAAAATCTCGTGGATCGCATGGCCTTTGAGGGACGATGGAAGCATTGGACGGGTCCACAATGTTGAAGAGTGGATATCAAGGTTTGATCCGGCCATATGATCAATTGAGGGTTGTACTGCACGTCGAGCAAAGACTAGTGCTTCAAGCAACGAGTTGCTTGCGAGTCGATTAGCTCCATGCAATCCTGTGCATGCAACCTCGCCAGCAACATAGAGACCTTTAACATTTGTCTCTCCGTGCAACCCTGCACGAATGCCGCCACACATGTAATGAGCGGCTGGAACAACTGGTATTGACGAGCAAGTTATGTCCAGTCCATATCTGAGACACTCTGCAGCAATATTAGGGAAGTGTGAAAGAATTTGTTCTCTTGGCTTATGGCTTATGTCAAGTAGCGCGTACTTCTCTCCGCGCTTTTTCAGTTGATCATCAATGCTTCTCGCAACTACATCCCTTGGAGCTAGTTCTGCTCGTTCATCATATAGCGGCATGAATCTCTGCATTGACTGGTTATAAAGGATGCCTCCATCCCCTCTGACTGCTTCTGTGATCAGAAAAGCATTCTCTCGTCTATTAATAGGTTTGATTGGCAGGCCTTCATCAGCTAAAGCTGTTGGGTGGAACTGCACAAATCTTGTTAATGGAGATGACAATAAGTCAAATAGTGAAGTAAAGAGAAATTATTGCTATAATGCAACTATCGCAAGAGCAAGCATTCAGCATACATATTCTATTTGATCCAGAGTAGAGCTATATAGAGCTGATTACAGTTCTTAATAAAACAAAAAATATAAATAAAATCTTGTATTCACACAGAAAAATTGTTAATTTTTTCCCCAGAGCATTTTACGAGAAAAGGTGACGAAGCTATCAAGTTTAGTTCAGCAATAGACACTTACTCCATATTTGAAATCACTGCTTGAGCACGATGTGCCATAGCAACACCATCTCCAGTTGCTACCTGTGCAGAAAATGCATATCAGGTTCAACACTAAGCAAATGTGTTATTGTGCAACCCGAGATCAGATTTGTTCTTTCATAATTATTCCTAGTATAACAAGGAATGAATCAAATTACTTCAACTTATTGAAAACAATAAGGCCAAATGATACTTACAGGGGGATTAGTCGTTGAAGGGTATATGTGTCCAGCTCCACCAGAGGCAAGCAGTGTCACTTTAGAGATAAAGCGGACAATCTAAAGAACAACCAACCATGAAATTTAAAGGCATGCAAAATTGATAATGCAGGCATCAATAACTAGAATAGAATCAACAGATAAAACAGCTTCTATACAGAAATAATTTTGCTACCTGTTGGGTTTCTGTGTTCAATGTATCTACACCATGGCAATTCGATTCGCCATTATCCTGCAAAAACCATGAAATTCCTTATGTGATTCACCTGCTTTTCGGTACATAGTTACTGTTTTCTGCGTAAAGAGAATTGACAAGGTGGAGCCACATATAAATTTATCACTAATATATCATGTAGATGAGAAACAATCCCACCAATGATAGTTGCATGCCTGGATGAGAAAGAAAGGTTTATGGTTGCATTGCACCTAGACAGCTAGTGTTAAAATTAGTCTAAACATATGAATATTTATTGCCTAACAGAGCATTCCTCTAGCTATCAACAAATACCTGATTAACCAGACAAGAACGATAAACAAAAAGAAAATAGATTTTATGCAAGATCACAAATGGAATTTGGTTAGTCAGCATAAACATGTACCAGAACAGAAAACACTATAGAAGATTTGCTGATGATCTTTTCTCAGATGGTAATTGGTAAAGCTTCTTTCAGCGGGGTCCCAAGTGAATTCAAACATGTAGTTGGCATCTCATTCAAAATAAATCATCCATAACCCAAGAGTTTCATCATTGACCTACTTTTAACTCATAAACCGGCATTACTTATAACCAGAGGCAATTTACTGATAATAATTTTCTTCTTTATAGTAAAAGCCAGGTATGACACTGTCTAGGGGAAAAATCATTGATAACTAGTTTAGAATTATTGCAATTAGGAAGTTACAGTTTTTTTTTATCCTTAAGAGATTGAATCTGTACTGAGAGGTATTGATTGTCCAGCCTAAGATGGCATTTAATTACAGCTCTTGATGAAGTATAAGTGATGGATAGACCTTGGATAAGCACCATAGAAATTACACATGCAGGGTAACATAAGAACATACCTGAGAGGTCAAGAGATCAATTGCAAAATGGTGACCAAACAAAAATATATTTGGTTCGTCATCAACAGCCTTGAGCAATGCACGTTCAATCTCTCTCCCAGTCATGTCAGCTGCATGGACAATTCTGTTATGAGAATGCCCCCCTTCCCTAGCTAGATGTAACTTCCCATCGTCACCATGATCAAATGAAGCACCAATGGCAATTAATTCCTTTACCCGATCTGGTCCCTCTGTGCATACAACCTGGAGTTGGCAATGTTAGAAGGTAATTGGACAATCCTCTGAGATATTTGTAATAACTAATAACCTACGGCTCAAAAAGAAGATCACTGCTTTGAATTTATTATCCACTAAAATACCGTCACAATATACACAATGAGCATACGTGGTTCATACTTCATCGAGAAAAAGAGAAAAGGCTACAAGATACCAATACGCATGAATCAAGAATAAAATTCTGAAATTAGAAACACCAAGGAAGCTTACTCTAACTGTCTCTTCATCACAAAGATAAGCCCCAGCAATGATTGTGTCTTGCATGTGACTCTCTACCGAATCTGAAGGGCACAAAACAGCACTAACTCCACCTTGAGCATAATTTGTGTTGCTCTCCTGAGGTTCAGCTTTAGTAATTATAGCAACAGATCCATACTTTGAAACTTCTAAGGCATACCGTAGTCCAGCAACACCACTGCCAACAACTATAAAATCAAAAAACTTTGTATCGCAATTGCTGTCTTGCTTGCACGCTATTCTAGTATGTCTAGCTGCAGCAGTTCTCCTAGTCAATAGAGTTTGGACAAAGCGAACAGCTGTCCCATGCCCCAACCTGGAAATGGTACAAAACCTGACAGAGAAGAAAATACAGGTAACTCATGGTTAAATGTTGTAGGATTGTTTCACCTTTGGCAACCATGTATCAAGTTCAGAAATTAACCATGACCCCATTTCAACTTTATGAACAAGAAGAAACAATTGACTTGATGTAAATGTGAGATATGTACCGTGAAGCATCTGTTAGGAGACATGTCTTGAATGCTAAATTAGACAATCCAGAACAATGTCGATAATCATTCTTGATGTTCAAGTTCCATCCGCTTTGCAAATTGACACCCCCATCTAAGAGACTAATTGCCATTTACTCCTGCACCATGAGAATTTCAAATTGCTAAAATTCCAAGTATAATGAAGTCCCATAATGAGATTGCTGAAGAGAATTTAACCAGGCTAAGGAGAGCGTACAGATGCTACGGAAGACTTCAGAAGATGACTGTCTAAATTCAACAACTTGGCACTTCAAAGAATTCACCAAATAAATAAATAAACAGAAAGCCCAAAAGCTACAAACCCAACCAATAAAGATCGTGTCTTTAAAAAGAGAGTAATAGTGATACAAAGAAACTCTAGAGAGAGAGAGAGGAAATAAAAAAGACATCCCCGCAAGGGCCTGCAAGGGGAGTAAAAAACAAATCTGGCGATGGCATCACACGTTTAGGTCAGACAACGAAATGGATCTTAAGATAATAAAGCCAGAAGAACCCGCCGCCAAAAAAAAAAAAAAAAGAGTTTCCACATGCTATAATGGAAATGAAGGGTGAAGGCCCAATCTTTCTGGGACCGGAAGGTCTTACCTATCGAACGTGTCTCGATCCTCCTCGCCGAAGTTGTAATTCTCTTCGAGGAACTCAAAGCGGACAAAGCCGGCAACGAAAGCAAACAAGGCGACAGGAAGGGAAGGCAGACAACCCAAAGGAGAGCAGAGAATACCTAATTGGATTCGCGAGGACGGATGGATGAATCGCTCATCCACGCCCAAAACGGAAGATGCATTTGGAGACAGAAAAGGGAAGAGAAAAAACCAAAATGGTATGGGCGAATTCTTCGATGGCGGCCGAGGCGCCACATCCTTCTCGGAAGATTCACCCGCCCCGACCACTTGCGCATTTTCCACATCGCCGCCATAAACATTACATATTTACAATGAGAATTTGCAGAAAATGGAGGTCTGGTCGCAATGCAATACCACTTCGGTGAGAGTGGGACCCAGTGGATTCGTTTGGTAGTGAAAAAAAGTGTTATAATTAATTGTAGTCGAAGTCGATTCCTCCCCTCCCTCTTCAAGTGGAGATGGAAATGGCGTGGAGACTTCTCAAATTGCTGATATCTAATTTATTATTATTTTTATTTAAAAGATATTGAAGATCCTTGTAAAGTAAGTTAGATTTTTCGACAATTTACCAAAAGGCGCACACAAAAATGGGTATTTACCAAAAGGCGTCCCATGGTTTCAATGTTACCAAAGGGCGCACATATTTTAGTAAACTTCCTCTTATACCCCTACTGTCAATCAAGTACTGCATGCAATTCTCTTTCCCTTTCTCTTTCTCTTTTCAGTAACGAATTTCGAGATGGACGTACGTACCTTTCTCAAAAAGATGTTCCTTTATATTTTGATAATAATATTATGGAACCTTTCTCAAAACAAAAAAATATTAAAATTAATTAAAATATTTTTATTAAATAAAAACTAAAAGAACATTTCAGCTGCCCACGTTGGGCCTGAAATGATTCCATTTCAGGCCCAACGTGGGGCTGAAATGTTTCCATTTCAGGCCCAACGTGCCCAATATTAAGTGTCTTTTCTCGATTCTTTATTATTACATTTTAACACCTCGGAGAAGTCCAAATAAATAATGGATAGCAAATTTGAACTCCTTGTAACCTCAGAAATCCACAGGAACTGAAATTTTGACAATCGGAGCTCTCTAGGTCAATCAATGACCTTTTGGAGTCATTAGGGCCTGAAATGGAAAAATTTCAGGCCCAACGTCCATTTCAGGCCCAACGTGGGCCTGAAATTTTTCCATTTCAAGCCCCAATGACTCCAAAAGGCCACTGATTGACCTAGAGAGCTCCGATTGTAAAAATTTCAGTTCCTGTGGATTTCTGAGGTTACAAGGAGTTCAAATTTGCTATCCATTGTTTATTTGGACTTCTCCGAGGTATTAAAATGTAATAATGAAGAACCGAGAAAACATCACGTTGGGCCTGAAATGGGCACGTTGGGCCTGAAATGGAAACATTTCAGGCCCACGTTGGGCCTGAAATGGAACCATTTCAGTCTCAATGACCCTAAAAGGCCTAATGTGTCAAAATTCACTATTTGACCTAGAGAGCTCCGATTGTAAAAATTTCAGTTCCTGTGGATTTCTGAGGTTACAAGGAGTTCAAATTTGCTATCCATTATTCATTTGGACTTCTACGAGGTATTAAAATGTAATAATGAAGAACCGAGAAGAAATCACACATTAGGCCTTTTAGGGTGATTGGGCCTGAAATGGTTGGACACCTATTGTATTGGTGATATCTAATATATAGATGTTTGGACACCTAAAATATCATCTCCTACCTCTGACCTCTCTATTCATATGAATTTTCAGAAATCCAGATATGGGAGGTCCATCAGTGAGTTTTGACCAAAACTCACTGATATTTCTAAACTACTCCTATTTGATTGGTGATATCTAATATATAGATGGTTGGACACCTAAAACATCATCTCCTACCTCTAACCTCTCTATTCATATGGAATTTTCAGAAATCCAGATATGGGAGGTCCATCAGTGGGTTTTGGTCAAAACTCACTGATATTTCTAAACTACTCCTATTTGATTGATGATATCAATATATAGATGTTTGGACACCTAAAACATCATCTCCTACCTCTAACCTCTCTATTCATATGGAATTTTTAGAAATCCAGATATGGGAGGTCCATCAGTGGGTTTTGGTCAAAACTCACTGATATTTCTAAACTACTCCTATTTGATTGGTGATATCTAATATATAGATGTTTGGACACCTAAAACATCATCTCCTACCTCTAACCTCTCTATTCATATGGAATTTTCAGAAATCCAGATATGGGAGGTCCATCAGTGGGTTTTGGTCAAAACTCACTAATATTTCTAAACTACTTCTATTTGATTGGTGATATCTAATATATAGATGGTTGGACACCTAAAACATCATCTCCTACCTCTAACCTCTCTATTCATATGGAATTTTCAGAAATCCAGATATGGGAGGTCCATTAGTGAGTTTTGACCAAAACCCACTGATATTTCTAAACTACTCCTATTTGATTGGTAATATCTAATATATAGATGTTTGGACACCTAAAACATCATCTCCTACCTCTAACCTCTCTATTCATATGGAATTTTCAGAAATCCAGATATGGGAGGTCCATCAGTGGGTTTTGGTCAAAACTCACTGATATTTCTAAACTACTCCTATTTGATTGGTGATATTTAATATATAGATGTTTAGACACCTAAAACATCATCTCCTACCTCTAACCTCTCTATTCATATGGAATTTTCAGAAATCCAGATATGGGAGGTCCATCAGTGGGTTTTGGTCAAAACTCACTGATATTTCTAAACTACTCCTATTTGATTGGTGATATCTAATATATAGATGTTTGGACACCTAAAACATCATCTCCTACCTCTAACCTCTCTATTCATATGGAATTTTCAGAAATCCAGATATGGGAGATCCATTAGTGAGTTTTGACCAAAACCCACTGATATTTCTGAAAACCCACTGAGTTTTGACCAAAACCCACTGATGGACCTCCCATATCTGGATTTCTGAAAATTCCATATGAATAGAGAGGTTAGAGGTAGGAGATGATGTTTTAGGTGTCCAAACATCTATATATTAGATATCACCAATCAAATAGGAGTAGTTTAGAAATATCAGTGAGTTTTGACCAAAACCCACTGATGGACCTCCCATATCTGGATTTCTGAAAATTCCATATGAATAGAGAGGTTAGAGGTAGGAGATGATGTTTTAGGTGTCCAAACATCTATATATTAGATATCACCAATCAAATAGGAGTAGTTTAGAAATATCAGTGAGTTTTGACCAAAACCCACTGATGGACCTCCCATATCTGGATTTCTGAAAATTCCATATGAATAGAGAGGTTAGAGGTAGGAGATGATGTTTTAGGTGTCCAAACATCTATATATTAGATATCACCAATCAAATAGGAGTAGTTTAGAAATATCAGTGGGTTTTGGTCAAAACTCACTGATGGACCTCCCATATCTGGATTTCTAAAAATTCCATATGAATAGAGAGGTTAGAGGTAGGAGATGATGTTTTAGGTGTCCAACCATCTATATATTAGATATCACCAATCAAATAGGAGTAGTTTAGAAATATCAGTGAGTTTTGAACAAAACCCACTGATGGACCTCCCATATCTGGATTTCTGAAAATTCCATATGAATAGAGAGGTTAGAGGTAGGAGATGATGTTTTAGGTGTCCAAACATCTATATATTAGATATCACCAATCAAATAGGAGTAGTTTAGAAATATCAGTGAGTTTTGACCAAAACCCACTGATGGACCTCCCATATCTGGATTTCTGAAAATTCCATATGAATAGAGAGGTTAGAGGTAGGAGATGATGTTTTAGGTGTCCAAACATCTATATATTGATATCATCAATCAAATAGGAGTAGTTTAGAAATATCAGTGAGTTTTGACCAAAACCCACTGATGGACCTCCCATATCTGGATTTCTGAAAATTCCATATGAATAGAGAGGTTAGAGGTAGGAGATGATGTTTTAGGTGTCCAACCATCTATATATTAGATATCACCAATCAAATAGGAGTAGTTTAGAAATATCAGTGAGTTTTGGTCAAAACTCACTGATGGACCTCCCATATCTGGATTTCTGAAAATTCATATGAATAGAGAGGTCAGAGGTAGGAGATGATATTTTAGGTGTCCAAACATCTATATATTAGATATCACCAATACAATAGGTGTCCAACCATTTCAGGCCCAATCACCCTAAAAGGCCTAATGTGTGATTTCTTCTCGGTTCTTCATTATTACATTTTAATACCTCGTAGAAGTCCAAATGAATAATGGATAGCAAATTTGAACTCCTTGTAACCTCAGAAATCCACAGGAACTGAAATTTTTACAATCGGAGCTCTCTAGGTCAAATAGTGAATTTTGACACATTAGGCCTTTTAGGGTCATTGGGACTGAAATGGAACCATTTCAGGCCCACGTTGGGCCTGAAATGGTTCCATTTCAGGCCCAACGTGGGCCTGAAATGGTTCCATTTCAGGCCCAACGTGCCCATTTCAGGCCCAACGTGATGTTTTCTCAGTTCTTCATTATTACATTTTAATACCTCGGAGAAGTCCAAATAAACAATGGATAGCAAATTTGAACTCCTTGTAACCTCAGAAATCCACAGGAACTGAAATTTTTACAATCGGAGCTCTCTAGGTCAATCAGTGGCCTTTTGGAGTCATTGGGGCGTGGGCCTGAAATGTTTCCATTTCAGGCCCACGTATTTTTCCATTTCAGGCCCAATGACTCCAAAAGGCCACTGATTGACCTAGAGAGCTCCGATTGTAAAAATTTCAGTTCCTGTGGATTTCTGAGGTTACAAGGAGTTCAAATTTGCTATCCATTATTTATTTGGACTTCTACGAGGTGTTAAAATGTAATAACAAAGAATCGAGAAAAGACCCTTAATATTGGGCACGTTGGGCCTGAAATGGAAACATTTCAGCCCCACGTTGGGCCTGAAATGGAATCATTTCAGGCCCAACGTGGGCGGCTGAAATGTTCTTTTAGTTTTTATTTAATAAAAATATTTTAATTAATTTTAATATTTTTTTGTTTTGAGAAAGGTTCCATAATATTATCAAAATATAAAGGAACATCTTTTTGAGAAAGGTACGTACGTCCATCTCGAAATTCGTTACTGACAAATAGAAAGAGAAAGGGAAAGAGAATTGCATGCAGTACTTGATTGACAGTAGGGGTATAAGAGGAAGTTTACTAAAATATGTGCGCCCTTTGGTAACATTGAAACCATGGGACGCCTTTTGGTAAATACCCATTTTTGGGTGCGCCTTTTGGTAAATTGCCGTAGATTTTTTGTTAGATAAATAAGATTTTTAAATTTTAAATTTCAGTTGTGATGTATTATAAAAACTTTTTTTTTAAGTGAAAGACTGACCTAAGAATATTGATAATTTGGATAGACCTTTATGAACATTTTTAGATTTATCCTAATAGTCATCAAAAATTTTCATAAGGTTGGATTGGTCACTTTTAAGATTAGCCAATTTCAAAAGTTGAATACCAAAAAATGAAAGTCATTGGAGGTGTCTCCGGAATAATAGTGTAGTGGTTAGTTATTTTAACTGGTTAATAAGATATTTAAAAGTTGTGTCCAATTTATGGAGCATAGCAGAATTTCCTTTAATGGGATGATAACTTTAAAAACAATGACGGCTATAAGACTTTCTAATTTATTTTAGTAGTCGATAAAAAACTTATTTGAAATCAATCAATCACCTTTAGGATTAATCGATTCGAAAAACTCAATCCCTCAATTATCAAAAAAAAAAAATGAAAGATATTGAAGGAGCCCAGGATTACTATCCAATTATTAGATCTTTCAAATGATTAATTGGACATTTAAAATTTAAATTTCTTAAATCTTATGGTAGGGATTTTTCTTTATTGAGATAATAATTTTTTTAAAAATTGACCTTTTGAATAAATCTCTATGAATATATTTTTATTTGTCATAATAATCGATAGAAAATTTTACTAGGCTCATACTCATCTTCTCCAAAATTAATGGATTTGATAAATTGAATATATCTTAGTATTATTATTTAATTAAGAATATGTACTTTTTAATAATCAATTCTTTATTGATTTGATGAAGAAGTTTAAAATTAAGTTAATCTTTTTTCACACCGAAATAATTTCAAGATTTATTAGTAATTTTAAATTCTTATCCTTCAAATTCTAAAAATTTAGAAAATAAAATCACAAATTTCAAAAATATGAATTTAAAATATAAATCTATAATTACAGATTAAAAAAATAAATCTTAATCCAAAATAAAAATTATAGAAAATAATTTACAAATTCAAAAATATAATTCGAAATTATATTTTAAAATTTTCCAAATTAAAATTTTAAATTTTAACTAAAAAAATTCTAATCTTAAAAATTTTAATCCTAAAAATTCCAACAATAATTTTAAATATTCAAATAATAATTATTTAACTAAAACAAATTTAAATTTTGAAAAGTCAAAATTAAATCTTAAAAATCAGACAGATAAATTTTCAAATCTAAAAAATATTACTTCAAATTTAAATGAAAAATCTAAATTTAAATGAGGTAATGTCACGGAAATCCAACTTTTGAGGAAATTATGTTTAAAAAAATTTTAAAATAAAATATTATTTAATTACTTGATAGAAAATATTTATTTTATAAAAACATGTATTATATTATATACGCGATTGTCAGTGGATTATAAAAAATAAACGAGGGGAATTGAGGAACACGCACGGTCAAATTTTAAAATAAAAAATATCAAAAAAAAATGTATTTTTTCTCGGTGCTTAAAATCGTAGGAGAATTGCGTGTGGAGCGAGCGACCACCTTGGCCAATCACACAACCCGAATGGGTTCATAAGTTTTGCGTGGTGTTTCTTCGGCCAAATCTGCAAATCATTCAACGCTATTGGACCAACACTGGGCCCCCGACGCTAACTATGTGTGTTAGATTTCCAAATCCATCAAAAGGTGGAAAGATTCGTTTATTGACCGATCCCAACTGTATTTGTCAGATTTTGTCCATACCAATTAATTTGTCCATTCCGACCAAACATCAGTACAATAATTAAAAAAAAAAAATAGATTCTTGTGATTGAGTTAGACCGTTAACTGATCAAGTGTTTGCCGAGTTAAAGTCAAGTCAAGCAAAGTGGTTAATTACATTAAAATTTTCATATAAACCACACTCAACTACCATTTAAAGATACAAATTCAAGCGCCACTGATAACAAATCCATCTGTGCAAACTTACTTCAGAGATTTTACAATGAAGAATTTGGCTACTGTCTCAATTTATATCGAGCGTCACAAATTCTATAGTTGCCATAATTGAAGTTAAAAATATAAGATAATGACTTTGTGTTGCAACGTCAGTATGCTTCGACCAGTCTGATCACTTGTGATCTCTTGTTGTCTCGAATCTGAGAAGAAAAAGAGGAGGTTAGCCCTATATCATAAGTTATGGAATTATAAAGATTAAAGGTAGAAAGAGACCTTGTAATAACAACAATAACAAAGAGTTCTTACACATAGAGAAAGAGCTTCTGAGGTTATAGTGCAATGAGGTTATAGTGCAATAGTAGGACGACTAATCGTTATCCCAGACATCCGTGATTCGATCCCCAATTACGATATATTTGCAGGAATTTTTCCTTCAAATGTAGCACGTAAAGGGAAAAGGAGACCTTGCAATAACAATAATAAGAAAGAGTTCTTACACAGAGAAAGAGCCCCCGGGGGGTATGATGCAATGGTAGGGTGACTAGTCGTTATCTCAGACATCCGCGATTCGATCCCCAACTACGGCATATTTGTAAGAATTTTTTCTTCAAATGCGGCACGAACCCTGGGACGTTGAGCTTCTAGACCGTCCATCGCGAGTGCTTCCCGATTTATCCTGGCGGCCGGTGGGAAATTTCCGTGAGACCGGATCCGTCATCCAAGATTAAAAAAACCTCGTTAATCATCTTACACATAGAAATAGGATAAATTATTAAATTATACCATAATTGATATAAAAACTTACAACGATAAAAACTTTAAATCTGTGCAAAACTAAAATATGAATGATTGTTTACTGATGATTTGGATTGCAAAGATAGAAATCATGTGGCAAGTCACGCAAATCAACTTGCATTATATTTTAAGTTCTGAAGGAGATTTGAAAGCAAAGGATAATAATTATCTTTTTTAACTAAAAAGTTGCCATTGAAGAATGATTTGAAACAAAATAATAATAAGACAGATTTTTCCTTTTTTTTTTAAGGCCGATGTGATAAATTTATTAAATATTATAGATGATTCCGGGTCAGCTTGTGCGTAACCTGGCCCGGTAGCCTGACGCTCAATCAGAAGGAAGATGATTAGTGAACTGAACGAGCCCGCTAGAGAGGGGGCAAGCGAGCTTAGGCCCCCGGGCTTCCGCATCGAGGCTCACATAGTTCAGTAGCAGTCCGATCCTGAGTTAAATGGTCATGCTCTAAGACTCATCCAGGCTCGGCTTCCCGCCGACGCGTGGCGGCCCACGCTCCGGGGGTAAGCTCGAGCCGGAGGAGATGTTACTCAGTGCCCCAGTCGACACCCTCATAGGGCCTCAGCCTGCCTCGTTAGTCAGTGCCCCAGTCGGCACCCTCATAGGCCCTCAGCCGACACCCTCATAGGCCCTCAGTCGGCCTCGTTACTCACTGCCCCAGTCGGCACCCTCATAGGCCCTCAGCCGACCTCGTTACTCCGTGCCCCAGTCGGCATAACCACTCCCTGACACCGGACTACCAGAAGTTGTACGGGGTTGGCGCAGGACCGGAGCCATCCTGGTCCCCAGTGGCGGATATCTCGCCGTGGTATTGATCTTCCTGCCACATCTTGTCCCCTGTACCTCAACCACATGCATTGGTGTTAGGCCGAGCGGCATCCAACGATGCCAACCCTTAAGTTGACAGTGTCTCTTTCCTTAATACAGCATGTGCCACTTTATCCTGCCACCCTTGGACATGCATTACCCTGTCCTCGCTATATGACAGCAGGTGGCAGGCGGGGCAGAACCTGTCAGCTTCCCCGGCTACATATACCTCCTCACTCCGCATTTCCCAGGTACGCGCGATAGTGCAATTTGATACTGTTCTATTGTCTTCCATCGCCACCGTCGTGTACTGACTTGATCGTCAGAGTGCCTGGCCGGGGACTTTTCCCGGCGGGTTCTAATGGTCTTTGTCTTGCAGGTTAGGGGCGAGCCAATTCGTTAAGCCACCTCAGCGACCTCACTCTTCCCGGAGGCTTACTCAGCTGTAAGTGTTGGGACCGGGTGCATGTTGACAAGGATACGAGTTCGTAAAATTTTAAATTTTTACATGCAGCGGAAGAATTTGCATAAAATAATTTCCTAAATTATTTTAACTTCGTATCTAGCATGCAACCTTATAGTGTGTTGACATAATCATAAAATAAAACTTTACAGAAAAGTAAACTAATTTACATTATACCTCTCGTAACTCGAAGTAAGGGACGAGATCCAACCGTAGCGTCCCTTGGAAGCTCCGCCTCTATTCGCGTCCACGCCGAGTTCTCTTCGGGATGACTTCGCAAAGTCACGAGTTTTGCGCCGACGAGAACTACTAGATTCTCTATAGGCACAACAAGAAAGATCAAGAGAGGAAAGGGAAACTAACCACCAAGAAAATGGAATCGAATTCCGGGAAGAGAGGAGTCGCTATCCGCTTCTTCTTCTTCTTGTTTCGTTTCTCCTTCTTCTTGAAGCTCACGGCAACCTTGCTTGGTGTTGATAGGGTGCGCCGGCCCTAGCAAGGAAGGTGGGAGCCGGCCCTAATTCTCCAAGAAGGGCGCCGGCCCTAAAGGAAAGGAGAGGGAGAAGAGAATAAGAGAGAGGGAGAGAGGAAGTCACTAATCTCAATTAGTAAATCGTAATAAGGGCTTGCCTTTGGTTCCTTTATATAGTAGCAACTCCTTTGCTAAGTCTCCCTCTTAACGGAATTAACGGAATTAGTTATAAGAAATTTATCTTATAAATTCTCTTATTAATTATTCCGTTTAAGCCGAGTCTTATTATAACTAATTTATAATAAAACAAATTCTTCTTCTCTTTAAATTATGGAATAAATTTTATAAGAAATTTATAAACTTTCTTATTATGGAAAAATCAATTCATAATTGATTTTATAAAATTAAAATAAACCAATTCATGGATTATTTTAACTTCCATAAAAAGAATAAATTTCTACAAATTTATTTATATAAATTTCTTTATACAAATTTCTTTATCCATAATTTATAAAATAAATCACACTAGATTTATTTTATTAATTAAACCAATTAAATTGGTTTTTCTCCCTTTAATGGCCGGCCAATACCAAGAGGGTGGACACCCTCTTTGGTCGGCCAAAAACAACCCGAACCGGTCGCGAATTAAACCCATTTAATTCGCCCAAAAAGCCTTCAAAAGACTCAGCCATTTTTAGCTTCCATTGTGCCTCTGATTAACTCAGATTCAACTTATTTCTCTTGATCGGAAAATTCAATTTTCAACTCGTTTTAAATCCCTCGGATTACTCGTAGTGCGTGTGACTAAATAGACTTTCGATTTATGTTGGCCGTCTATAATCAACCAATTATAGAACGATCATGAGTGGTACCTAGTAGTACATCATGATCCCCAATTAATCGAAAGATCAACGGTTTGACCTCAGAAGAAATTATTCTGAAACCCTTCAGCAGCTCTAATGAGTCGTGCCCCATTCCCTTCACCACCTTATACCCACTTGGTTCAGGACACGGTCTATGGTGTCAGTCCCCACTAGGCTGACTACGTCACACCTAGCCCAAGTAGTGTCTTTCTCGTCCTTTGGATTTCTAATTACTCTCATGTATTTAAGAGACTCGCACTCTAAACATGATATACTCTGGCCAGAGGTTTTGAGTAACAATCCGACGATAGGCCTGGGTATACAACTCCTCGCAAGGAGTGGTGAATCCTTTGTAGGCTGTTCAAACATCTTCGGGCACCTCGGCTTATACCCAATCATCCTGGGTCCACACCTCCTTGGAGATGCTTGCTTAAGATGTTAAAGTATAAGTCTCCATGACCAAGATGACTTGAACACCGTAAGTCAAAGGAATATCGCACTTAAGCCGCAGTAAGAACTTCATTGACATATCTACATGTAGATTCCCATATGAAGTCTTACAGCTAGTCACTCCAATGAACTAGTTCCCTTAACTAGCATCCATGTTTATCTCCGGACATCCCAATGTCACCAGCCAGTGAAAATCAGCTGATTAGAGAATAACCCATGTTAGTCTCAACAGAATTGATAGTGTCCGTTTTTATCAATTCATCGACTAGGGATAATTTCAATACTTCACAATTGCACATTAGAGATAATCACTAGTTGTGATCCCATCACAAATTCTCTTATGCTATGAGTTGTATTGCGGACATTCAGTAGATGAGTTTAAGATCCCAATAAAATACACAAAACATGTATACTCAAATAGTGAATTATCATTTATTAATATAAATGTTTACACCATAAGGCGATTGCCTTAGGACACTTCTCTCATATCACTAACAAACTCCCACTTGGCCTAATGTCAATCGCTACGGTATCCAATACCACAGGCTCTAACATGACCCTCAAACTTGCTTTGAGGCAAGACCTTAGTTAAAGGATCCGCTAAATTCCTTTCAGTGGGAATTTTCTCAATTTGTATATCATTCCTACTTATAATCTCTCTGATCAGATGATAGCGGCGAAGCACGTGTTTGGATCACTGATGGGACTTTGGTTCCTTCGCTTGTGCAATAGCTCCATTGTTGTCGCAGTAAACCGACACTGCTTCATCAATGGTTGGAACCACATCAAGTTCTGAGACGAACTTCTTGATCCAAACTGCTTCCGTGGTATAATCCGCTACAGTGTCTTGTTTGGAACTGTTCCAACTTATTGCGCCTCCATTCAATGTAAATACGTATCCAGACTCAGATTTGGAGTCATCCTTATCTGTCTGGAAACTGGCATTTGTGTACCCACGTATTACCATATCTCCTTCTCCATATATTAGGAACACATCCTTAGTTCTTCTTAAGTACTTAAGGATTGTCTTGACAGCCGCCCAATGATCCATCCCTGGATCAGACTGGTATCTGCTCGTGACACTCAGAGCATATGATACATCGGGCCTAGTGCATAACATAGCATACATGATAGATCCTATCGCGGATGCATAGGGAATCTTATTCATACAAATCCTCTCGTCTTCTGTGCGCGGACACATAGACTTTGAAAGGTTGATCCCATGCCTGATGGGAAGGTAACCTTTCTTGGATTCCAACATGCTAAACCTTTTTAGCACTCGGTCTATATATGTAGACTGCGAAAGACCAAGCAACCGTTTTGATCTATCTCTATAGATTCTAATCCCAAGGATGTATGTTGCTTCTCCCAGGTCTTTCATGGAGAAAGTTTTGGACAACCAAATTTTAACTGTTTGTAAAACTGATATATCGTTTCCTATAAGTAAGATGTCATCGACATATAATACTAGGAATACGACTGCACTCCCACTAACCTTCTTGTACACACAAGGTTCGTCAGGATTTTGTGAGAAATCAAACTCTTTGATTGTCTTATCAAAACGGATATTCCAGCTCCTTGATGCTTGCTTCAATCCATATATGGATCGTCGAAGCTTGCATATTTTGGTTTTATCAACCGATGTGAAACCTTCAGGTTGTATCATGTATACATCCTCAAGCAAGTTTCCATTAAGGAAAGCTGTTTTCACATCCATTTGTCATATCTCATAATCATAATGAGCTGCTATGGCTAGGAGCATCCGAATGGATTTAAGCATAGCTACTGGTGAGTAGGTTTCGTCATAGTCAATTCCTTCTTCTGACGATATCCTTTTGCCACTAATCTAGCCTTAAAGGTAACAATTACCTTCCATGTCGGTTTTCTTCTTGAAAACCCACTTGCACCCTATGGGTTTAATCCCTTCAGGTGGGTTAACCAAGTCCCATACTTGATTTTCGTACATGGAATCCATTTCCGACTTCATGGCTTCAAGCCACTTGTCTCTTTCTGAACTTTTTCAGAACATCTTCATAATTGATAGGTTCGTCATCACATATGAGTAACACGTCGTTCGATTCACTTACGAGAAATCCGTATCTCTCTGGAATGTTGCGTGTCCTATCAGACCTACGAAGAGGTGGTGTAGTTTTAGGTTCAACTGATAGCTCATCACTATGAATTATCGGTTGTGGGCCTAGACTAGGTGTCTCTGTGATGTCTATTGGAGTTTCTTGAACTTCATCAAGTTCAATCCCACTCCCACTGTTTTCTTGTAAAAGAAATTCTTTTTCTAGAAATACAGCATGCCTTGAAACAAACACCTTTTATTCCAAGGGATGATAGAATTGGTAACCCTTCGTTTCCTTAGGGTATCCAATAAATAGACATTTATCAGACTTAGCATCCAATTTGTCTGATACAACCCGCTTCACATAAGCAGGACAACCCCATATCTTAAGGTGAGTTAAGTGAGGTTTCTTACTATTCCAGATCTCATATGGAGTAGTAGAGACTACCTTGGTCGGGACTCTGTTTAGCAAGTAAACAGCTGTCTTAAGTGTATAGCCCCAAAAGGATTTTAGAAGAGTTGCATGATTCATCATAGACCTAACCATGTCCATCAAGGTTCGGTTGCGCCTCTCAGATACACCATTATGCTGTGGTGTATACGGCGGAGTCCATTGGGACAATATCCCATTGTCCCTAAGATAATCTTGAAACTCTTGACTTAAGTATTCACCACCCCGATCGGATCGAAGGATCTTAATACTTATGCCAAGTTGTTTCTCTACTTCATTTCTAAACTCTTTGAATTTCTCAAAGGCTTCAGATTTATGTTTCATCAAGAACACATACTCGAATCGTGAGTGATCATCGATAAAGGTGATGAAGTAGCTATAGCCTCCTTGTACAAGAGTTGACATTGGTCCACATACATCAGTATGTATTAGACCAAACAATTCTCCCACTGGATTACCTTTTCCGGAAAAGGGTAATTTGGTCATCTTGCCTTTTAAGCATGATTCGCATGTATCAAATGAACCGGGTTCAAATGATTCCAAAATTCCACATCGGTGTAATTCGGTCATGCGTTTCTTACTTACATGGCCAAGACGGCAATGCCAAGTGTAGGAGTCTATTCGATTATCTATTCGAGCACGTTTGTTGCTAACTTCGATATTGAAAACGTCACTGGATAAATCTAACGTGTAGATGCCATTGCACAAAGTTCCATTCCCATAAAGAACGTCATTTAAAGTTATGTAACAACAATTGTTACTAAAAGTTAAATGATAACCCTTTTCATTCAAACATGAAATAGATACAATGTTCTTTATTAACGAAGGAACGAAATAACAATTATCCAATTCTAAGACACGTCCAGTGGGGAGCTTCAGCAAATAAGTTCCGATGGTAACAGCAGCAATCTTTGCTCCATTTCCAACTCGCAAATCTGCTTCTCCTTTGACGAGTCTTCTTCTATTCCTTAGCCCCTTTATGTCATTACATATATGTGAGCCACACCCAGTATCAAGTACCCAGGTATTTGAGGAAATAGAGTGACATTCAATAACGAAGATACCTGAAGAGGATGGGGCATCGGATGCCTTATTCTTCAAGGACTCAAGATAAACCTTGCAGTTTCTTCGCCAGTGACCCTCCTTGCCACAATGATGGCAAGTTCCTTTTGGTTTCTTTTCAGTCTTTTTGGCCTTTTTCTTCTTTCCTTTATACTGTTCTTTGGCCTTCCTCTTAGAACCTTTCTTCGAGGAACCAACTAACAGTACCGTCTTTTGATCCTGCTTCACAGAAGCTCTACAGTCTTCAGCAGGTTGAGCAACTCAGGTATTGCAAAACGAGTGTGCTCAGTCGCTCAATGTACCCCAACATCTTTAACACAAACTGCGAGGCAGAAGTGCTTCCTGCATCTTAGTGGTGAAGAGGAGTCTGGAGACTTCGAACCTTTCGGATCTCGCCTGCTCTTCAAACAACTCATGAAGATGGAAGATGATGGTATAAGCATCCATATGCTCATGCTGCTTTTGCAGCTCAGGTACCATAGAGGCTAGCATAATGCAACTCGCAAGTTCAGAATTGGTCACATGTTTCTGATAGGCCAACAATTGGTCTGGAGTTGCATTTTCTGGAGGACGGTCAGGAAGTTGATTTTCAAGGACATAAGCAAGCTTCTCCGCCTTGAGGACTATCCTTAAGTTTCGAAGCGGGTCCATGAAGTTCGGCCCAGTTAGTTTATTGGTGTCCAAAATGGAACGCAAGTTTAGAGAAGACATGATCGAGTGATTATCCTAGAAATACAAATTGAGCTTATGTGAGAAGATTGATTAAAGAATGTATCAATATACATTAATAAAATCCTATTTATTTTCAAATTGAATAACCCTTTTTATCAATTCGGGAGATCGTAGGAACATCTCCAAATAGGTTGATATCCAACCATAGATAAGATCACCATGGCTGTGGCCATCAAGTTTTTCTTAGCTATGAAGGTAGGTAATTATACCGATTACACATCACATATATGTAACTATCACTTATGCTATCAACTAATTGAATGTTTGCATAAATCATTGGGTTGTTAACTCATTAACAAGTATGATCAATATACATAGCACCCAACTGCACCTCTCTTTACATCGACCTTGGCTGTGGCACAACAAATCGATGCTCCAAGCTTAAGGCTGACCCATTAATCAAGAAATAGTTTTAATATGGTTGGAGCTCATTCAACCGTTTAGTCAGGCTTGGATGTGTCCAACAACCAAAACTAAGGATTGACCTCTGACTCCAACTATATTATTCATAAACTAATTCCATGGTTTGAACATGTTGAGGTTCAAGTCGGGCATGGATGTGTCCATCAACCCAACGAGAAACAAAACTCCGATTCTAACCATATTAATGGAAGGTGTTAGCCTTAATATTTTGTAAGGGGTTTTGGGTCTCATCTTTTCTAAGCACATTCATGACATATATGTCATGACTAACGATTTCCTTAATAAAGTATGTATGTGACTTAAGTTATCAAGTCTCATTAATTGAATTAGGAACCGGATTTCCTAATTCTAATTTCATACTTTATTAAAGGAATTGTTTTGGGAAACAATTTCCTAAATTGTCATAATTAATTTCGGAAATAATATGTTCAAGACTTTGATTTCTCTAAATCAAATCTTATTAAATTAAGAGACAATCCCTTAATTCAACTACATATTATTTTCATGAAAATCTCATTTAAGAAAACTCTATAGGAAACCATTTTCCTAATTAATTTTGGAGACAACAATATGTAAGAGCATCACCTCTTAAACATATTTTATTCATGGATTTAATTAATTACAACAAATCATTTTCTAAGGGTGGCTCCCGAGGCTCAGATACCCAAAGAAAATAATTTGTTGTAAATCCAATTGGACGGCTCCCCGAGGCTCAATCCAAATCAAACATGACAATTTCAATTAAAATTGGGAAATTAAATTACAACAACTAACTTTAAATTGGACGGCTCCCCGAGGCTCAATCCAAAATAAAGAATTTTGTTGTCAATTTAAAAACCAATTCAAATTTAATTGTCAATTAACTGTCCATGAATTTGTCTAGACTTTCTTAAAAGAAAGTGCCCAAAATTGCGAGATTTCAAAATATTTTTCAGAATAATTGTAAGTTTCTGGTAAAAGAAAACTTACATATTTCCAAAATTAGAAAATTTCTAAAATAGAAAATTTCCAAAATTGGAAAGTTTCCAAAGATGGGAAGTTTTCACAATTATTATAAAATTTCAGAAACTAGAAAATTTCAAACGTTTGCGAAATTTCATGAGGATTTCCAAACTTTGAAATTTCTAAATCTAAAATTTATTATAATTTGAAAGTTTCCATAATTGAAAATTTTTTCCGAAATTGAGATCATGACAAAGTTTTCCGCAAAACAATTATATGATAATGTCGAACACTAACCGGCTCTGATACCACTGTTGGGACCGGGTGCATGTTGACAAGGATACGAGTTCGTAAAATTTTAAATTTTTACGTGCAGCGGAAGAATTTGCATAAAATAATTTCCTAAATTATTTTAACTTCGTATCTAGCATGCAACCTTATAGTGTGTTGACATAATCATAAAATAAAACTTTGCGGAAAAGTAAACTAATTTACATTATACCTCTCGTAACTCGAAGTAAGGGACGAGATCCAACCGTAGCGTCCCTTGGAAGCTCCGCCTCTATTCGCGTCCACGCCGAGTTCTCTTCGGGATGACTTCGCAAAGTCACGAGTTTTGCGCCGACGAGAACTACTAGATTCTCTATAGGCACAACAAGAAAGATCAAGAGAGGAAAGGGAAACTAACCACCAAGAAAACGGAATCGAATTCCGGGAAGAGAGGAGTCGCTATCCGCTTCTTCTTCTTCTTGTTTCGTTTCTCCTTCTTCTTGAAGCTCACGGCAACCTTGCTTGGTGTTGATAGGGTGCGCCGGCCCTAGCAAGGAAGGTGGGAGCCGGCCCTAATTCTCCAAGAAGGGCGCCGGCCCTAAGGGAAAGGAGAGGGAGAAGAGAATAAGAGAGAGGGAGAGAGGAAGTCACTAATCTCAATTAGTAAATCGTAATAAGGGCTTGCCTTTGGTTCCTTTATATAGTAGCAACTCCTTTGCTAAGTCTCCCTCTTAACGGAATTAACGGAATTAGTTATAAGAAATTTATCTTATAAATTCTCTTATTAATTATTCCGTTTAAGCCGAGTCTTATTATAACTAATTTATAATAAAACAAATTCTTCTTCTCTTTAAATTATGGAATAAATTTTATAAGAAATTTATAAACTTTCTTATTATGGAAAAATCAATTCATAATTGATTTTATAAAATTAAAATAAACCAATTCATGGATTATTTTAACTTCCATAAAAAGAATAAATTTCTACAAATTTATTT
Source organism: Boesenbergia rotunda (assembly GCA_024364735.1). NCBI lineage: Eukaryota > Viridiplantae > Streptophyta > Magnoliopsida > Zingiberales > Zingiberaceae > Boesenbergia > Boesenbergia rotunda. The sequence goes on from JAGFNQ010001106.1 coordinate 362,598, forward strand.
ATATAAATTTCTTTATACAAATTTATTTATCCATAATTTATAAAATAAATCACACTAGATTTATTTTATTAATTAAACCAATTAAATTGGTTTTTCTCCCTTTAATGGCCGGCCAATACCAAGAGGGTGGACACCCTCTTTGGTCGGCCAAAAACAACCCGAACCGGTCGCGAATTAAACCCATTTAATTCGCCCAAAAAGCCTTCAAAAGACTCAGCCATTTTTAGCTTCCATTGCGCCTCTGATTAACTCAGATTCGACTTATTTCTCTTGATCGGAAAATCCAATTTTCAACTCGTTTTAAATCCCTCGGATTACTCGTAGTGCGTGTGACTAAATAGGCTTTCGATTTATGTTGGCCGTCTATAATCAACCAATTATAGAATGATCATGAGTGGTACCTAGTAGTACATCATGATCCCCAATTAATCGAAAGATCAACGGTTTGACCTCAGAAGAAATTATTCTGAAACCCTTCAGCAGCTCTAATGAGTCGTGCCCCATTCCCTTCACCACCTTATACCCACTTGGTTCAGGACACGGTCTATGGTGTAAGTCCCCACTAGGCTGACTACGTCACACCTAGCCCAAGTAGTGTCTTTCTCGTCCTTTGGATTTCTAATTACTCTCATGTATTTAAGAGACTTGCACTCTAAACATGATATACTCTGGCCAGAGGTTTTGAGTAACAATCCGACGATAGGCCTGGGTATACAACTCCTCGCAAGGAGTGGTGAATCCTTTGTAGGCTGTTCAAACATCTTCGGGCACCTCAGCTTATACCCAATCATCCTGGGTCCACACCTCCTTGGAGATGCTTGCTTAAGATGTTAAAGTATAAGTCTCCATGACCAAGATGACTTGAACACCGCAAGTCAAAGGAACATTGCACTTAAGCCGCAGTAAGAACTTCATTGACATATCTATATGTAGATTCCCATATGAAGTCTTACAGCTAGTCACTCCAATGAACTAGTTCCCTTAACTAGCATCCATGTTTATCTCCGGACATCCCAATGTCACCAGCCAGTGAAAATCAGCTGATTAGAGAATAACCCATGCTAGTCTCAACAGAATTGATAGTGTCCGTTTTTATCAATTCATCGACTAGGGATAATTTCAATACTTCACAATTGCACATTAGAGATAATCACTAGTTGTGATCCCATCACAAATTCTCTTATGCTGTGAGTTGTATTGCGGACATTCAGTAGATGAGTTTAAGATCCCAATAAAATACACAAAACATGTATACTCAAATAGTGAATTATCATTTATTAATATAAATGTTTACACCATAAGGCGATTGCCTTAGGACACTTCTCTCATATCACTAACAGTAAGGGCGTCTGACTCACTTCGCGACATGATCAAATTTGGCGCTAGAAGGAGGGACACCAGCAGCCTGATCGGAAGTGGAGATGGTTGACCCTTACCAGGTAAATGTGGATGTCTCTCGTGAGGAGTACGAGGTACTCATGGCTACGCGAGCTCAACAGAGGGCCTCTCAAAGGCCCTCCCAAGCTGCCAGCTAGGGGCCTCAAGACCCAGAGCCAGCTGCGCGGCGAGCTTCAGGAGGACATGGCAGGCCTGCTAGGCCCGAGGGCGGTTCCGCATCTCCCCCTGTGGTTGTCCCCCGGGAGCAAGTCAGCGAGGCCCATTCGGTGTCAGCGGAGGCTTCAGTTTCTAACCCAGTGCGCGGGAGGCGACCGGATAAGGGAAAAGCTCCGGTTGACCCTGCTTCGACCATGTCGGTACACAGTCCTTTTGCTCCCTGGATCTTGGAGGATCCTGTGCCTCATCATCTTCGTTTCTTCACCGTCCTCGAGTATATGGGAACTACGGATCCGGAGGAGCACTTGATGAAGTTTGAGAGTGTTGCTATGCTTCAGCAGTACCCGGAGGGCGTTAAGTGTCGAGCCTTCTTGACCACGCTCTCTGGTGCAGCCCAGAGATGGTTCGACCGTCTTCCCAACGGGTCGGTCACGAGCTTTGAGGGATTCAAGAGGGTGTTCCTGCAGCACTTCGCTAGCAGCCGAAGGCACCACAAGACGAGTCTCAATCTGTTTGCTCTGAAGCAAGGACCGAAGGAAACCCTCAAGTCCTACATCCAGAGGTTCAATGAGTTGGCGATGGATGTCCCGACTGCCACTCAGGAGATTATGGTTAGCGCATTCTCCCAGGGTCTGCAGGAAGGGGAATTTTTTCGCTCGTTGATCAGGAAGCCCCCGAAGGACTTCGACAGCCTTCTTGGCAAGGCTGTCAAATATATCAATGTCGAGGAGGCGCAGACTGCGCGCCGAAAGGAGTCGGCTGCCCCGGCACCTCCTCCCCTGTTCACGGTGCTAGACCTTCAGGGGCCTATTCATAGCCCACGTGGGCCCGTCGAGCACGCAGGTATGGAACGACGTCATGTGCAGCAGGTGGCCCAAGGGTGCTTCCCCGCCCGATGGAGGCTATACTGCAGCTTCCACCAGAGCCATGGGCATGCTACCGAGGAGTGCCGTCAAGCCGGTCGGGGTCGGGCTCCTGCCCCCAGAGGACGCGGGCGGCAAACACCTCCCGGGCGGGGGGCAGGCCGAGGAGGCCCGAATGTCGACCCGGTGGCCGAAGAACTGCGAGAGAACCCCTCGGCTGCTCGCAATCTATTCCCTCAAGGGAACCGAGCGGTGGACGAGGAGACGGAAGAAGAAGAACGGGCCAATCAGCAAAATGTCATCCGAGGAGGCGTACATGTCATCTCGGGTGGACCGACGGGAGGAGATTCCCATCGGGCTCGGAAAGCCCAAGTGTGCCGACTGGAGATCCATCAAGTCGGCACTAGTCTGGCCCAGACAGAGGGGCCACAAATCAGCTTCGGGCCCTAAGATCTTCAGGGGTTGGAAGTCTCTCACGATGACACTCTGGTCATCACCGCCGTCATCGCCAATTATCAAGTCCACCGCACCATCGTGAACAATGGCAGCTCGGTCAATATACTCTACAAGAGAGCGTTTGACCAGCTCCAGATTGAAAAGTCCCAGTTGGACCTAGTCGCACCCCGTTGTTTGGCTTCATGGGGAACCCGGTGCAGCCCATTGGCCAGATTGGTTGGCATATCCCTGGGTGAGAGCCGCTGAAGAGGACTAGGTGGTCCACCTTCTTGGTGGTGGATGCCCCTTCGTCCTACAATGCCATTCTGGGCGACCCGCCCTCAATGAGTTCCGGGCTGTCGCCTCCACCTTCTACCTGAAGGTTAATTCCCAGTCGGAGACCAGGTAGGGAAGTCAGGGTGACCAGAAGGTAGCCCGGAGGTGTTACGTGGACGATGTTCACGTAGACAGTCGCAAGGCCCCACGTCCCTTCCCTGATTGCAACATAGTTCAGGCTTCTCCTTGGCTGAGTTGCACGAGGACAAAGAGGAGGTGCAGCTCCTCCCTGATCAGAGGAATCTCGAGTCAAAGTCGCCGCTGGATTGCCCGAGGAGCTGAAGGGCCCCTGCTGGAGTGCTTGGCTCGGAACCAAGACGTCTTCGCCTGGTCAGTCAAGGAGCTGAGAGGTGTCCGACCGGAGGTGCGGAACACCCCTCCATGTTTACCCCATGCTCGGCCCGTGAAGCAAAGGAAGCGGGACTTCAGCACCGAGCAAACAAGGCGATCAGGGTGAGATCGAGAGGTTAACGGAGGCAGGGCACATCAGGGAGGTACAATTCCCATCCTGGCTGGCTAACGTCGTGTTAGAACCCAAGCAGACAATAGGTGGCGAATTTGCATTGACTTTCGGGACCTCAACAAGGCTTGCCTGAAAGATTGCTACCCCTTGTCGCGATTGACCAGATGGTGGACTCGACGGCGGCAGCGAGTTCATTTCCATGTTGGATGCTTACCAGGGTATCATCAAGTACCCCTGACCGCTGAGATCAAGAGAAGGTTAGCTTCATTACGGCAACGACACTTACTGCTACACCGTCATGTCATTCGGGTTGAAGAACGCTGGAGCTACATACCAGCGTATGATGAACAAAGTTTCCGGTCCCAGATCAGAAGAAATGTGGAGGTATATGTCGATGACATCCTCATCAAGTCTGCCCGAGCCGAGATTGGTGGCGGATGTCGAAGAAACTTGCCAGACGCTGAGGAGATATGGGCTCAAGCTGAACCCAGCCAAGTGCCTTTTTGGTGCTCGGAGGGGCAAATTCTTGGGCTATATTGTGACCGAACGGGGCATAGAAGCCATCCCGGGCAAGGTCAAGGCTCTACTGGACATGCCCCCGCCCGGAATCTACGGAGGCCCAGCGGCTCGCTGGGCGAATCACCGGCCCTATCTCGGTTCATTTCCCGATCGACGAGCGAGGGTTGCCTTCTTCAGAACCCTCCGCAAGGCTACAAATTCCGATGGGATGCCGATTGTGACAGGCATTCGAAGAGTTGAAGGCTTACCTTATTGAGTTGCCTGTGTTGGCAAAACCAGAGGTCGAGGAGATTTTGTATGTGTATCTGGCTGCATCGGCTGACTCGGTCAGCCTGGTTTTGGTTAAGCAGGAAGCGGCTGAGCAGTAGCTTGTGTACTTCTTCGCCCATTTATTGAAGGGAGCCGAGTGTCGCTACACGGCACTCGAGAGATTGATGTATGTATTGTTGTTGGGTGCACGGAGGCTCCGTCCTTATTTTTTGGCGCATCCTATCGTGGTGTTGACAAACATCAGCCTGGGTCGAGTGGCCTCAAATCCTGAAGCATCTGGGCGACTGATTAAGTGGACCACCAGCTAAGCAAGTATGATATCCAGTATCAGCCCCGGCCTGCTATTAAGGCTCAGGCCCTGGCTGACTTCTTAAGCGAGTTGCATTCGGACGGGATTGAAGAGGCATGGCAGATATATGTGGATGGTTCGTCAGCTCGGTCGGGAAGTGGAATTGGTATTCTGATGGTCTCCCCGAGTGGAGAAAAAATGCACTTGTCTGTGCGGCTGGAGTATCAGGCTACGAATAATGAGGCCGAGTATGAAGCCCTCATAGTTGGACTGCAGGCCGCTAAGCATGTAGGGGCGGCCCGAGTGATGCTCTACTCGGATTCTCAACTAGTTACGCAGCAAGTGGCGGGACGATTCGAGGTCAACAGTGACCGACTGCAGGCCTTCGTAGAAGCCTATGAGAAGCTTAAGGCCGAATTCAAAGAAGTGCAAGTGAGGAAGATCCCACGAGAAGAGAACTTCAAGGCAGATGAATTGGCTAAACTAGCCAGTTCAGTTGGCTTATGGGTGCTTCCTCAGGCTGGCGGCCCGGCATTGCTAGTCATGCAGATAGAAAGGCAGGCCGATTTGGAGTTAGAGTCCGACTGGCGAACCCCGATCATCACATACCTCACCCGGGGAACTTTACCAGCCGACCGTGAGGAAGCTCGGTGGCTCAGGAAGCATGTGTCCAAATACACAATGGTCGGCGACGTCCTCTACAAGAGATCGTTTTCTCGACCTCTCCTCAAATGCCTAAACGAAGAGGATGCCGACTATGTTTTGAGGGAAATTCATTTGGGGATCTGTGGGCACCATACTGGAGTGATAAATATCATTTTATTAATCATTTCATATGCTTAAATCTGTGTTTGACCCATATTTTACTTGTGTAATTGTGGATTTACCCTAGGTTTTAGGATTTATACTCTTTTTGGACTTAATTGCAAATTTTAATATATTTGAGTTGTTTTGGCACTAAATTTTTGATCTATTTTTGTAGGCTTGGAGGAATCATGTACCTAGGTCAGGTTGGGTCAAATGTTGAGTCAAAAGTGGACTAGATCAAGTGATCAAGCGTCGACTCATTTGGACCGTCCGATGCAAGAACGGTTAGATCTAGACCATCTGAGAACTTCTGATCAATCCGAGCTGGGATTAAGGCTAATCTAGTGATCAGATCAAGATCTGAAGGTTTCAGCTCAATCGGAGATCATCTGACCGTTGGATCACGATCAGAGAGATCTAGACCGTCCATTCAAAGACCAAGGTGATCTGAACCATCCGTTTCAAATCTGGAAGATCCGAGCTACCACGAGGATGATCCTGACCTCTGATCAAGATCTGGAAAATTTGAATCAAATCGGACGAAGATAAACCGTTGGATGAAGCGGAATTAATCTCGGCCGTCCACTGCTTTAACTACTTAAACTACTCCCCTGTTCAGATCTGAACATCGCGTCTTCTTTGCCAATTCGAAGCTGTTCTTTGTTTCCTTCACTGTTCTTCGTTTTTCCGCAAGTTTTCTTAATGAGAGGGCGTGATCACATCGTTTTCGATCCTTGATCCAGACCTGGATCGCTGGGAAGATCTTCCCGTGAGGAATCCAGCTCACATTTGGTCAAAAACAGAGATGGTTGAGGGTTTCGCCATATCTGTAAATTGATCGCCTTGGTCTCGTTTTGTGCCACTTCACATCAATCTGAGCGAGCTTGAGGGTCCTCGGCTGAGTTCTGATCATCTTCAAATCAACATCGCCATCCTACATGACCAGATCAAGGAGATCGGTTGCTGATTTCAGTTTTGAGCAGAGTTGGGTTGGATCGCTTCTCAGAAATTGATTTCCAGAAGTTTTTGAGCTTACGGGTTCGAAGCTCAATCTTGTGTGACGGCAAGAAGATCTGGAGCTCAGGGAAGAAGTCGATGTTTAATTTCTTTGTGAATTTTAATGTTCTGTCAGTAGTTTCAATTGCTGTAGCCTGCCATTTAAATTCTATCTTTATATCAGTTGTATTAGTGTTTTTTTTCTGCATCATCTATGCTTGAATTAAGCTTTGCCTCTGCAATTTAATCAGACATCTTACTTGCTAGTGAAAGATTCAATTCAATTTCAGTTTGTTCCAATGTCAGTTGCGTAGCACTGTTGTTCCTGAATTTTCAGCTTCATTTCTGAACTGATTAGTTTTCTTTCAGTCCATTTCAGAATTTAATTAAGGTCTAGTCTTAATTCCTGAAACAGGAATCAATATTCAGTGTATCAATGCACTTAGGTCACTTACTTGGCATCTGAATCATTCCTGAATTTTCTGTTCAGCTAAGTTGATGCATATCAGAAATTCAGTTTTTGCCCCTGCGTATCAACACTAGTAATTGTAAATTTAGCTGCAGTTCTGAGTTGTGTACAAGTGCATCTTTATCTTTTAAATCTCACCTGAGTATTGGTTGTCATTTCTGCAGTTGTTTTGTTAAATTTAGCACTTAGTTTCCCTTTCAATTTCTGTAGACATTTATTTCAGTTGAGTTTGTTTTTGCATTTGAGTTCGTTTTTGCATCCTTAGCTACCAAATTTTGTTCCTGCATTCAAGTTGTTTCTATATCTAGTTCCTCTAATTTCTTTTGCTCATTTCAGGGGTTTGCTTCATTGTTGCATGCAGTTTGCATTCTTTATCTGCTGAATTTCAATTCTGTATTCAAATTGCATCCTTGCATTCGAAATTGTTCAGACTTTGCTTCATTGCTGCATTTATCTAGGAGATCATGTCTCTAATAACTTTGTTGTCCATACAGAATTGTTCAGCTAGCATTTCGTATTTGGCAGTATACAGTCGAAGCAAATTAGGATAATCTTTGGCACAATAGTCTTCTCATCTTGAAGTATCAAGTGAGTAAATTCTGAACTGTGTATCAAGTATTCTTTAGGCAGAGTTTGGCATCAAGTTAAGTGCAAGTTTTAGTGTGCCATTGAGCTTGTAATCAGTTTGTTTTGGGTACAGCTAGCTACTGCATCTAGGTTTTAAATTCAGCATTAAAATCAAGTGATATTGCTACAATTCGGTTTAAAGTTCTTGCCTTAGTTTCAATCCAAATTCAGCCATTTTCGTTGGTTCAATTTTCTTAGCGTTTGAATTGTTTTGGTTATCAAATTCATTTCCGAATTCAGTTACTTGCATTAGTCAAAGAAATGCAGAATTAGTTGAGTTTATTAGTTGCTATTGTTTTGTCAAATTCATTTAGTTACGTGTTTTCCTTCTCTTGTGAGTTTTCCTTTATAATTGAAACCAAAACGCAATTTTATTTGAAACCAAAAATTCACAAACGACACATAAACTCGAGCACGAATCGAACAACTTGAACTAACCCTTGGAAAAAAATACGACCTGTGGCCCCTTTACTATGTTTTCATATTTTGATTGCAAAAAGGGTTTCCAGCATTTATAAATATCTAAATTTGAGACCCACTTTCGTGACAGCTCATTTGGGTCCATCAAATTTTTGGCGCCGTTGCCAAGGAACATACTAGTTGAGTTGTTTGATTTTTGCTTGTGTACTCATTTCATATTTTTCTTGATTCATATTTGTACTTACTGCTATATCTCGTGATCTGATTTTATTTGTTTCATTTTTCTATATACTTGTACTGCGATTTGTTTTTGTTTTTATGACCAGGTCTACAGGTGGTGATCTAGAGGATTTTGACCCTGAGATTGAGAGGACTTTCAGAGCTAGGAGGAGCCAGCTTAGTGTTTCAGAGGCTTTTGGCATTATTCCTACTCAGTCTATTGCAGCCTATTCAGTTGATCAGATGGCAGACCACCAGAAGACCATGAATGTGTTGGTGCAGAATGCACCCAAGTCAAACCTGTGTTTTGATATTGGCAAAAGGGTTCAAAAGTTAAGGGTTAATTGGTGTCTAACAAGGTTCTTGAGTGTACAGGAAAAGCCCTAGCGAAGGAATGCTAGGCACTGGCGAAGGACTGCCAGAATGGACAAAGCCCTAGCGAAGGAATGCTAGGCACTGGCGAAGGACTGCCAGAATGGACAAAGCCCTAGCGAAGGAATGCTAGGCACTGGCGAAGGACTGCCAGAAGAAAAGACCTAGCGAAGGGCTGCTAGGCACCAAGCGAAGGGCAGCTTGGTACCTCAAGACCTGGCGAAGGACTGCTGGGCAAAAGTCCAACTGGAGGAGTCGGTTGGCACCAGGTAAATTCTCCCGAGAGGAGTAGGTGAGGACGCGTTCCCCTTGAGGGAACATTAGGCGTCGGTTCGACCTAGGGCTCTATTTTGGAGACCAAAGTCAGAACCAAGACAGCTAAGGCTGTATAACCTATTATTTTATTGTTTTATTGTGTTTTGGACTAACCCTGGATGCAGGACCGAAGGAACGAGTGTCTGCAGCTCAGAATGCCTCAAAGGAATGAGGCAACCGCTGACCAGGGCGCCCGGAGTGTCCCGGGCGCCCCCATGGTGAACACAAAACACAACAAGACAAGAAAGACTTCGACAGTACATACCCAGGGCGCCCCCGCTGTCCCGGGCGCCCCCATAGCGAACCAACCCAGCCGCGTCTACGCTACACGCCCAGGGCGCCCCCGCTGTCCCGGGCGCCCCCAGCCAGACTTACTGAGGAGAGCTCAGCGCTGCAGATAAGGCTTTGACCGGTCAATGCGGGCGCCCCGAGTCATCCGGGCGCCCCGGTCAAACCGGATCCCGAGGATAAGAGGATCAGACGGCGACCGAGCAACAACCGGATCTGCTGCCACGTGGGGGGGCGCCCCCGTCGACCAGGGCGCCCCCAGGCCCTATATAAAGGGTCCTCGACCTCCTTCTTCAAATCATCAATCACTGCGACACTTCTGCGCTCTTCTGCTTCCGCGACACGCTACAGAAATCTTCCAACTCGAGCTGACGACGTCCCGCTACTCTGAAACTTCGATCTACACCGGACGTCGGTAACGAAGAGCTGTATTTAAAGTTTACTAAACTGTTCTTGTTATTGTCTTTCCTGTAAACTTTTACGAACTTATAGAATTGCCCGCAGAAAACGGTCAACGACCGTGGGCCTTGGAGTAGGAGTCGACCCAGGCTCCGAACCAAGTAAAACGACCGTGTTAGCGTTGTTTTTGCTCTGTTTTATTCCGCTGCGCACTTACTCTTTTTAAATCCGAACGAATTGCGACATTCACCCCCCCTCTCTCGCATTTCTCGATCCAACAAGTGGTATCAGAGCGGGGAATTCAAACTTGGTGCAACCACCAGTTTGAAAATTTTTCGAATTTCTTTCGTTTTTCTCTCTCATTTTTTTTAAATTTTCGTTCGAATTTTTCTTTCAAGGTTGGTGCAACACCCCTTGAAATTATTTTTATTTCTTTTCTTCCCGCACTACTAATCCAAGACTAAGTCTTGGAATATTCTTGTTTTTTTTTATTTCAGAACGAATGACCATCCAAGAAGGCTTTAGCACCGCCAGACCTCCACTTTTCAATGGAGAAGGCTTTCCTTACTGGAAAAGTCGAATGGAGGTCCACCTGAAAACCCAGGTGGATATGTGGATAATCATCCAGTCTGGACTGATGATTTCCACAAATGCTGAAGGCGTACCACAAAACTACTCAGAGTGGGACACTGCCCTCAAACGCAAAATTGAAGCTGACGCCAAGGCAACTCAGACTCTTCAATGCGGACTGACAAAAGAGGAGCTGAACCGCGTAGGCCCATTCAACAGTGCCAAGGAGCTATGGGCTAAACTGATCGAGCTCAACGAAGGAACTTCAGATACAAGGATCAGCAAACGGGACCTTCTACTGAACAAGCTTTTCACTATCAAAATGGCAGATAACGAGACAGCAGCCCAGCTCCATGCCAGAATCCAGGAATTGATGAACGGTCTTCACACAATAGGTCACCAGGTTCAAAACCGTGATCTTATAAGGTATGCCCTAAACGCGTTCCCTAGGACCACCTTGTGGGCATCTATGGTAGATGCATACAAGGTCTCTAGAGATCTTTCAAAAATTATGTTAGATGAGTTATTCTCTGAACTTGAACTGCATGAACAAACTAACTGCAATTTGGCCGAGAAAAGTATAGCTTTCTTTGCAGGGAAAACAGGAAGAATGACTAAGAAGAAAACTCAAGTTGAACCCGAGTCTACCTCAGATTCAGAAACAGAAGATCAAGAAGAAGATCAATCTGAACTGGTCCGGCTAGCTCGAAGCTACTACAAAAAGTTGAAGAACCAAACCAACACACGGAGAACAAGCCGAAGAAAGGATGAACCAGCTGAACCAGCAACTGACAAACACAAGCCCAACGTAACCTGCTACGAATGCAAGAAGAAGGGCCACTACAAGACTGAGTGTCCAAGTCTAAAGGAGTCCAAAAAGACCAGAAAGAAGAAGGCACTCCAAGCAACCTGGGACGAGTCTTCCTCAGAAGAAGAAGAAGAAGCACCCCAGTCCAATCTTCTAGCCCTGACCGCTTCGGATCAAATCGAGACTGACTCAGACTCAGACCGGGACGACGGCAAGCTGACATTTTCCGACGACGGCGAAATAAGGGTAACGGGTTTTTCGAAATTACAATTGAATTCGCTTATTTCCTATCTATCCCGAGATTTGGCGAAAGCCAAACTCCGAATCGAGTCCCTCAGACAGGAAGTAAAACTCCTGAAAGAGGGAGCTGATTCTAAATCCTTAACTGAGAAACTTCAGGAAGGAACCCCTGATCAAGTTGAAAAACTTGAATCAGAGAATTCCTCCCTGAAAACTCAAGTTAAGGACTTAAGAACAGCTTTAGAACGATTCACTTCTGGATCCAAGAATCTTGATCTGATTCTGGGAAAACAGAAGTCTGTTCTAAACCGATCCGGATTTGGCTATAGAACCAAATCTCGGCAAAGATCTTACTTTGCTGTACTGAACCAGTCAAGACCTAAGGTTCAGGCATGGGTGCCAAAACGGTGCCTGACTAAACCAACTGGTTCAAATCAATTTTGGATCCCCAAGGACAAGATTCACATCTTGCCTAACCCATACAGAGGCTTTAGTCCAGGGGGAGCCAAAATCAAAACAATTTTTATAATTAGATAATTTTTTTAATTGATTGATTGTTTGTTTATTTAATTTTTGCAAATTGCCATGCTTAGATTTATGGAATACTTAGATTTAAGGACTAGATTACTTGAAACTTGAAAATATAGTATTGGGAGGAGGTGAGATGATAGTACGTTGGGGAAACCAACTCTAATAAGATCAAATCTACTTGGTCTCTTTAGACTGGTGAAACCAGCCGAAGCTACCGATCCAAGACCCAAGCTAGTTAGACCAGAAAATGACCTAATTTAATTTGAAAATGAAATTTCATTAAAAGGCTTTGTCAATGAAAGGGTGGATGATCCCATAAGGCTACGGCCAAAGAAGGCCTTGTGCCTCGCCAAGACCTGGAAGCCAATTTCTGAAATTCAAATTCAAATTATCTTTTGTCAAATTCGAATCTAACTCAAATTTCAAATAATTATAGATTCTAATCTGTTTTCAAAACTTATTTCTTTTTCAAAAATCACTTAATCTATTTTTCAAAATTTCTAAACTTATTTGTTTTCAAATCTGTTTTCAAAACTAAAATAACATTTTCAAAATAAATTAAAATTCCTTTTCAAAATTAATTTTTACCCTCAAACCTGTCTCACAAAAATCTTAAGGTTAACGTGTTTGAAAACCCTAGATTGGGGTGAGACAGACTAGGAAGTGAAACTCAATTTAAGCTATCCCAACTCAAATTGGATCCAAATCACCGAAAATCCTTTATGTGTAGGAACATAAAGATTTGGACCAATGGATGTTAGATAGCGGATGCTCCAGACACATGACTGGAGACAAATTGAAGTTCACCAAACTCAAGTTCAAAAACCTGGGCTCAGTGGCATTTGGAAATAATGCTACACTCAAGGTAATTGGGTCAGGTAATATTGAACTTAAATCTAATTTCATTATTAAGAAAGTTCTATTGGTTGAAGACTTTAGTTTTAACCTACTTAGCATAAGTCAGTTATGTGACTCTGGTTATTTAGTTACCTTCAACAATTCTAACTGCCTGATTAGAAATGCACAAGACTCAGAAATCATGCTTAAGGGCACTAGGAAAAATAATGTATATACTATAAGTCTTCCCCTTATACCCAAATGCATGTTAACACAATTAGAACAATCAAAACTCTGGCATAGAAGATTAGGTCATTGCAATCTAAGAACTATCTCAAAAATTACCCAACTTGGCTTAATCAAAGGTGTCCCTAAAATTAAGAATAATGAAAACCTAATATGTGAATCCTGTAATCAAGGCAAACAAATCAAGTCTAGTCACAAATTGATCCAATCTGATCAAACCCAAACCACACTTGAGCTCCTACACCTTGACCTATTTGATTCACATGGAGCCAAGTCACTAAGTGGAAACCGATACTGCTTAGTGATAATTGATGACTACTCTAGGTTCACTTGGGTCAGGTTTCTAAAGACCAAAGATGAAACCCTGAACCTATTTAACAACTTTTGTAAATTGATTAAAAATCAAAATGATACCAAAATCAAAAGACTTAGGTCTGACCATGGGGGAGAATTCGAGAATCAAAGATTCGAAGAATTCTGTAAAGTAAATGGATATAAACACGAATTTTTGTGTCCTAGAACCCCCCAACAAAATGGCATAGTAGAAAGAAAGAATAGGACCTTACAGGAAGCTGCTAGGGCTATGCTCAATGAATTTGACTTACCTAACCACTACTGAGCAGAAGCAATTAGCACAGCTTGCTATATCCAAAATAGGATTCTGCTTAATAAAAGGTTAAATAAAACACCCTATGAACTTTACTACCATAGACTTCCAAACCTACACTATCTTAGAGTCTTTGGATGCAAAGTCCATATTCTTAATACCAAAGACTATCTTGGAAAATTCCAATCCAAGTCAAACCCAGGTATCTTTTTAGGGTACTCTACAACAAGTAGAGCTTATAGAGTCTACAACAAAATAACTAAGAAAATTAAAGAAACGCCCAGTATGAGGAAATGATGACCATGCTTAGATCCTGGCATCCAGGCTCTCCTGATCAGCCTGGTCCCTCGTCCTAGATGACTTGGACGTGTACCTATTTGACTATCCTTACTGAGTAGGGTTGACTTCTGTGGACTTGTACTAGACTTCTGTTTGACTTATGCTTATCCTAGCTTGGCTTGTTTATTTCTGAATTGATTAAGTTAGGATTATGCTTAGTAGAATAGAATCATTTGTTTTTTTTATTTTAAATTGATTTTAAAATGTCTTAAATTGATCTTAAAATGTCTTAATTGATTTTAAAATGTCTTCTTTGTTAAAAATGTTTTACTTTGATTTTAAAATTTTTTTTTACTTAGTTTTATTTCAAAAACTACCCCCTTCAAAACTAGGGTTTTCATCGAAATGGAATTAGCCTAGGCTCTAATCCTAGAACTGCATGCACCTATAGACCTAGAAGCCAGCATCTCACAAGCACCTTAGGGTACCTTGAGTGATAACCTAGAAAGAGTTGAGATGCTTAGGTCTTTGCCTCAATTCAAGATGCTTTAAGTCAGTACATCGGCAGTAATTGGGGCACTAAATGAACAGCAATCAGGTTAAGTGTCAAGTTTAGACAATCTAACTTGAACAATGCACTTAACTTGACTAACCCTAGCGAAAACTACTGGTTATAACAGTTAGTAAGTAGCTAATTGGGTTAGACAGGTCCCTAAAAGATTTAACCAGACTTAGGTCCTAGTTTGTTTCAGTACAGCAAATGCTTTATTTAATTATTGCAAATATTTCTTCTGCATTTTTTTTGATATATGTCAAAGGGGGAGAGGTGGAAAGGAAAGAGGGAACCCAAAAAGTTTTTTTCAAATGTTTTCCTTTATTCAAAAAAAAAGTTTTTTTCAAATGTTTTCCTTTATTCAAAAAGTTTAACATCAAAGTTAGAAATTCAAAGCTCAAATTTATCCTGTAAAAATTTCTAACTCAGAATTATTTCTAAGCTTAAAGCTTAATTTTTTGCGTAAAATTTCTAACTCTGAAGTGTTATTAATTTTTGCTCAAAATTATTCTTTGAAAATTTTCTAAGTCTGAAATTTTTCCAAAACTGAAAATTTTCTAAGTCTGAAATTTTTCCAAAACTGAAAATTTTCTAAGTCTGAAATTTTTCCAAAACTGAAAATTCTAAGTCTGAAGTTTTACCAAAAACTTTCCAAAGTCTGAAATGTTTCTAAAACTGAAAATTTGTCTAAAGTTTTCTAAGCCTTCCAAACTTAGAACATCTTTTCGAAAAACTTAGCAAATTTCCTAACTTATTATCAAAACAAAAATTCTTCTAAGTACTTAACTCACATCACCTATTTTTGAAAAACCTAGGGGGAGATTTCTTCCAGGGGGAGGGAATCTAACTTAGGATTTCATTTTAGCATTTTTTTCCTTAACTTTTTGAACTAGGTTGCCATATATCAAAAAGGGAGAGATTGTTGGTGCAGAATGCACCAAAGTCAAACCTGTGTTTTGATATTGGCAAAAGGGTTCAAAAGTTAAGGGTTAATTGGTGTCTAACAAGGTTCTTGAGTGTACAGGAAAAGCCCTAGCGAAGGAATGCTAGGCACTGGCGAAGGACTGCTAGAATGGACAAAGCCCTAGCGAAGGAATACTAGGCACTGGCGAAGGACTGCCAGAATGGAAAAGCCCTAGCGAAGGAATGCTAGGCACTGGCGAAGGACTGCCAGAATGGACAAAGCCCTAGCGAAGGAATGCTAGGCACTGGCGAAGGACTGCCAGAAGAAAAGATCTAGCGAAGGGCTGCTAGACACCAAGCGAAGGGCAGCTTGGTACCTCAAGACCTGGCGAAGGACTGCTGGGCAAAAGTCCAACTGGAGGAGCCGGTTGGCACCAGGTAAATTCTCCCGAGAGGAGTAGGTGAGGACGCGTTCCCCTTGAGGGAACATTAGGCGTCGGTTCGACCTAGGGCTCTATTTTGGAGACCAAAGTCAGAACCAAGACAGCTAAGGCTGTATAACCTATTATTTTATTGTTTTATTGTGTTTTGGACTAACCCTGGATGCAGGACCGAAGGAACGAGTGTCTGCAGCTCAGAATGCCTCAAAGGAATGAGGCAACCGCTGACCAGGGCGCCCGGAGTGTCTCGGGCGCCCCCATGGTGAACACAAAACACAACAAGACAAGAAAGACTTCGACAGTACATACCCAGGGCGCCCCCGCTGTCCCGGGCGCCCCCAGCCAGACTTACCGAGGAGAGCTCAGCGCTGCAGATAAGGCTTTGACCGGTCAATGCGGGCGCCCCGAGTCATCCGGGCGCCCCGGTCAAACCGGATCCCGAGGATAAGGGGATCAGACGGCGACCGAGCAACAACCGGATCTGCTGCCACGTGGGGGGGCGCCCCCGTCGACCAGGGCGCCCCCAGGCCCTATATAAAGGGCCCTCGACCTCCTTCTTCAAATCATCAATCACTGCGACACTTCTGCGCTCTTCTGCTTCCGCGACACGCTCCAGAAATCTTCCAACTCGAGCTAACGACGTCCCGCTGCTCCGAAACTTCGATCTACACCGGACGTCTGTAACGAAGAGCTGTATTTAAAGTTTACTAAACTGTTCTTGTTATTGTCTTTCCTGTAAACTTTTACGAACTTATAGAATTGCCCGCAGAAAACGGTCAACGACCGTGGGCCTTGGAGTAGGAGTCGACCCAGGCTCCGAACCAAGTAAAACGACCGTGTTAGCGTTGTTTTGCTCTGTTTTATTCCGCTGCGCACTTACTCTTTTTAAATCCGAACGAATTGCGACATTCACCCCCCCTCTCTCGCATTTCTCGATCCAACAGAAAGATCTCGCAGCACCAGATGCTTTATTTCAGTACTCCAGTATTGCCTATCAAGAGCTGGGTGGAGATTTTGAGCTCAGATCTGGACTTATCCATCTTTTGCCAAAATTTCAAGGATTATCTGGAGAAGATCCAAATAGACACCTGCATGAATTTCATGTTGTTTGCTCCACTATGAAGCCTCAGGGTATTTCAGAAGAAGACATCAAACTGAGGGCTTTTCCATTTTCTTTGACTGGAGCAGCTAAGGACTGGTTTTATTACTTACCTACTGGGCATGTGTCTAGCTGGATTTCCATGAAGAAGGCTTTCTTAGAAAAATATTTTCCAGCCTCCAGAACAGCAATTATCAGAAAAAGTATCTGTGGCATTCAGCAGATAGTGGGGGAGACACTCCATGACTACTGGGAGAGATTCAACAAGCTTTGCTCCAGTTGCCCTCAGCATCAGATTAGTGAGCAGCTCCTCATCCAATACTTTTATGAGGGATTATTACAAATGGATAGGATTATGATTGATGCAGCAGCTGGAGGGGCCTTAGTCAACAAAACACCCCATCAAGCTAAGGAGCTTATTTCGAACATGGCAGAAAATTCTCAGCAATTTGGAAGCAGAGCATTATCTACTAGAGGGGTTAATGAAGTTCAGATGAGTTCTAATGATCAGAAGGAGATAAAGAATTCATTGGCAGAGATCGCATCTTTTATGAAGCAATTGACTGTTAATAGTGCAAATCAAAATTCCAATCTTTCGGTACCTCCACAATCAAGTCAAGTGGTGATGAGTGTATGTGGTATTTGTTCTAGCAAGGAACACACTTCAGATTCATGTCCCAACCTACAACAAGATGAGTCAGTAGCAGTTTTGGTGAGGGGACAATTTCAAGCTAGGAACAATCCATACTCTCCTACTTACAACCCCGGGTGGAGGGATCATCCAAATTTGAGATATGGAAATTCTTTTTACCAACAAGGCCCACCACAACAACAATCACAGCAACCCCAACAAATGTTCCAGCAAGTTCAGCAGCAACCACTACAATCACAGCAACAAAATCAGCAAATTCAGCCCCTAAATCAGCAATTTCAGCTTCCAAATCAACCATTTCATCAGCCATTTCAAGGGTTTCAACAAGGTTTTCAAGGGAATCTGAGTTATCCACAGCCATATCAACCTCCATAGCAGCAAGTTCAACAACCGCAGCAAAATTTCCAACCTTGGAACCAAAGTTTTCAGCCCCAACAGCCACATTTTCAAAGATCTCAGCAAGTTCAACAATTTCAGCCTACTACCTCATCATTTCAAGGTCAATCAAGGAACTATGCTAACCAAGGAGGCTATGGGAGCTCAAGTGGAGGAAATGCACAGCAACAACAAATGATGGAGATGATACAACAAGTGCTACAACAACAACAACAACACAATCAATATCTTGAGAGACAAATTGGGCAAATGGCTAGTGACATAAATCAAAGTAAAGCTCAAGGATCAGGCCAATTCCCTTCCCAAACTGTCCCTAACCCAAAGGGAAATGTTAGCGCAATTTATTTGAGGAGTGGGAAGGTTGCATCAACTCAAAATGACCCAAGAGCTGAATTTTCAGAAAACAGGGCAGCATCTTCATTTCCAGCCCAAATCAGTGCCGAAACCACTCCAAATTCAGTGGATACCACCCCTAGCTCGTGCCCAACTTCTTCATCTAGCAATCCTGTAATTTTGGTGGAAAACGAAGCACAAATTAGCCCCGAAACAGATTTTACAGCAGTTCCAAAAAACATGGCAGCAGCTCAAAAATCAGCCCCTCCCATTTCGGTTCATGAGGAGGAAGTTCCTATTCCTTTGCCTTTTCCACAGGGGAGAACTCCAACCAAAAGACTCGTGGAGGAGGAGAAAGCAAAAGAATACAATGAGCTGGTAAAACTTTTTAGTAAAGTCGAAATTAATGTACCCTTGCTGACAATGATTAAACAGGTTACTAAGTATGCGAAATTTCTGAAAGATCTTTGTGTTAACAAGAGGAAGCTTAAGGAAAATGAGATGGTCAGCATGCGGAAGAATGTTTCATCACTCATCCATGCCATATCTCAGAAATGTGAAGACCCTGGCATGTTTACTGTATCTTGTGAAATAGGGAGCACCACGCTACATGATGTCATGCTTGATTTAGGAGCTTCTATTAATGTCATGCCCAGGACAGTCTCCAGATGCTTGGCATTGGTCCTCTACAGCCCACTGGAGTTGTGATTCAGCTAGCAGACCGGAGTCAGACCCGCCCGGCAGGAGTTATTGAAGATGTGTTGGTTAAAGTGAAAGAGTTGATTTTCCCTGCGGACTTCTACATTCTAGACATGGAGGGAGAGTACCTTGCACGTAGATCCCCACTTATCCTTGGAAGACCTTTTCTGAAGTCTGCTAGAACTAAAATTGATGTATATGCTGACACCCTTTCGATGGAGGTGGGAGACACAGTAGTCCAATTTAGCATTTTCGACGCCATGAAGGACCCTAAGGGAAATCGTTCTATTATGAGCATAGACACCGCAGAGGAGACTGTTGAGGCACAGTTTATTGATGATGATGGTGCATTGGACATACTGGGAGGAGAGTTGATTTCAGAGGAAACTATACATGATTTTTCTTGTTTTGTATTTTGTGATGATATTGCTATTGATAGTCCTAATCTTTTTAATAAGGTTATTGCAGGTATTATTGAGGAGGCATGCACAGGAGATTATTCTACAGGTGTAGGGGATTGCACAGAGCCCCAGGGACCACCACCATTTTCAGAAAGTGTAGGGACTTGCATGATTGGAGCAATTACCCAAGGATCACCTATTTCAGTTGATTGTCCACCAGAATTTGAGCCTGAGATGGAGGTATTTCTTTTAGAACCAATAGACATTTTTCATCACGATCAGGTAAGTATTTCTTCTTTTCCTTTAGAAAATTTCAGGGAGATGTCTAGATTTGCATGTGAAGAATGTCTTGATACATCATTTGTGAAAATTCTTTAGAGGTACCCAGGCTTGATTTTATTCATTGCTATGATATTCTTGAGACAAATTATGCCAAAATTGATTGTGAGAAATTTTTAGATGAGCCTGAAATTGAAGTTGTTTATTGTGAAGAGTCTCTTGTTATTTCTTATGCTGAAATTAAATGTGAAAAACTTCTAGAGGTATCCGAGATTGATTTTATTGACTGTGAAACTTTTCTTGATATATCTCATGTAGAATATGCTTGTGAAAAATTTACTGAGGTTTCTTACCCTGTACGCTTGAGAAAGGTTTTACATGGTTTTGCAGGGTCTCAGAGATTTCTTGAGTGGGTACTCCATCTAGATAGTCTTCAACCACCTGGAAGATTTTCCAAAAAGAATAAAGAGGGAGAAGATGATCTTACTTTGACTTATAGCACTCCACCTCTGAAATGACTATTGTACATAAATCACCTTCGGCCACCTGGACAGTTTATTGCAATGTTTAAGTGTGGGGGAGTGATGCAAAATAAAATTGAGCAAATGAAGGAAATTTTTTCAGCTACTCCTACCCCTCCACTACCACGATGGAGGTTGTTTCTAGATAAACTCTGACCACCAGAAATAAAAGGGAGTTTACTTTTTCTTGCATTTTCTTTCATTGTCTTTTTCCTCTTTATGTTTGTTAGAAGTAGAATTTTCTTTTAAATGAATTCTTGCTAATAAATGCATGAATAGAGTAGAATTAATAAATTGGCATTGTAAATACCAATTTATATCTTTTGACATTTTTTCTTCATGAGTAGGAATAAATGTATCCCTTTAGGTTATCTTCATAGCATTTTAGAGTCTTTTGAAAACAAATTAAATTTGGTTGTTAAAACTTAGGATTTGAGTCATTGGATGAAATCTTGGATGCTTGAGTACTACTTGGCCATGGATTCTTGACTGAGGACTTGAGATGAATTATTTGTACCTAGTGAGGCTTAGCCTTATTTTTGTGACATATATATGTGATTGTACTCTAGAACTTGCTTAGGTTCTTTCAAAATCATATTTCAATGATTGGATCACATCTATAGAGGCTAATAAATTTGTTTACCTTTCCATATCAATTCTTGACACAAATCATGTTCTTTCTATTTTTCTTTCCTTATCTTCTACTTTTAACCATGCTTTTACAGGGACTTGTTTGTTTTGGGGATGTTCTTTGATGTTATTTTGCCCGAGACGGACAATGGATTAAGTGTGGGGGAGTGGCTAGTGTGATGGGAACATATAAAAAAAAGAGAAAAAAAGGGGTTCATTTCATTTTTGAGTTGAAGCCAAAAAGTGCCAATTGGAGTGGAGCTTGGTATCAAGATAAATGGGAATTCAGTTGTGAATTGGAGGTGAAGTAGATCTTGAAAAAAAAACTGTAATGGAAGTAAAGGCACGAAAAAAAAACAGAAAAAAAAAACTGTGCCATGAAGAATTTTTTTTTTTTGAAATCAATGGAGTTTGTAGCACAAATGGTTTGGATTAAAAATTAGGAAGTAGGAATTATGGAAGCTTAAATTGGCAACACTTTGCTAAAGTTTGGATTGAAGTTGTAAGCTTGAATTGTAGCAGAAAATCTGTGCAGAATTGAGGAACCAAGTGGAAACAAGTGAAGAAAAAAAAATCTGTGCAAAGGAAAAATCAGAAATTTTGTGCCAAAGTGGAAGAAATGCTATGAAATTGTTTCGGCCACTTTTCTAGGAGCTAAATTGCAGCTATATATTTCTGAAATCAGTGCAGGGGTTGCTGAGATTTGAAGGGAAAAAAAAATAAAACAGTTTGTATCAACTTGAAATTGAGTGTGCCATGGATGGAACTTGAATTTGTTGAGTTGAAATTCTCAAGTGAAGCATGTGAACTTCCCACTGTTATTTGAGGCTAATTGTTCTGAGTAATCAAGGGAGTGCAAGGTCAAGAATGTGAGCTGGAAATGCAATTGGAAAAGAGAAAAATCAGAAGTTAATTTGCCATAAGTCAGTTTGGTATCAAGAAGAGGCTGAAAATTGGGTTTTTGTATCATTTGATTGCAAGAATTAATTGATGCTACTGGATTCGGGAAAGCTGACCATATCATGAATAAAACAAGGAGAAGCTGCAGAAAAATCAGTGAGTTAGCAGCTAAAAAAAAATAGAAAAAAAAGAGAAAAACAGTTTGAAAAAAAAAATAGGAAAAAAAAAACAAAGAAGCAAGTTGGTATCTAATTGAAGTTGTTGGCACCATGAAATCAGTGGAGATATTCTCATCCAAATTAAAGAACTGTTCCACCAATACATTCTGATGTCAATAGAGAAAAGAATGAAAGAAAAAAATTAGAAAAGAAAAGAGGAAACAAAAATGGCACGCAAGAGTGAATTGGCACAAAGGAGTTGAATTCTTTTCATCAAATTTTAGAAGGGCATTGCAAAGACTCACTCCATCACACTTTGGATTTCATTATATGGACTGAAAGGAGGGCAAAAATGCATCAAGAATATCCTTGAACATCCAAGTCTTCTACTCATTCAAATTTTCTATTTACTTGGCTTTTATTTCATTTCTACCATTTCATATGTCTTTCACTTTTGAATAAACTTTTATAGATGATTGATTATAATCATGAATAATGGTGGAGAGTAGATAATAAGCAAGCCTATGGTAGTGCAAGAAGTATATGTGTATGAGTGAGCTCC
This sequence comes from Boesenbergia rotunda, assembly GCA_024364735.1. NCBI lineage: Eukaryota > Viridiplantae > Streptophyta > Magnoliopsida > Zingiberales > Zingiberaceae > Boesenbergia > Boesenbergia rotunda. The sequence continues at coordinate 384,883 of JAGFNQ010001106.1, forward strand.
ATTTTCATCATGTATTTAGACCTTAGGAAGAGAGCCATCAAAAATTTCCTTTGAGAGGCTTAGAGAGTTATATTCATCTTAATGAATCATGAAGGTTGAAATTGCTAAGTTGTTGATTTAAGGACAAGATACTAGTCTATAGAGTTTAGATTTTTGAGAATTGACAACCTAATTTCTTTTCAATTGCTTCTACTTATGTTAGAGAAAACCTAAGGGATACATATTTAGTACTTTTCGCGAGACGCTCAAGATTAAGTGTGGGGGAGTTGATAAGTATCATTTTATTGATCATTTCATATGCTTAAATCTGTGTTTGACCCATATTTTACTTGTGTAATTGTGGATTTACCCTAGGTTTTAGGATTTATACTCTTTTTGGACTTAATTGCAAATTTTAATATATTTGAGTTGTTTTGACACTAAATTTTTTATCTACTTTTGTAGGCTTGGAGGAATCATGTACCTAGGTCAGGTTGTGTCAAATGTTGAGTCAAAAGTGGACTAGATCATGTGATCAAGCGTCGACTCATTTGGACCATCCGATGCAAGAACGGTTAGATCTAGACCATCTGAGAACTTCTGATCAATCCGAGCTGGGGTTAAGGCTAATCTAGTGATCAGATCAAGATCTGAAGGTTTCAGCTCAATCGGAGATCATCTGACCGTTGGATCACGATCAGAGAGATCTAGACCGTCCATTCAAAGACCAAGGTGATCTGAACCATCCGTTTCAAATCTGGAAGATCCGAGCTACCACGAGGATGATCCTGACCTCTGATCAAGATCTGGAAAATTTGAATCAAATCGGACGAAGATAAACCGTTGGATGAAGCGGAATTAATCTCGGTCGTCCACTGCTTTAACTACTTAAACTACTCCCCTGTTCAGATCTGAACATCGCGTCTTCTTCGCCAGTTCGAAGCTGTTCTTTGTTTCCTTCACTGTTCTTCGTTTTTCCGCAAGTTTTCTTAATGAGAGGGCGTGATTACATCGTTTTCGATCCTTGATCCAGACCTGGATCGCTGGGAAGATCTTCCCGTGAGGAATCCAGCTCACATTTGGTCAAAAACAGAGATGGTTGAGGGTTTCGCCATATCTGTAAATTGATCGCCTTGGTCTCGTTTTGTGCCACTTCACATCAATCTGAGCGAGCTTGAGGGTCCTCGGCTGAGCTCTGATCATCTTCAAATCAACATCGCCATCCTACATGACCAGATCAAGGAGATCGGTTGCTGATTTCAGTTTTGAGCAGAGTTGGGTTGGATCGCTTCTCAGAAATTGATTTCCAGAAGTTTTTGAGCTTACGGGTTCGAAGCTCAATCTTGTGTGACGGCAAGAAGATCTGGAGCTCAGGGAAGAAGTCGATGTTTAATTTCTTTGTGAATTTTAATGTTCTGTCAGTAGTTTCAATTGCTGTAGCGTGCCATTTAAATTCTGTCTTTATATCAGCTGTATTAGTGTTTTTTTTTCTGCATCATCTATGCTTGAATTAAGCTTTGCCTCTGCAATTTAATCAGACATCTTACTTGCTAGTGAAAGATTCAATTCAATTTCAGTTTGTTCCAATGTCAGTTGCGTATCACTGTTGTTCCTGAATTTTCAGCTTCATTTCTGAACTGATTAGTTTTCTTTCAGTCCATTTCGGAATTTAATTAAGGTCTAGTCTTAATTCCTGAAACAGGAATCAATATTCAGTGTATCAATGCACTTAGGTCACTTACTTGGCATCTGAATCATTCCTGAATTTTCTGTTCAGCTAAGTTGATGCATATCAGAAATTCAGTTTTTGCCCCTGCGTATCAACACTAGTAATTGTAAATTTAGCTGCAGTTCTGAGTTGTGTACAAGTGCATCTTTACCTTTTAAATCTCACCTGAGTATTGGTTGTCATTTCTGCAGTTGTTTTGTTAAATTCAGCACTTAGTTTCCCTTTCAATTTCTGTAGACATTTATTTCAGTTGAGTTTGTTTTTGCATTTGAGTTCGTTTTTGCATCCTTAGCTACCAAATTTTGTTCCTGCATTCAAGTTGTTTCTGTATCCAGTTCCTCTAATTTCTTTTGCTCATTTCAGGGGTTTGCTTCATTGTTGCATGCAGTTTGCATTCTTTATCTGCTGAATTTCAATTCTGTATTCAAATTGCATCCTTGCATTCCAAATTGTTCAGACTTTGCTTCATTGCTGCATTTATCCAGGAGATCATGTCCCTAATAACTTTGTTGTCCATACAGAATTGTTCAGCTAGCATTTCGTATTTGGCAGCTTACAGTCGAAGCAAATTAGGATAATCTTTGGCACAATAGTCTTCTCATCTTGAAGTATCAAGTGGGTAAATTCTGAACTGTGTATCAAGTATACTTTAGGCAGAGTTTGACATCAAGTTAAGTGCAAGTTTTAGTGTGCCATTGAGCTTGTAATCAGTTTGTTTTGGGTACAGCTAGCTACTGCATCTAGGTTTTAAATTCAGCATTAAAATCAAGTGATATTGCTACAATTCGGTTTAAAGTTCTTGCCTTAGTTTCAATCCAAATTCAGCCATTTTCGTTGGTTCAATTTTCTTAGCGTTTGAATTGTTTTGGTTATCAAATTCATTTCCGAATTCAGTTACTTGCATTAGTCAAAGAAATGCAGAATTAGTTGAGTTTATTAGTTGCTATTGTTTTGTCAAATTCATTTAGTTACGTGTTTTCCTTCTCTTGTGAGTTTTCCTTTATAATTGAAACCAAAATCCAATTTTATTTGAAACCAAAAATTCACAAACGACACATAAACTCGAGCACGAATCGAACAACTTGAACTAACCCTTGGAAAAAAATACGACCTGTGGCCCCTTTACTACGTTTTCATATTTTGATTGCAAAAAGGGTTTCCAGCATTTATAAATATCTAAATTTGAGACCCACTTTCGTGACAGCTCATTTGGGTCCATCAAATTTTTGGCGCCGTTGCCGGGGAACATACTAGTTGAGTTGTTTGATTTTTGCTTGTGTACTCATTTCATATTTTTCTTGATTCATATTTGCACTTACTGCTATATCTCGTGATCTGATTTTATTTGTTTCATTTTTCTATATACTTGTACTGCGATTTGTTTTTGTTTTTATGACCAGGTCTACAGGTGGTGATCTAGAGGATTTTGACCCTGAGATTGAGAGGACTTTCAGAGCTAGGAGGAGCCAGCTTAGTGTTTCAGAGGCTTTTGGCATTATTCCTACTCAGTCTATTGCAGCCTATTCAGTTGATCAGATGGCAGACCACCAGAAGACCATGAAAGAACTCGCAGCACCAGATGCTTTATTTCAATACTCCAGTATTGTCTATCCAGAGCTGTGTGGAGATTTTGAGCTCAGATCTGGACTTATCCATCTTTTGCCAAAATTTCAAGGATTATCTGGAGAAGATCCAAATAGACACCTGCATGAATTTCATGTTGTTTGCTCCACTATGAAGCCTCAGGGTATTTCAGAAGAAGACATCAAACTGAGGGCTTTTCCATTTTCTTTGACTGGAGCAGCTAAGGACTGGTTTTATTACTTACCTACTGGGCATGTGTCTAGCTGGATTTCCATGAAGAAGGCTTTCTTAGAAAAATATTTTCCAGCCTCCAGAACATCAATTATTAGAAAAAATATCTGTGGCATTCAGCAGATAATGGGGGAGACACTCTATGACTACTGGGAGAGATTCAACAAGCTTTGCTCCAGTTGCCCTCAGCATCAGATTAGTGAGCAGCTCCTCATCCAATACTTTTATGAGGGATTATTACAAATGGATAGGATTATGATTGATGCAGCAGCTGGAGGGGCCTTAGTCAACAAAACACCCCATCAAGCTAGGGAGCTTATTTCGAACATGGCAGAAAATTCTCAGCAATTTGGAAGCAGAGCATTATCTACTAGAGGGGTTAATGAAGTTCAGATGAGTTCTAATGATCAGAAGGAGATAAAGAATTCATTGGCAGAGATCGCATCATTTATGAAGCAATTGACTGTTAATAGTGCAAATCAAAATTCCAATTTTTCGGTACCTCCACAATCAAGTCAAGTGGTGATGAGTGTATGTGGTATTTGTTCTAGCAAGGAACACACTTCAGATTCATGTCCCAACCTACAACAAGATGAGTCAGTAGCAGCTTTGGTGAGGGGACAATTTCAAGCTAGGAACAATCCATACTCTCCTACTTACAACCCCGGGTGGAGGGATCATCCAAATTTGAGATATGGAAATTCTTTTTACCAACAAGGCCCACCACAACAACAATCACAGCAACCCCAACAAATGTTCCAGCAAGTTCAGCAGCAACCACTACAATCACAGCAACAAAATCAGCAAATTCAGCCCCTAAATCAGCAATTTCAGCTTCCAAATCAACCATTTCATCAGCCATTTCAAGGGTTTCAACAAGGTTTTCAAGGGAATCTGAGTTATCCACAGCCATATCAACCTCCATAGCAGCAAGTTCAACAACCGCAGCAAAATTTCCAGCCTTGGAACCAAAGTTTTCAGCCCCAACAGCCACATTTTCAAGGATCTCAGCAAGTTCAACAATTTCAGCCTACTACCTCATCATTTCAAGGTCAATCAAGGAACTATGCTAACCTAGGAGGCTATGGGAGCTCAAGTGGAGGAAATGCACAGCAACAACAAATGATGGAGATGATACAACAAGTGCTACAACAACAACAACAACAACAACACAATCAATATCTTGAGAGACAAATTGGGCAAATGGCTAGTGACATAAATCAAAGTAAAGCTCAAGGATCAGGCCAATTCCCTTCCCAAACTGTCCCTAACCCAAAGGGAAATGTTAGCGCAATTTATTTGAGGAGTGGGAAGGTTGCATCAACTCAAAATGACCCAAGAGCTGAATTTTTAGAAAACAGGGCAGCATCTTCATTTCCAGCCCAAATCAGTGCCGAAACCACTCCAAATTCAGTGGATACCACCCCTAGCTCGTGCCCAACTTCTTCATCTAGCAATCCTGTAATTTTGGTGGAAAACGAAGCACAAATCAGTCCCGAAACAGATTTTACAGCAGTTCCAAAAAACATGGCAGCAGCTCAAAAATCAGCCCCTCCCATTTCGGTTCATGAGGAGGAAGTTCCTATTCCTTTGCCTTTTCCACAGGGGAGAACTCCAACCAAAAGACACGTGGAGGAGGAGAAAGCAAAAGAATACAATGAGCAAGTCAAACTTTTTAGTAAAGTCGAAATTAATGTACCCCTGCTGACAATGATTAAACAGGTTCATAAGTATGCGAAATTTTTGAAAGATCTTTGTGTTAACAAGAGGAAGCTTAAGGAAAATGAGATGGTCAGCATGCGGAAGAATGTTTCATCACTCATCCATGCCATACCTCAGAAATGTGAAGACCCTGGCATGTTTACTGTATCTTGTGAGATAGGGAGCACCACGCTACATGATGTCATGCTTGATTTAGGAGCTTCTATTAATGTCATGCCCAGGACAGTCTTCCAGATGCTTGGCATTGGTCCTCTACAGCCCACTGGAGTTGTGATTCAGCTAGCAGACCAGAGTCAGACCCGCCCGGCAGGAGTTATTGAAGATGTGTTGGTTAAAGTGAAAGAGTTGATTTTCCCTGCGGACTTCTACATTCTAGACATGGAGGGAGAGTACCTTGCACGTAGATCCCCACTTATCCTTGGAAGACCTTTTCTGAAGTCTGCTAGAACTAAAATTGATGTATATGCTGACACCCTTTCGATGGAGGTGGGAGACACAGTAGTCCAGTTTAGCATTTTCGACGCCATGAAGGACCCTAAGGGAAATCGTTCTATTATGAGCATAGACACCGCAGAGGAGACTGTTGAGACACAGTTTATTGATGATGATGGTGCATTGGACATACTGGGAGGAGAGTTGATTTCAGAGGAAAGTTTACCTGATTTTTCTTATTTTGTATTTTGTGATGATATTGCTATTGATAGTCCTAATCTTTTTAATAAGGTTATTGCAGGTATTATTGAGGAGGCATGCACAGGAGATTATTCTACAGGTGTAGGGGATTGCAAAGAGCCCCAGGGACCACCACCATTTCCAGAAAGTGTAGGGACTTGCATGATTGGAGCAAGTACCCAAGGATCACCTATTTTAGTTGATTGTCCACCAGAATTTGAACCTGAGATGGAGGTATTTCTTGTAGAACCAATAGACATTTTTCATCACGATCAGGTAAGTATTTCTTCTTTTCCTTTAGAAAATTTCAGGGAGATGTCTAGATTTGCATGTGAAGAATGTCTTGATACATCATTTGTGAAAATTCTTTAGAGGTACCCAGGCTTGATTGTATTCATTGCTATGATATTCTTGAGACATATTATGCCAAAATTGATTGTGAGAAATTTTTAGATGAGCCTGAAATTGAAGTTGTTTATTGTGAAGAGTCTCTTGTTATTTCTTATGCTGAAATTGAATGTGAAAAACTTCTAGAGGTACCCGAGATTGATTTTATTGACTGTGAAACTTTTCTTGATATATCTCATGTAGAATATGCTTGTGAAAAATTTACTGAGGTACCAAAAATTGATTTTATTGGATGCGATGCATTTTTAGATACATTTTATGTAGAGATTGATGATATTGTACTTCTTTCTTACCCTGCACGCTTGAGAAAGGTTTTACATGGTTTTGCAGGGTCTCAGAGATTTCTTGAGTGGGTACTCCATCTAGACAGTCTTCAACCACCTGGAAGATTTTCCAAAAAGAATAAAGAGGGAGGAGATGATCTTGCTTTGACTTATAGCACTCCACCTCTGAAGTGGCTATTGTACTTAAATCACCTTCGGCCACCTGGACAGTTTATTGCAAAGTTTAAGTGTGGGGGAGTGATGCAAAATAAAATTGAGCAAATGAAGGAATTTTTTCAGCTACTCCTACCCCTCCACTACCACGATGGAGGTTGTTTCTAGATAGACTCCGACCGCCAGAAATAAAAGGGAGTTTACTTTTTCTTGCATTTTCTTTCATTGCCTTTTTCCTCTTTATGTTTGTTAGAAGTAGAATTTTCTTTTAAATGAATTCTTGCTAATAAATGCATGAGTAGAGTAGAATTAATAAATTGGCATTGTAAATACCAATTTATATCTTTTGGCATTTTTTCTTCATGAGTAGGAATAAATGTATCCCTTTAGGTTATCTTCATAGCATTTTAGAGTCTTTTGAAAACAAATTAAATTTGGTTGTTAAAACTTAGGATTTGAGTCATTGGATGAAATCTTGGATGCTTGAGTACTACTTGGCCATGGATTCTTGATTGAGGACTTGAGATGAATTATTTGTACCTAGTGAGGCTTAGCCTTATTTTTGTGACATATACATGTGATTGTACTCTAGAACTTGCTTAGGTTCTTTCAAAATCATATTTCAATGATTGGATCACATCTATAGAGGCTAATAAATTTGTTTACCTTTCCATATCAATTCTTGACACAAATCATGTTCTTTCTATTTTTCTTTCCTTATCTTCTACTTTTAACCATGCTTTTACAGGGACTTGTTTGTTTGGGGGATGTTCTTTGATGTTATTTTGCCCGAGACGGACAAAGGATTAAGTGTGGGGGAGTGGCTAGTGTGATGGGAACATATAAAAAAAAGAGAAAAAAAAGGGTTCATTTCATTTTTGAGTTGAAGCCAAAAAGTGCCAATTGGAGTGGAGCTTGGTATCAAGATAAATGGGAATTCAGTTGTGAATTGGAGGTGAAGTAGATCTTGAAAAAAAAAATCTGTAATGGAAGTAAAGGCACGAAAAAAAAAAGAAAAAAAAACTGTGCCATGAAGAATTTTTTTTTTGAAATCAATGGAGTTTGTAGCACAAATGGTTTGGATTAAAAATTGGGAAGTAGGAATTATGGAAGCTTAAATTGGCAACACTTTGCTAAAGTTTGGATTGAAGTTGTAAGCTTGAATTGTAGCAGAAAATCTGTGCAGAATTGAGGAACCAAGTGGAAACAAGTGAAGGAAAAAAAAATCTGTGCAAAGGAAAAATCAGAAATTTTGTGCCAAAGTGGAAGAAATGCTATGAAATTGTTTCGGCCACTTTTCTAGGAGCTGAATTGCAGCTATATATTTCTGAAATCAGTGCAGGGGTTGCTGAGATTTGAAGGAAAAAAAAACAAAACAGTTTGTATCAACTTGAAATTGAGTGTGCCATGGATGGAACTTGAATTTGTTGAGTTGAAATTCTCAAGTGAAGCATGTGAACTTCCCACTGTTATTTGAGGCTAATTGTTCTGAGTAATCAAGGGAGTGCAAGGTCAAGAATGTGAGCTGGAAATGCAGTTGGAAAAGAGAAAAATCAGAAGTTAATTTGCCATAAGTCAGTTTGGTATCAAGAAGAGGCTAAAAATTGGGTTTTTGTATCATTTGATTGCAAGAATTAATTGATGCTACTGGATTCGGGAAAGCTGACCATATCATGAATAAAACAAGGAGAAGCTGCAGAAAAATCAGTGAGTTAGCAGCTGAAAAAAAAATAGAAAAAAGAGAAAAACAGTTTGAAAAAAAACAGGAAAAAAAAACAAAGAAGCAAGTTGGTATCTAATTGAAGTTGTTGGCACCATGAAATCAGTGGAGATATTCTCATCCAAATTAAAGAACTGTTCCACCAATACATTCTGATGTCAGTAGAGAAAAGAAAGAAAAAAAAATCAGAAAAGAAAAGAGGAAACAAAAATGGCACGCAAGAGTGAATTGGCACAAAGGAGTTGAATTCTTTTCATCAAATTTTAGAAGGGCATTGCAAAGACTCACTCCATCACACTTTGGATTTCATTATATGGACTGAAAGGAGGGCAAAAATGCATCAAGAATATCCTTGAACATCCAAGTCTTCCACTCATTCAAATTTGCTATTTACTTGGCTTTTATTTCATTTCTACCATTTCATATTCTTTCACTTTTGAATAAACTTTTATAGATGATTGATTATAATCATGAATAATGGTGGAGAGTAGATAATAAGCAAGCCTATGGTAGTGCAAGAAGCATGTGTGTATGAGTGAGCTCCATTTTCATCATGTATTTAGACCTTAGGAAGAGAGCCATCAAAAATTTCCTTTGAGAGGCTTAGAGAGTTATATTCATCTCAATGAATCATGAAGGTTGAAATTGCTAAGTTGTTGATTTAAGGACAAGATACTAGTCTATAGAGTTTAGATTTTTGAGAATTGACAACCTAGGTAATTTCTTTTCAATTGCTTCTACTTATGTTTGAGAAAACCTAAGGGATACATATTTAGTACTTTTCGCGAGACGCTCAAGATTAAGTGTGGGGGAGTTGATAAGTATCATTTTATTGATCATTTCATATGCTTAAATCTGTGTTTGACCCATATTTTTCTTGTGTAATTGTGGATTTACCCTAGGTTTTAGGATTTATACTCTTTTTGGACTTAATTACAAATTTTAATATATTTGAGTTGTTTTGGCACTAAATTTTTGATCTACTTTTGTAGGCTTGGAGGAATCATGTACCTAGGTCAGGTTGGGTCAAATGTTGAGTCAAAAGTGGACTAGATCAAGTGATCAAGCGTCGACTCATTTGGACCGTCCGATGCAAGAACGGTTAGATCTAGACCATCCGAGAACTTCCGATCAGGAGCTGGGGTTAAGGCTAATCTAGTGATCAGATCAAGATCTGAAGGTTTCAGCTCAATCGGAGATCATCTGACCGTTGGATCACGATCAGAGAGATCTAGACCGTCCATTCAAAGACCAAGGTGATCTGAACCATCCGTTTCAAATCTGGAATATCCGAGCTACCACGAGGATGATCCTGACCTCTGATCAAGATCTGAAAAATTTGAATCAAATCGGACAAAGATAAACCGTTGGATGAAGCGGAATTAATCTCGGTCGTCCACTGCTTTAACTACTTAAACTACTCCCCTGTTCAGATCTGAACATCGCGTCTTCTTCGCCAGTTCGAAGCTGTTCTTTGTTTCCTTCACTGTTCTTCGTTTTTCCGCAAGTTTTCTTAATGAGAGGGCGTGATCACATCGTTTTCGATCCTTGATCCAGACCTGGATCGCTGGGAAGATCTTCCCGTGAGGAATCCAGCTCACATTTGGTCAAAAACAGAGATGGTTGAGGGTTTCGCCATATCTGTAAATTGATCGCCTTGGTCTCGTTTTGTGCCACTTCACATCAATCTGAGCGAGCTTGAGGGTCCTCGGCTGAGCTCTGATCATCTTCAAGTCAACATCGCCATCCTACATGACCAGATCAAGGAGATCGGTTGCTGATTTCAGTTTTGAGCAGAGTTGGGTTGGATCGCTTCTCAGAAATTGATTTCCAGAAGTTTTTGAGCTTACGGGTTCGAAGCTCAATCTTGTGTGACGGCAAGAAGATCTGGAGCTCAGGGAAGAAGTCGATGTTTAATTTCTTTGTGAATTTTAATGTTCTGTCAGTAGTTTCAATTGCTGTAGCGTGCCATTTAAATTCTGTCTTCATATCAGCTGTATTAGTGTTTTTTTCCTGCATCATCTATGCTTGAATTAAGCTTTGCCTCTGCAATTTAATCAGACATCTTACTTGCTAGTGAAAGATTCAATTCAATTTCAGTTTGTTCCAATGTCAGTTGCGTATCACTGTTGTTCCTGAATTTTCAGCTTCATTTCTGAACTGATTAGTTTTCTTTCAGTCCATTTCGGAATTTAATTAAGGTCTAGTCTTAATTCCTGAAACAGGAATCAATATTCAGTGTATCAATGCACTTAGGTCACTTACTTGGCATCTGAATCATTCCTGAATTTTCTGTTCAGCTAAGTTGATGCATATCAGAAATTCAGTTTTTGCCCCTGCGTATCAACACTAGTAATTGTAAATTTAGCTGCAGTTCTGAGTTGTGTACAAGTGCATCTTTACCTTTTAAATCTCACCTGAGTATTGGTTGTCATTTCTGCAGTTGTTTTGTTAAATTCAGCACTTAGTTTCCCTTTCAATTTCTGCAGACATTTATTTTAGTTGAGTTTGTTTTTGCATTTGAGTTCGTTTTTGCATCCTTAGCTACCAAATTTTATTCCTGCATTCAAGTTGTTTCTGTATCCAGTTCCTCTAATTTCTTTTGCTCATTTCAGGGGTTTGCTTCATTGTTGCATGCAGTTTGCATTCTTTATCTGCTGAATTTCAATTCTGTATTCAAATTGCATCCTTGCATTCGAAATTGTTCAGACTTTGCTTCATTGCTGCATTTATCCAGGAGATCATGTCCCTAATAACTTTGTTGTCCATACAGAATTGTTCAGCTAGCATTTCGTATTTGGCAGCTTACAGTCGAAGCAAATTAGGATAATCTTTGGCACAATAGTCTTCTCATCTTGAAGTATCAAGTGGGTAAATTCTGAACTGTGTATCAAGTATACTTTAGGCAGAGTTTGGCATCAAGTTAAGTGCAAGTTTTAGTGTGCCATTGAGCTTGTAATCAGTTTGTTTTGGGTACAGCTAGCTACTGCATCTAGGTTTTAAATTCAGCATTAAAATCAAGTGATATTGCTACAATTCGGTTTAAAGTTCTTGCCTTAGTTTCAATCCAAATTCAGCCATTTTCGTTGGTTCAATTTTCTTAGCGTTTGAATTGTTTTGGTTATCAAATTCATTTCCGAATTCAGTTACTTGCATTAGTCAAAGAAATACAGAATTAGTTGAGTTTATTAGTTGCTATTGTTTTGTTAAATTCATTTAGTTACGTGTTTTTCTTCTCTTGTGAGTTTTCCTTTATAATTGAAACCAAAACCCAATTTTATTTGAAACCAAAAATTCACAAACGACACATAAACTCGAGCACGAATAGAACAACTTGAACTAACCCTTGGAAAAAAATACGACCTGTGGCCCCTTTACTACGTTTTCATATTTTGATTGCAAAAAGGGTTTCCAGCATTAATAAATATCTAAATTTGAGACCCACTTTCGTGACAGCTCATTTGGGTCCATCATTGCCTATCCTGCCAGAAGCATCAATATCTACCACTCCGACCCACGAAAGCCATGAAGGCGTCGGTGGTCTCTTGCCCTTTTGATCAATGGGGCATGGACATCGTAGGGCCATTCTTGGCTACTGTCGCGTAGAAGAAATATTTGTCGGTGGCAGTCGACTACTTTTCCAAGTGGATAGAGGTGGAGGCTCTGTCGTGCATCACCGAACTGGCGGTAATGAAGTTCTTGTGGCGAGATATACTGTGCCGGTATGGGATCCCACATAAGCTTGTCTCGGATAACGAAAGGCAGTTTCAAGGCAAGAGGATACAAGAGTGGTGCGCGAAATACGGCATCAAGCAAGCCTTTACCTCTGTAGCTTACTCTCAAAGCAATGGTCAGGCAGAAGTGGCTAATCGAGAGATTCTCAGAGGGCTAAAGACCAAGCTTGACCACGTCGGCGGAACCTAGGTAGAAGAGCTCCCAAGCATCCTGTGGGCCTTGAGGACCACAATTAAAGAAACAACTGGATACACGCCTTTCCAACTAGTTTATGGAACTGAAGCAGTGATCCTGGTCGAAGTCGGGTGCGAATCGGACCGGAGGGTAGCGTATGATGAGGATAATCCAGAAAGGCGGCGTCTGGAGCTAGACCTGGTCAACGAAATTCGAGACAGAGCAGCTGCTCGGATGTTCGCGTATAGGCAGAAGATGAAACAGAGGTACGACCGGAGGGTGCTGCCTAGAGCATTTCAAGTGGGCGACCTTGTCTGGAAAAGAATCAAACCCGTGGGAGACGTAAACAAACTGGAGCCACAATGGGGAGGACCCTTCAAGGTTGTTCAAAAGCTCTCCTCGGGAGCCTATTACTTAGAAAATGAGAAAGGAAAAAGGTTGGATCGACCTTGGAGTGCGATCCACCATCAGCCCTATCGGGTCGCCGAGTGAAAAGTGATGATGTAAATGTAAAACATACCTGATAGTGGAAGAACAGGGTCCTTGCCCCGCTCGCAGATGTACTGGACTCTCGAGCTACTAGCCTGCAGCTCGGCTGCTCAGTAAGACGCGTGGCGTCCCACGCTCCCTGAGTCCTGCCCGACTGTGTGTGCTATATTTCTCGCAGCTCGGCTGCTCAGTAAGACGTGTGGCGCCCCACGCTCCCTGAGTCCTGCCCGACTGTGTGCACCAATTTCCCGCAGCTCGGCTGCTCAGTAAGACGCGTGGCGTCCCACACTCCCTGAGTCCTGCCCGACTGTGTGCGCTAATTTCTCGCAGCTCGGCTGCTTAGTAAGACGCGTGGGGCCCCACGCTCCCTGAGTCCTGCCCGACTGTGTGTGCTATATTTCCCGCAGCTCGGTTGCTCAGTAAGACGCGTGACGCCCCACGCTCCCTGAGTCCTGCCCGACTGTGTGTGTTATATTTCTCGCAGCTCGGCTGCTCAGTAAGACGTGTGGCGTCCCACGCTCCCTAAGTCCTGCCCGACTGTGTGTGCCAATTTCCCGCAGCTCGGCTGCTCAGTAAGATGCGTGGCGTCCCACGCTCCCTGAGTCCTGCCCGACTGTGTGTGCTATATTTCCCGCAGCTCGGCTGCTCAGTAAGACGCGTGGCATCCCACGCTCTCTGAGTCCTGCCCGACTGTATGCGCCAATTTCCCATAGCTCACTGCTCAGTAAGACGCGTGGTGTCCCACACTCCCTGAGTCCTGCCCGACTGTGTGTGCTATATTTCTCGCAGCTCGGTTACTCAGTAAGACGCGTGGCGTCCCACGCTCCCTGAGTCCTGCCCGACTGTGTGTGCTATATTTCCCGCAGCTCGGCTGCTCAGTAAGACGCGTGGCGTCCCACGCTCCCTGAGTCCTGCCCGACCGTGTGCGCCAATTTCCCGCAGCTCGGCTGCTCAATAAGACACGTGGCGTCCCACGCTCCCTGAGTCCTGCCCGACTGTGTACGCCAATTTCCCCCAGCTCGGCTGCTCAGTAAGACGCGTGGCGTCCCACGCTCCCTGAGTCCTGCCCGACTGTGTGCGCCAATTTCCCGCAGCTCGGCTGCTCAGTAAGACGCGTGGCGTCCCACGCTCCCTGAGTCCTGCCCGACTGTGTGTGCTATATTTTCCGCAGTTCGGCTGCTCAGTAAGACGTGTGGCGTCCCACGCTCCCTGAGTTCTGCCCGACTGTGTGCGCTAATTTCCCGCAGCTCGGCTGCTCAGTAAGACGCGTAGCGTCCCACGCTCCCTGAGTCCTGCTCGACTATGTGTGCTATATTTCCCGCAGCTCGGCTGCTCAGTAAGACGCGTGGCGTCCCACGCTCCCTGAGTTCTGCCCGACTGTGTGCGCTAATTTCCCGCAGCTTAGCTGCTCAATAAGACGCGTGGCGTCCCACGCTCCCTGAGTCCTGCCCGACTGTGTGTGCTATATTTCCTGCAGCTCGGCTGCTCAGTAAGACGCGTGGCGTCCCACGCTCCCTGAGTTCTGCCCAACTGTGTGCGCCAATTTCCCGCAGCTCGGCTGCTCAGTAAGACGCGTGACGTCCCGCGCTCCCTGAGTCCTGCCCGACTGTGTGCGCCAATTTCCCGCAACTCGGCTGCTCAGTAAGACGCGTGGCGCCCCATGCTCCCCGAGTCCTGCCCGATTGTGTGCGCCAATTTCCCGCAGCTCGGATGCTCAGTAAAACGTGTGGCGCCCCACGCTCCCTGAGTCCTGCCCGACTGTCTACGCCAATTTCCCGCATCTCGGCTGCTCAGTAAGACGTGTGGCATCCCACGCTCCCTGAGTCCTGCCCGACTGTGTGTGCTATATTTCCCGCAGCTCGGTTGCTCAGTAAGACGCATGGCGCCCCACGCTCCCTGAGTCCTGCCCGACTGTGTGCGCAAATTTCCCACAGCTCGGCTGCTCAGTAAGACGCATGGCGCCCCACGCTCCCTGAGTCCTGCTCGACTGTGTGTGCTATATTTCCCGCAGCTCGGCTGCTCATAAGACGCGTGGCGTCCCACGCTCCCTGAGTCCTGCTCGACTGTGTGCGCCAATTTCCCGCAGCTCAACTGCTTAGTAAGACGCGTGGCGTCCCACGCTCCCTGAGTCCTGCCCGACTATGTGTGCTATATTTCCCGCAGCTCGGCTACTCAGTAAGACGTGTGGCGTCCCATGCTCCCTGAGTCCTGCCCGACTGTGTGTGCTATATTTCCCGTAGCTCGGCTGCTTAGTAAGACGCGTGGCGTCCCACGCTCCCTGAGTCCTACCCGACTGTGTGTGCTATATTTCCCGCAACTCGACTGCTCAGTAAGACGCGTGGCGTCCCATGCTCCCTGAGTCCTGCCCGACTGTGTGCGCCAATTTCCCGCAGCTCTGCTGCTCGTAAGACGCATGACGCCCTACGCTCCCTGAGTCCTGTCCGGCAGTGAGCGTACTACCCCGCAGTCTTGCCCGACTGTGTGTGTAGCTATCCCACGGATCGACTGCTCGTTGGAGGCGGGGACAGTCCCACGCTCCCCGAGTCCTGCCCGATAGTGTGTACAAACTCTGCTCTCGCCAGCAAGTCACAAGTGGACCACTTCCACGCCCCCTTTGGCTTAACGTCTCGATCGAACGCACGGCGGCCCACGCTCCTGAGAATCTGGCTGAGTCAATGGTTAGACGCTCCTCCTCTAACCAGGCAAGTTCACCTCTCGGCTCGCCCTTAGCCCGCGCGCGGCGGCCCACGCCCCCTTACTTATTAATCCGCCGAACAAGCGAACTCTCGAAGTTCTAAGGCAAGAACATTTCTCAAACAGCTAACCAGCTTGGTTGCCCCCTAAGTAGGGCTCGAGCGGAAGACGGGCAGCCCGACAAAATCACACGAGGTCGGCGACTCGACCATGGCGCTACGAAGGGCCTGGAGCGACAACTCCCTTCAAGCAATACTTAGGCGCTCTCCTAGCCTAAAGTCACTCACCTATGCCCGAGTTGTCAGGGTGCTTAAGGATATCCCGTCCCGACATGTAAAGTATGAAATATTTTGGTTCGAGTGGCCCGCAGGGGTGAAAGACCTGATACCCGCAGCACCACAGAAACGCGCAGTGACTTGAACCTAAGTAGGGGAGTCCTCGCTCGGGTTAGCAACGCCGCTCGGATTCTTGACGCACAAACATTGCAAGAAAAAGTAAAGGAAAAGGCGACATTTTATTATCAAAAGCGATTACAAAATAGAGGCTTAGTCCCTCTCTAGCCAATAAAGATAAAGAGATCATGTCTCAGTAGTGACTGCTCCTAGCTCATGGAGCTGGCTGGTCTTCTTCAGGGCCTGACCTCGGAGCAGGGAGTCGGTATAACCTTTGAGGCGTCGAATGCGCCGCTGGACGACCTTCAGTACGGACGCTTGAACCTCATATTTTTGCTTAAGCTCGCCGAGCTCCGCGGCACTAGCAGCCCGCTCCTCCTCTTTGGCCTTCAGATCGGCCCGCAGAGTGGAGACGAGGCGATGTGCTTCAAAAAGTTGCGCCTTGAGCGTAGTCCACTCCTCAGAATTCCAAACTGACGGTGCCGCCTGTCAACAAAAGAAGGCAAGAGTCAGAAGCAAAGAAAAGAGAAATGAAAGCAGCACCTTTCATGAACTAAGGCTTCTCGGGTCAGGCCTAGGTGCTCTCGCCCGAGCAGAGTTTCCAGGCTCTCGGCTGGACGGGGCTTCAGACTTCCTGTCCAAACCGCTCCTCGAACACGAGTCGCTCGCTAGCGCCCCATGGGTGGCGGCATGTGGAGAGACTGGCTCAGGAGAGCCAGCGGCAGCATCCTCACCCACGGAGGCCCATAGTTTGGAAAAGGGCAAGGAGCATGCAAGCAATAAGCCTCCCCGGACTGGCATTGGCTGAGATAGGAGGCATCTGATAGTAGCCCCCCAGCAATAGTCGAGCCAGTATTGCCAGCCGGTCGGCGTACAGAACCACTCTGAGTCGAATGGCGAGGGACAGTATGGACACCTCCCTTCGGATCCCCCGCCGGCGCGAACGCCCAAACCCTCCTCAACGAGGTTGAAGAAGAGGGAGCTCCGGGAGTTGTAGTGCTCGGGGAGACTGCCCTTGTCGCAGGGGGGCAGACATTAACTCCCTTAGCAGAAGAGAACGCTCGAGAGGAGCTTCCCGACTGAGGAGGGGCAAGCTCACGAGCCGCTGGAGAAAGCGATACCTCAGGGTCGAGCGGAGGATGGGTGCACCCCGAAAGGGAGGTCACACGGGAAGACGGCGGCGCCGCGGCAGTAGCTTCTGCAGAAGCTGGCGCCCGGGCTCGCTTCGTTCGGCGGGGAGGAGCGGGAGTGCTATGTGGAGATGAGAAGATAACCGAACGAAGCGCATGACGACGTGACTCTGATGGTAAGTCACTCATATCAGAGACTCCCATACGGGAGGCAGGGCATGCCCTCATTGGTTCCTTCCCCTTACGCGAAGTACCTTCGCGGGGGGAAGTGGTGGTTTTGAATATCCTTGTCGGGAGGGGTGAATCAGGAGGGAGTATCATATCGACAAACTCCCGGTCAACATCCTCCGAAGAAGAGGAGTACATATCATCCGAGAGAGCGTAGAACCCTCTCAAAGAAAAAGCTTCTTCAGAAGAGTCGGTGGACATACTGGCAGATCGACAAGGATTTCGGTTTTTAATGGTGTTTGGGTTGAAGGCGACATTGATAGGCGCCACCTATATATAGGAGAAGGCAAGTCATCTCGGTCGTTCGTAGAAGGCCTTGGTAAATCGCGGGATCGGACGGTTGGTCACATTCTGGGAAGCATCGAGAAGTGTTAAAGCGGGAGTAAATACACATGGGTTGCTCGTCGCCCGAGGTATTCATGACCGGTGATGGACATTTCACTGCCCGACGCATCATTTCACACTCGTTGTGTTCAATCACCCAGTTGTCAGAAACGGAGATACGAATCGCCCCGATGGGACGGGCACAGAGAGATTTTCATAAATGGGCTAGCTCCCATAAATTGTCTGGTTAAGGCCCCGGTCGGCCGCGGGGTGATCCACGTTCCCCGGGTGCCGACTCAACCAAGCGACTAAGCTTGAATGAACGGGCCAGCTCCCGTAAAGCACTTGGTTCAGACCCTGGCCAGGCGCGTGGCGACCCACGCTCCCCGGGTTTTCAACTCAGCTAGGTGGCTAAACTCTCGCAAGCGGGTCAGCCCCCACAAGTCCCCCAGTGCAGTGGGTTACACAGTAAGAAAACATCCCGAGCCGAGCGCTCCGCCTGATGATCCTTGGGATCGCTAACAACTTGACAAAATGAATAAGCTTCAGAGGTTTGAAGGGGAAGGAAAATGTTCAAATAGGCAAGGTAAAAATGTTACATAGCTCGAAACCCATCACCCTCACAAGTGCGCAAAGGAGAAAGACAAAAACACAGAAGGCCTGGCCTTCACTTGAATGGCTCATCGGTCACGGTAGGCAAGTCCTCACACATGTCCTCAAGCCGCACTACTGTGGGAGGCAGATCGGGAAGCAAATACTCGCCGAACCTGAGCCGACGGACGATGTTAAGCCCCTGCAGCATCATTACATACATAAACCGTCTGGCGATTTCAGCCATGTGGGTAGGGGCGTTGATGCACTCGAGCCTATACTTTTCCAATCGGGAGTCTTCAGTCTCCTTGTAAGAGTGGAGCGCCGTCAGCTCCGACTTAGCCGCCTCCCACCCGGACCTCTCTTTCCGTAGCTACTCGAGCTCTTCGTTTTGACCCTGTTACACTTGGTCCTTAGAAGAGAGTTCTGAAGACAACTCAGTTATCCTTTGTGACCGGGCCAGAACATTAGCGTCTCTGGTCTCCAGCTGAGCCCGAAGGGAGTTGAGGGCAACAGACGCCTTCTGAAGTTCAGACTTCGCCTGGGCTGACTCGGCCTAGGCCTCCGCCTGGAGGGCTCGTGCTTTCCATTCGGCGTGCTTCAAAGTGGAAAGCCAGATGTTTGTTTGAGACGCGGCCTGTTGTGCCGTCTCGACTTGGTCGCGTGCCATCTTAAGTTGCTCCTCCGAGCGAGCTAATTGATCTTGCAGAGCCCGAACCTCAGTTCGCAGGTAGTTTAGGGTAGGCTCATCAGCAACCAGTTGGGAGTGTGCTAGTTGGGTTTGCAGGCGCTTCACCTCCCTCTCGGCCCTAGCTCGCGCTGAGCTCTGGGCTAGGAAAGACATAGAGACACCATGGCAGTCTCCTACGAACTTCAAGAGGAATACTGGTTTTGGAGGTCGGAAACACAGTGTGCGGTAGAAGACTTAGCTCGTCTGTACATACCTGAGTGGCCTTAAGGAAGATGACATCAGCTCTGTTACGAGAGCCCCGAAAGTAGGACTCCTCAAGCCCCTGTACATAGCGGTCGGCTGCCGATCCATACAGGTCAGGTCCTGGTGTCGATCGGGTAGCTCACCCGGGGGCATCTTCAAGCGACGGTCCGCTCGAGTGGGCACCAAAATGTGCAAAGTGGGGTCCTCGGCTGGACCCTCGGCAGCGGGGACTCCCGATCTGTCGGACATCAACGCACCAGAAGCGTCGGAGGAAGCAGAAGGGTCAGCGGACGATGCGGCAAGGGGAGGATCGGCCGCAGCATCGATGTGGGGGTCAATGACAGGTGTAATGGCAGGCAGGCGAACGGTGGAGTCACCAACAGGTATGTCGGCAAAGGAATCAGCAACAGGGTCCACGTAAGGAACGATGGCCATGGAAGCAGAGAGGGCATTTGGCTCATGAGCCTCTCTCCTCTTTTTCTTTTTCTTTTTCTTTTTCTTTTTCTCCAGTTGGTTGCTGGAGGAGGGGTGAGATAAGCTCTTAGGCGGGGAAGATGCTCGTCGGCGTTTGGAAGGAATGCGTGGTATGACGGATACAGATGGGGAGGTCTCGGAGGCAATGGGAACCAACTCTGGCGCAGTCGGGGCTCGGTTGGCCAAGACGTCTTCCGCTGAAGTACCTCCCCTGGCAGCCAGCACAGAGGTAACCCGAGTCTGTAGCTCGGCCTCATCTAACCTGAAGCTCCCCTTCAGAGCCGTAGACAGTAGCAGGGAAACTGTGGAAATAAAATAAGCTTGTGCATGGCTAAGGGATACACATGGAAGATACCATAAGACTTACCAATGGCTGATAGAGAAGGGACAGGGCTCGGGCTAAGACCAAAGGTGGAGAGAATCCCCTCCGTTAGCAGAAGTCCACCGTGGATGTGCCTGTCTTCCAGCTCGGTGGTGACGTTCAAGTAAGCGGCGGAGGTGCGATAATGTCGAGGGAGAGCCTCGGAAACCGGAAGTCCCTCGACCCAGGTGGTGGGCCAGCCCGGGGCTAAGATGGGCCGAATGAAGAAGTAACGCTCCTTCCATCCCTTGTTTGAAGTGGGCAGGTTCAGGAGGAAGGAAGCCTTGGCTTGGGCTTGGAAGAAGAAGTCGTCCGCTTCTTACTGTTTGGGATAGAAGAGATAATGGATATTCTCCGGTTCCAAGGGAATCCGGAGCAGTGAAAAAATGATAACCGAGCCACACATTAGACGTATGGCATTGGGGGCTAGCTGAGGTAAGGGAATTTGGAATTAATTGCAGATGGCGGAAAGGAAAGGATGGATAGGGAAACGGAGACCAGCTTGTAGATGGTCCCGAGACAAAGCAATGTAGCCTAAAGGGGCAGAGTCCGGTCGGTCGTGTGACTCAGGCAGGCGTAGGCGGTGGTCGGCAGGGATTAAGAAGTCCGATTGTATCTGGTCCAGGTCATGAGTAGTGAGGGTAGTTATCATGGTAGAATACCAGGGCCGAGAAGGAGGAGGAGATGAAGAAGAGGTGGCCATCGGATGAGAAGGAGGCGAGAAGCTAACCGGTGAAAGGAGTCATCGGAGGAAAGCCGAGGAGAAGCAGATGTCGCAACCCTAGCGGCACTCAAAACGGCGGAGGACAACGGGAAGTTTTGAACACAGGAAGAAAAACAAGCAGGCGAAAGGCTCACTTACGAGAATGGGCATGGGATGCCAAGCGTCCGATGAGGAACCGGGAGAAACGTGTGATCCCGCCGAAGCCGTCTGATATAGAGCAGAAGGCGCAGGGGCGCGGGTCTCGCGCCAATCCGGCAACAATCAATAAGAAGATACGCTCGGTTTTCGAGAGGTGCGCCAGGCTCGAGCTAGAGTTGAGGTCCAGTCAGTCGGACTACGTGCCTCCTTCGACTAGACTTGAGGGAGATGCTTATGATCCCGGGCCAGCTTGCGTGTAGCCTGGCCCGGCCGCCTGGCGCCTAGTCAGAAGAAAGGTGGTTAGTGGGCTGTAGTGGTCCGTTGGAGGGGTGTCAATTAGATCTCGGCCCCTAAATTGCCGAGGGGCGGCCCACAGTCGTTAGTATCAGGTTAAGCCCGAATCGGATGTTTATACTCTAATATCCCTCCCCGTTTGGCTCCCCGCCGACGCGTGACAGTCCACGCTCCGGGGGTAAGCCCGAATCGGAGGAGGCGGTACTCAGTGCCCCCAGCCGGCACCCTCATAGGCCCTCAGCCGGCCTCGATACTCGGTCCCCCCAGCCAGCACCCTTATAGGCCCTCAGTCGACTTCGGAACTCAGTGCCCCCAGCCGGCACCCTCATAGGCCCTCAGCCGGCCTCGATACTCGGTGCCCCCAGTCGGCACCCTTATAGGCCCTCAGCCGGCCTCGGTACTTAGTGCCCCAGTCGGCACAACCACTCCCTGACACCAGAACACCAGTGGCTGTATGGGATCGTCGCAGGACTGGAACTATCCCGGTCCCAAGTGACGGATATCTCGCCGAGGTATTGATCTTCCTGCCATATCCTGTCCCCCGTACCACGACCATATGCCCTGATGTCAGGCCGAGCGGCGTCCATCGGCGCCAGCCCTTAAGTTGACAGTGCCCCTTTCCTTAATACAGTATGTACTACTTTATCCTGCCACCTTTGGGTATGCATTACCTTGCCCTCGCTATATGACAATAGGTGGCAGGCGGGGCAGAAGTTGTCAGCTCCCCCGGCCATATAAACCTCCTCACTCCGCATTTCCCAAGTACGCGCAATAGTGCAATTTCATACTGTTCTATTGCTTTTCATCGCCACCGTCGTGTGCTGACTTAATCGTCGGAGTGCCTGGCCGAGGACTTTTCCGGCCGGTTCTAACGGTCTTTGCCTTGCAGGTTAGAGGCGATCCAGCTCGCTAAGCCACCTCGCCGACCTCGTTCTCCCTTTAGGCTCACTCATCTGTAGGGGCGTCCGACTCACTTCGTGACAGGATCAGCGGTCATATCTAGTCCCCTAATCTCTCGTTGTGTGAATAACTGATGCACACATGGCATCCTATATGTGGAAATGAGCAATGATAGGGAGAGTGAAAATCATAGTGAATGATGTGTCATGACGTGGCATGACGTGACACTTTACATGCACACGTCCGATTATCGCTTGGACACCATCGGCGGTCTTCGACCGCCGCCCCGAATCAAACTATACCCTGGGGGGGGCACGGTGAACCCGTCGGAGATTGTGCATGTAAGATGTCACATCATTCACTATGATTTTCACTCTTTCATTTTTACTCTCCCAATTATTATTCATGTGAAAATATATGTAACATGGTCGAATCTAGTTCCTCACCTTCATTTGGATAGCTAGGGAATACGTGGCATATCCCGTGGAAATCCCTTCCAATAATTATCCCCATAACATCCCCCTCAGAAGGATAATGAGTAGGGGATACATGGCCTCCGATGGAGAGATTATTTTCCACTGACTATAAAACAGCCAATGAGGATAAATTAGACGTATGATTTTTTTCTCGTAGGTAAAGACAATTCTTCTCTCGAATACTCTTGTTTTTCCTCTCTCTCATCTATGAGTTTTCTAAAAATTTTATTTGGTACTGACTTAATATCAGAATGACCATATCTATAAAGCCGACCAATCCTAATGTGTTTTGTTTCTCAGTATCTAAAACCTTTAGGAGAAAACTGTAGCTTTAAGAGAGGAGGAGCGAGTGGGCACCATTAGTTATCACACATTAATAATAATAAAAATGGATTAATAGATTTCCACCCACAAAATTTATATCCTATTAATTAAATCTATGATTAAACATTAATTAAATCACTTAAAAAGATAAAATAGTCATCTCCGAGATCCTTTTTAGGTGGCTCCTACTATCTAAAAATGAGGTAAATCATGAAGGATTTCACCAACAAACAATAATACATACAAGAAGAAATTGAGATAACCAATGAGACATTTCACACCTATTAAAAATCGATCTCGAACCTATCCATAATAATATCGTTAGATTGAACCAATTATGTCTCGGTCCTATTAAAAATTTTCGATTATCCGAATAAATTAAAAAGTGTTAATGTAGATACCAATATTCTTAAATTTATTTTTCACGGGGATTTAATTATTTCACCGTTGCTCCGGGGACAATTAATAACTTTATTGAACTTATCCATAATGACAATTCCCGTGTTATAACATTAACATGTATGGAGAATCAAATCCCAACAATTTATACATTGCCTGACTGATCGAGAAGATATTAATTGCGTGCTTCGTTGGCAATTGCGCTGCCCTCCTCCATCGTCTTCCCCGCTGACGCAGCCTCCGTCGCCTTGGCAGTGTCGTAGGTAGCGTGCAGGCCCACGAAGAAGTAGTATAGCAGCAGCAATGCCGTCCATATTCCGAACCGCGTGAACGATTTCCCGTCGATCGATCCCAACAAGAATATATTGATGGCGATGGACGCCGACGGCAGCCAGGGTACCAGCGGCACCCCCCACAACCTCGGCTGCCTCGCCTGCGGCACCCACAACCACAGCCCCGCCGTGGCCAGCAGCCACGCCGGAACCGTCACCAGGTACGCCACCCACCCCTTGTCGGTCGCCGCCCAGTAGGACGCCGTCGCGACGGAGGAGGCCAGGATCAGCAGGAGGAAGCCGACCAATTTGGCCCGGTCGGCGCTCGACGTTTGGCCGCTGACGTAGTAGCGGCGCACGAGCAGGGCAAGGGCCACGAGCATGAAGATGAAGAGCGTGGAGATGGAGAGGAGGTCGGCGAGGATGGTGAGATCGGTGAAGAAGGCGATTACGGCGGTGGCGGCGAGCATGACGACGGTGGCGTTGATGGGTGTGCCGGTGCGGGGATCGACTTTGGCGAACCAAGGCGGCATCATGTGAGTTCGGGCCATGTGGGTCAAGTAGCGGGCCTGGCCGACGGCGTTGACGAGGAGCACAGTGGTCATGCCCTTGAGCGCCCCGAAGGCGACGATGTATTTGGCCCAGTCCATGCCCACATTCTGGAAGGCCACCGAAAAGGCGGCGTCCGGATCGATCTGGCCGTACGGCTGCATCAAACAGAGCGTGACGGCCATCACGCAGTAGGCGAGCGTGGTGATGGACATGGAGCACACGAGGCCGATGGGGATGTCGCGCGCTGGGTTCTTGGTCTCCTCCGCCATGGTGGACACGGCGTCGAAGCCGACGTAGGCGAAGAAGAGCACGGCGGAGGCGTGGAAGATGCCGCGGGCGCCGAAGTGGAAGAAGTCGTCGAGGTTGGAGGATTTGGCCTTGGTGAGACCGGCGATGATGATGAAGAGGATGACGATCACATGGAGGATGGAGGCGATGTAGTTGAATCGGGAAGTGCCCTTGGTGCTCACCACCGCCACCAGGCAGACGATGGTGATGACGACGACGGCGATCGGGTCGAGGCGGCTGTAGTCGGAGGCCAGGGCGGTGGCGTGGATGCGGAAGTCGTTGGGCTGGTGGTTGAGCAGAGTGGCGAAGTAGGACGTCCAGGAGCGGGCCACCGCCGCCCCGCCGATCACGTACTCCAGTAGGATGTTGCCGGCGGCGACGAACGCCACGAAGTCCCCCAGCTCCACCCTCAGGTACGAAAACGACCCACCTGCGTTACCGATCACCATCAATGACCTCACAAAAGTAAACAAATCGAACCGGGCAGGATTTCAAGGTCGAAATTGTGGACTGCGAGTGCAAGACAAATTGCAATTCGTCGATTACTTTCTTCTTCTTCTTTTTTTTTCTAGGGGAAGATCGGGATGGCTATCGAGAACAAGAAAATTGAAGAAAGAATGATGTTTCATATGGTCGGAGTTTCGATCGAATTGAGAAATACCGGCGACGGGGATCTCGACGGCGAACTCCGTGTAGCAGAAGACCGAGAGCATGGCGGAGATGCCTGACACGACGTAGGAGAGGACGACGGCGGGGCCGACGACGCTTTTGGCCTCCTGGCCGGTGAGGACGAAGATGCCGGAGCCGATGACGGCGCCGATGCCGAACCACATCAGGTCCCACCAGTTGAGGTTCTTCTTCATCTCGTGGCCGCTGCGCTCGCGCACTTCGTGCAGCTCCGCGTGCTCCTGCGACCGGGAGAACAGTCGATCCCGGAGGCGCGGCCCCGTCTGGCTCAGCGACCGCCCGTAGCTCCCCCAGCTCCGGAACGTCTCCTCCGGGAAGAAGTCCTCCTTCGTGCAGGAGCACCCTCGGCGAAGCTTCACCGACACCACCTCTCCGCCGGCGGCATTACTCCCGGCATCCCCTGTTCCCATGCTGCCTCTTCTCCCCTTCGCTGATCCAAGAATCTAATTGAATTTGTGAGAAATTAAATACCAAAGAAATCAATAAAATATTGAAAATTTGGCACCTAGCGACCGGCGGCGGACTCGGAATCTCCGCTCCGGAGAGAAGCGCAGGGGACAAGAATCGCAAGCCGGCCTGGAAATCCTTCCCTTTGTTTAATGGCTGTATAAAGGCCATTAAGATACTTGTGGACTTTGAATATTCCAACTTTTATTTTCATTTTATTTATTTATTTTGTATGATTATGAATAATTATTAATTAATGATGCCGACTTTTTGAATCTATCTCTGTTAGTTATACAACCAAATGCGACAAATTACGCTTCGCTTGCTCCAACGTGCCGAGGGAAGAAAGAATAAAATACACGAAACTATATTATTCTGTTTATCTACTTTAAAAAATAATAATAATGAAGGAATAAATTTTATTTTCACATTCATCCAATTTGAGTGGAATTAATTTTCTATCCTCTCTAATAAAATCCGACTTGATAGATGGATGAATTTTGATCTCATTGTGAAATTGGGGTTTTTAAAATTGTCGTGAGGCCGTGAACGTGTAACCGTGGCGAGACTACAGAGAGAAGCCATGAGTTTACGGCATCGCCGAGTTCCATTTAGATGTGGACGCGAGATTCTGTGTTCCGTTTTTTTAAAATTTTTTTTTTGTTGAAAATATTTTTATTATTATTGATTCATATATTCATTCCGGTCAAAGTAAATAGGGCATCTATCAATGATTATCGAGACATTTCAATAGCGTGATAGTTTGGAGAAGGATACAAAATGGGAAAGCATGCAAAGCTACGAGTAGACCGAATCAAATTATACTGGATAAAGAATCTACTAATTTATTGTCATTGTTTTTATGTGGAAAATGAGAAATATCGTTTACCCTGATAACTGCAATAGTTGTATTTAGGAAAAAAAAATGTTGGACAGGTAATAGGTGAATTTAGGATCATCGGTTTGGTTTTATAGAAATTTTTTATCTGTCATCAGGATAAATTAGGAAGTACTCACGGTGGGTGATCTAGAAACTTAGCGTCCCAGGATTCACGCCCTATTTAAAGGAAAATTTTCTATAAAATACGTCGTAGTTAGGGATCGAACTGTGGATGAGCGACTAGTCACCCTACCGCTGCACCAAAGCCCTGGGGGCACAGTAGTTGTATTTAGGGCACTTACAACGACGTGTTAATCAAGCATTATAACGCTCGATTAACGTGTCACACGCGTTAAAATCACTACAGTGAGTGCATTAAAATATTGAAGCGATGAACGTGTTCATCCGCGATACTACAACATCCTCAATCGATTGAGACTGCCCCTAATCGATTAAGGATATCCTTAATCGATTGGGGAATCGATTAAGGGTGCCCCTAATTGATTGGGGTCACCCCCAATGTGTCCCCAATCGATTGGGGGCTACGATTAGGGATGCCTTTAATCGATTGGGGGCAGCCGTAATCGATTGAAAATCGACAACGGTCACTTAAACGGCTAGTAAACACCCACAACGATCATAAAACCAAACGGCTATTTTAATAAAATAAAAATAAAAATTTCATCTATAAATACTCATCACCTTACAACTCTCATTTTAATCATCAAACACTTCCCTCACAATCACTCTCATTTCAATCTTCAAACACCTCTCTCCCTCTCTCTTAAAATCTTCTCTATACTATTTTCTTCCGAAATGGATGAAGATAATCGTGATTTTTTTAGAATTTTTTGAGAAAATACTTCTTCCCAAAATTTCTAAACTCCACCAAATTATCCATATTTTCTATATCCACCAAATTATCTACATAATTCATACCCACCAAGTAACCCATATGATCCATATCCACTAAATTATCCATATAATCCATATCCACAAAATTATCGATGGAAAGTGATTCATTTACTCCGACTTTTATTCTAGAGACTTAAGTGTCCGACCGCGAATTCTCAATTGAAGTTGTTGATTTAGAGAAGACGAATTCTGACTTTGCAAGTAGAAGAAAATGATCAACATAGAGTAAGACTGAAGACGAGGTTTTGGCCAGATCATTTGTCACTATCAATAATGATCCAATCATCGGCAATGATTAGAAGATGGATGCTTTCTGAGGTCGTGTTGATAACTCCTACAATGTGCATCATCCTTAAGGTATACCCAACAGAAATGCAAGTATCATATGATTGTACTGACACAATAACATAAAAAAAAAAGGTATATCACTTCAACGTAAATTATAATATTATTTATAGTGTGTATCGTAGATGTCACAATGATGAGGATATATTGTGGTTTGCATATAAATAATATCGTGAGAAAAATAACAACATTGTTTTTAATCTCGAGCATGTGTGGAGAATCATTAAAGACCATCCGATGCTTACTCTACAATTCGTTAATCACTTTGTTGGCACGAAGAAAGCAAGAACCTCAGAGTTGGAAGCAAACAACACCTCAACTAACCAAGATGCTAGTCTACATGCCGACCTAAACAAAGAATAAACTCATCCAATGGGTCAAAAGACAGCAAAAAAAAAGAAAAAGGCAAAATAAAATCAGACATTGAAAGTATGACAACAAATTTGGATAATATGTTTGCAAAGTTTACTGAGTCTACAACCATAAAAATGACTGAAATTGGAATGAAACAAAAACAACTTGAAGTTGATGAGATGAAAGCAAATTAAAGCTGTTGAAATGAAAGCAAAGGCTACCTTAGCTAAAGTTCAATTAAAGGAATATGCAATCCTTTCGAATGACACTTCGCAAATGATACAGGAGCAACTTATCATCCATCAACATCTATATCAAGAGATCAAGAGGAGATGAAATATGTAATTTTCATTTATTTTAATTTTCAATTATTGTATTTTTAAATTAATGTAATATTCGATCATTAATGTCATTTTACATTTATTTTGAATTTATAATAATATTTTATGGTGTACTCTATAATTCAAAATTTTAATAATATTTTAAATTCAAATAATAATAAATATATTTAAAAATGTTATTATTATTTATATTAAATAATAATCATTTAAATTGATAAATGAAATTGAAAATAAAGGATGTGTATATGAGAGAATGAATATATGAGAGAGTGTATATATGAGATAATATGTATGTGTCATGTGGACTTCATAAATAATGAGTGTTAAATGTTAAACGAATGTGGGAGAATGAAGATGTTAATGTTAATATGTATGTGGTATGTGAGTCTTATATATTTTTTTTGAGGTGGTAGATATTATAACGTATGTGTTAAACCATTGCGGATGCCCTAAGATCTTGATGTTGATTGTAAGATCAATAATGTGACAAAAGGCGAAACGCACACCCCCAACGCTCCCGCTAGCCCACCCCAGGACCAACACGGAGAGGTACGTAAATCACGGTGACTGACAAAACAAGAGGTTGGGAGGAGAGATTTTTTACATAGGGTACAGGGATTTACGTCCCACCAACCCTATGGCTCGAACCCAAAATCTCTAGTGATAATTTACTTAATCTTTTATCATCTCAGCTATGCATATGGGGACTTGGAAGATCAATTATGGCATTAATGGGAAGGGGAGAGTGAATAGATAGAATTTTAAAATTTCAATCGAAAACTCGAGTACAAAAGATTAATTAAAATCAACAAAGCAGCAAAAATAAAATGGTCAATAATAAGTAATTAGAGATAACATGGTTTAAAACATTTAGATTCCTACTTCATAATTAATCTATATATAATATTATAACGCACTTTATCAAAAAATATAATATTATTTTAACTTAAATTCGTTGCCTATGAAAATTATATAATCGTTCACTTGGAACATAATTGCATCAATATTTGGTGTCACCCCAAAGTGTTCTGTGTGATCTTTGCATGTTTTACCATTTTAATCGGATTCCCTTTGATCCTGTTGTGTGTGTGTATTCAAGTGCATATATGTACGCATGTGATGTGTTTGTGTTTAAATGTGTGTATATATGCATTCTAAGTTATTTGAAGGGAGGTGCGAGTGGTTATTAGCCCACCCGTATAGAGAAGAGAACAGAAACTTGATTACTAATCCGAAATTGACTCCTAAATTTTATGATAATAATATTTTATATACTAACTAACTGTTTGTACTGAAGGATTATAATCGTGTTATAAGTCATGGTGTACGCATGTGTGTGTAAATGGGTTGGTTGGTTAGTTGCTTCACGTGAGAATGCGGCGGGGCACAATCAACTTAGTTTTGTTGACCTTATATAATGTAGCCGAATATTTTGACCAGTGATTTGGTTTTCAATAAAAAGAAGTATACATGAGATAGGCGTTGACTGTCTTCTAGAAATTGACTTCCAAGAAAAAAGAATAAATGCTGCTCAATAAGTGTAAACAGATAATGCCAAGAATAAAAGGAAAATATTCATAAGAATTAAATAAAGTATTTGAAAAATGATTAATACAAGTTATGATTAATTATATACCAATAAAAGAATTAAAATGTTCACTTCAACTCTTGGTTAATGGAGTCAAAATTGGCATTCAGTGGACTTCCAACTTTGACTTATAACCTAAAGTCAATTGCTTGCTTATCTTTTTTCAAGTTTGCGAGGAGAAACTTCTCACATTTGGATGCTTGGCTAGAAGAAAATGAAATACAATAAGAAAGTCTATCTTTAGTACCACCCTTTAGAGCTCTCTTGAAGCTCGATGTATTTTGAAAGGCGAAGAAATAATTGAGTCCCTTTGCATACAAGGAGGACCAACTCCTTCCCACTTGAGGTTATTTCACCCACATTGAAGTTGCTAATAACTACTTGTGGATCGTACATTCCAGAAGTCAATACAGAAAGTGGTCTTATAAATCATGAAAACCTCTAGTATGAGGACAAACACATAGTTCTGTAAACCATCATTCCAACCTCCGCGGATGTAGCCAAGTTGATATTCAGACTGAGTTTGCCATTGGAAAGGCATGGTTCGTTTCTCGACTGGTGCAAATGTTGTTTCGGATTATCTCATGTCCTCTGCCTAGAAAATCACTCGATTAAGACTGAATAAACCGTCGTAATTTATCTTCTCCAGAGTGTATGGCATCGTCCTGAAAGGACCACTTAGATAACGACTTCACCTCTTACTACTAGAGTAAACCACCATTCAAAAGAATTTGCTATTGACAATCAAAGAATGAATAAATAGGTTGCTTGATGAGAACTTTCACAAGTTAACAATTGTTTAATTTCCAAAATAATTTTTTTTGTTTGTGCAATTCTATCCATGAAATTAGGTGTTGGCTTTTAGTAGGATTGTATTAGATGATGGTTTAGAAACAAGAATGATAAACTGAGAAATAATCTCTCTCTAGGTCAACATGATCAGCCTATGTGGCTCGACTCCATATTAGTCGACCTAATACATATGCTAGCATTCCTTTCAACTCAGTCAAACCTAAGTAGCTCCTGTTGTGTTGACCTTAATGCTGCTCAAGGGCCTAAGCACCTCCACTTGACACTTAGAATGCTTGACAACATCTTTTTCAGCCTCTAGAGTGTCTAGCGGCCTGAGTGCTCAATCTCTCGAGTGTCATAATAAGCTCAACAATGCAAATCCCTGATACAACTCTACATCTACTGTCACTTCCATGACTTGGCTTCGCAAGTCCATTCAAGCAACTCTGGCTTCCAGGTCCCTCTTACAGCTTAGTCCTTCAAAACAACCTATGCAACTCAACGCTCGAGCTTTGTACTTAACCCTCCTCACCAAGCATCCTGGGCTTCCTCAAGCCCCTAATGACTTTTGACCAGACCAATGTATTGTTGGTGCAATCATGTCTCAGACATGCAATTTTTGTTGGATACAAGTGAATAGAAAGGGAAGTGGAGAGGAAAGAGATTTCATTATGAATGAGATTTTAGTCCCGTATTTGAAATTTCAAGTTATATTGGTTGGTTTAAATTGATTCACAAACACATTCATTGTGAACAAATGCATGGAGAGATGCTCTCTCTCAAGCATGGGTGTGCAAGGGGGTGCAAATCCAGGGCCCAAATTTATATTGAACCAAGTTGATTTGTGTGCGCACATTGAATGCAAGACGGGTCGGGGCAAAATTTGTCCAAGCGAATAAATCTATTTTGCCACCTAGGAAAATTTTTGCTCAAATGTAACGGATATATTAATTTATGATTAATGCAAAATCTCTCCAGACATTTTGATCTTGATGGTTAATGAGCAGTAAATGATGTTAATTGCTGCATGGGTCTAAGTCCTATATAAAGAGGCTGTGACCGAAAGCAAAAGAGATNGCGTGATCCCGCTTTTGTATCCTGGGAAACAGACGTCCATCATAACATCGAAACACAGTCGAAGGAGGACAAATCTGTTTTAAGGAAACTGCAGTACGTAGACCTCAGCAACTCTTCCTCTCAAGCTCGGGAAGTCCAGCTCGGGAGATCCAGCTCGGGAGTCTCCTGCTCCGGAAATCCAGCTCGGGAGATCTTACTCTGAAGTCTCCAGCTCGGGAAGTCCGACTCGAGAGTCTGCACTCTACATACAAGGTAGCGCAGGACTTTCAGGTCATTCAACAGATAAGTTGAAATTAATTGTATAATTTCAATTTATTTTAATATCTCCGATAGTGTCTCCTACAATTTTAATGTTTGACAGGATTTAAGTTAATTAAGGAAGAAAATGTTGTGTCTCACTTTCGTATTAAGTGTGTAGAAAAGTCATCACGTGTCTGGAAACCCGAAGCAAGGCAAGGAAGTCCAAGAAGGATAGAGGTTGGATTCCTGGCAAGAGCAAGTCCTTGCTGGTATGGAGACCTGATGCAAGGAAGGAAGTCCAAAAAGGCTAGAAGTCAAATCCTTGGTAAAGGAGAAATTCCAAGTAGATAAGAAGATCGGATGCAAGGCAAATGAAGATCTAAAGATGTGAAGGTTCCAAGCATGAAAGTCCAGGGGACATGATTTTCTGACACAAGGTGAACAAAAATTGAGGGTAGATGACGAATAGGTGAAATTCAACTGTTAAAATGATTGAAATCAGTGTCGATTGATAGGGTTATCAATCAACTGTAGCACTGTAAAACATAAGAGGGTTTTTGTTCAGGATTTATAGCTTGTGAAACACTTAGTCGAGTTGAAAGGATGGCAACAGTGAATTGTCATGACATAGCAATCGACTGATGCGTTAAAGCCCAAAGCAGTTTGAGGGTTTTGCATGGTAACCCTAAGAATTGAGCAGTCGATTGCTTGAGGTTTAAAGTAAATAGAACGATTGATAAACGACTAGACAACTTGACTGATCACTTATCAGTCGATTAATTGAAGAGATCAATCGATTAATTACTCATTTCTCAATTCGACTGGCCAGGATAATCCTAATAGTCAAGTTGAATAGTTGATTGCTTGAGGTTGAAAAATGAATAGAATGATTGACAATCAACTAGATAACTCGGCTAATCTTCTATCAGTCAATTGACCAAAGAAAGCAGTCAATTGATTGGGCATTTTAGAGAGAACAGAAAATTCTCGGTTCGATTGCCACAGATTACTATCAGTCGATTGTTGATAGCAAGCAATCGACTACTGTTTAAATTTTATGATGATATCAACCACAGATTAGAAGTATATGATCATTCAACGGTCGAGTCAATAGTCAACACCTACTCCAGTCGATTGCTAGGTAAATTAGTCAATTGCTAACAAGACAAAGATGCAGAATGCGTGCTCAATTGAAAGCTTTATATAATAGGATTTTGGCTTCTACTCAAGCACTCTTCTATTGATTTATAGATTCCTCCAAATGGGGCATAAATTTTGGGATGCTAGGCTTCTGGATCGCCCACACGAGTACTTTTTGATTTACCTTAGCGGGTAATGGGAAACTTCAGTGGGACCGGACGGGACACCTAAGGTTCGACGTTACCCAACCTCATTAATCTTCCTACTGATTTATGGATTACGAATTGTGCTCAAAGGCTTGCTCACTCAGTGCTTCTAAAGATAAAGAAGAAGAGATTGTTTTATTAAGGTTCTTCATTTTCATTGTCTTCTTTCTTATTCATTTCTATAATATGTAATCAACGTTATAAGAGATTTTTTTCACCTTCGGATTTTATCCAAGAAGAAGGAAGAGATTAGTGGTAGTAGTGTGTTAGGACTTAGGATTAGGTCTTAAAATAGCAGCTTTGAGAGATTCTGAACCAAATAAAAAGACTTTGTGTTAGGGGTTCTAGCATCGCACCAATCTCGACATGGTTGTGGCAGGACGTGATATAAATAGGCCCCTACTATTATTGGACAAAACCTCCTTGCAATATGTATAGATACATTAGGATGTGCATGAGACAAACCCCAACCATTACTAATCAAAACCTTGCTCATTGTTTGAGCTGGTTAGTTGTAGTGGTAGTTAAGATCAAAAGGAATTTAGATATCTTCATGATATGATATTGTTCACTTTGGGCTTAAGCCGTTATTATTTTGCTCTTGGGCTCTATCTAAAAGGTCTAATACTAATGGAGATATCTTTCCCTTATAAGCTCATGATCTTTCCCATATATTTTTAATGTGAGACTATGTTTGCAACCTTGCAACTCCAGCAATCCCTTCCCTCAAACGAGGAACTACAGGTCCCTCTTGATACCAAATAAATTGTCATACCTCGAGGGAGCCACATGATCGATAAAAATCGGACAACACCTCTCCTATACGACGAACATCTGAAATCGAAATACAAGACCTACACAGCCAACAACAACCTCAACCAACACGACTGGTATAAAGAATATAAAAGAGAAATAATCAGAACACAAAACCTATCAAAACATATCTAAACTACAGACCGGTCCGACTTACAACAATCAACCAACACACAAATCAATATATCATAATACACGTCGTCGAGACTATCAGAAATACAAATCCAATAAATTGAAAATAAGTACAAATGTACCACGAATACAAAACAAATCGCAAAGTCATCACGACGGGAAGGGGACAGGCCGCCTGGAGCTCTCCTGGCGACTCTAAAGATAACAATATCATCCTAGAAATAAAAACATAACTATCGGGGGTGAGTCTAAGAGAACTCTGCGAGTATAGGGATAAAATATATATAACACCAAAAAAGTTATACAAGCAACATAGAAACAATCAAATATAGTCTCAAGAATAACAAAAAAGTATAACTGAAATGTTGAATATATGTACACACTAAAGTCAGTCAAACCTATGGGGTGCTAAGATCATAACCTTGGAAACCCAAAACCCTCCACAAGTTGGCTCGTACCACACGAGCAAAATGCAAGGTCATCAAATCATATGCATAATACCTCTTGCCTGGTGTCTAACTCTCTTGATTCGGACATGGGAGCCCTCGCTTCCTTTGTTCAAGGTCAATATTCTACTTACATGGCTCGATTAGACCATAGCTCTCGTGCACAGTCAACAGTTAACTTTTCTAACAGTCAGAGCTTTGATACCAGTTGTTAGGACCGAAGAGATTTATATATCTTCACAATGATATATGATATTATCCACTTTAAGTCTAACTCATTATTTTGCTCTTGGACTCTATCCAAAAGGTCACATACCAATGAAAATATCTTTCACTTAGTTCATGATCTTTTTCATATGCTTTTAATATGGAATTATATTTATAACCTTGCAATCCCAACCATGGTAAAGGAAGCCTCTGATTCTCGTTATTTCATTTTTCTCTACTATGCTGATTGACAGTGCCGAAGTAGGATTTTATTGGATGAAGATTCGAAATGGGAAGGAGTATTGATACTTAACCTTCCACCTTGCTCATCAAAAGATACACTAAAGCTTACTTATGAATTATGTTTTAGTAAAGTCAAAGCAATTGGTTTAACCATTAATTGATCTCGAAATGGTGTTGAGCACAGGCATTAACTAGCATTAATTAAACTATATATTGCTTATATTTAACTTACCGAAAGCAGTAGCCGAGATTGTCGATTAGTCAAAATACTTTTCCACGCTGAAAGAGTTCCCCACTTAAAAGACAACCACGAGCCATGGTCAAACTAAATAAAAGAAAGCAACCACAGTTGACCCCACAGAGGCGACTCCATTAATAAAGTTTCGTGCTATAAAACATATTGCAAATGTGAAAGCTAACTTCGAGTAGAAGACAGAAGGCAACTTCCCTTGTCAAATACGTTTGGTCTTGCATATTTTCCTTCACTCGGGCCCATCAACAGTTTGCCTCACGCAATCGAATGGAAAGATTTTGTTGGCTTGCAATCTCTATCCCAACTCATTTGTTTGCAATAATTAAGAGGGTGTTTGGTTTGTTCCATTTTTTATTTTTATTTTTTTAAAAATCATATTTTTTTTAAAAAAATGATTTTCTTTCATTCTCTAGTTTTTCATAAAATACTATATTTTTTTCTGAAAAATAAAGTTGAAAAATACAAATCAAACAAGTTTTTCAAAAAATTATATTTTTTACAGAAAATAAAAATGAAAAATAAGTCTACCAAACGCCCCCCCCCCCCCCCCCCCCTCTCCCCTTGAGCATTGTGTTTATGCTGTCGCAAGTCAATTCGATACATGGAGCATTTATGCCATGACCTCTGATTCCTTTCCTATCGATTTGAGTTGTTTATGGCGATTGTCTGTCGTTCTCACTCGAAAAAAGTTCACATGATGATGGATAAAGAGGGGTATGCACTCCTGGACTTGCTAATTAGTGATTAAGAATTTAGATGACACATATTAAGTTAATTAGTTGAGTCTTAATAGGAGAACCAGAAGAATTTGGGCCTTGATGTGCACTAGTGGTGTAATATGGGCCTCCGGACAATTCAGCCCATTTGAACTCCTGCTTGAGAAAAATGGGTAAATGGAGCTGGGCATGGTCCAACCCGGCCCATGTGTTAAGCCAGCTAGTAAGAGTTCCTACCTAGTTCAATCAATTCTAAATGTATTAATTTGTGCCGAACCGAGTCACTAACATGTAGAATACGAATTTGGCTTATTACGGGGAAGTTGAGGTGCACTAGGAGCTAAAAGAATTCACTGAGACCGAGCACTCTGAAAGTAGTTCTCAAGTCTCAAGAGGTCGAGCATTGGATTCAATTAAATGCTTCATTGGTAGAATTTATTCTTTACCGATCATTCCGGTTGGGCGGCAACGAAGCTGCCTGTGTTCTTCTCAGGCCCATTTATGGCAGAGCAGCAGCTTCTGTGAGCGTGTGTATCACTCCAGCACCTGTCGCGAGATCCAAAACCAGATTGCGAGATCCAATTAATACACCAGCCCCAGTCGTGCGCGAGATCCAATATATCGCGCAACCAATGAGAATGGATGATAATCCCGGAAAGTCGTTGGCCATCCAAGTTGG
Source organism: Boesenbergia rotunda (assembly GCA_024364735.1). Taxonomy (NCBI): domain Eukaryota; kingdom Viridiplantae; phylum Streptophyta; class Magnoliopsida; order Zingiberales; family Zingiberaceae; genus Boesenbergia; species Boesenbergia rotunda. The sequence continues at coordinate 421,759 of JAGFNQ010001106.1, forward strand.
CGAAAAGTCAAAGTAATATGATTTCTTCTACTCGATCACAAGAAAACATCATTGGAAGGCAACACTCAAAGAGACTTCTCTTTGTCTGCCAAATAGAATGATTCGTGGGAGGTGGAGGTCGTGGCGGTGGTGCTGGTGGAGGTGGAGGTGCGATCGAGTGGCAACCACCACATGCAGTTCTTAATGCAAGCAATTAATCTACGTCTGCGTGCGCCGTAGATCGAATGTAATCTAATTCCCAGATCATCCCTCCTCAATATATATCGAGTAGAGTCGCCTCCCGACCTCCCATCGCCATGGCTGGAACGATGAGCAGGTTACTCCTGTTCCTGCTCGCAGCAGCTGTCACCATGGCCGATGACCCTTACCGCTACTTCACTTGGACCGTCGCCTACGGCACCATCTCTCCTCTCGGTGTCCTCCAACAGGTCACGACACTATGCACTTACACTACCAGTACTGATTGCTTGATCTTCTTGTCGTTGCTAAATTGGTCGTGGCTCGCAGGGCATCTTCGTCAACGGCCAGTTTCCTGGCCCTCGACTGGATTGCACCACCAATAACAACATCATCATCAACGTCATCAACCAGCTCGACGAGCCTCTGCTCTTGACATGGTACTAATTAATTAATAGCTTCGGATTTGGACTTCAACGGCGAGGGAAATTAAAGAATAATCGAGAACGGGTTGCATTTGCAATGTGCGCAGGAATGGGATCAAGCAGAGGAAGAATTCATGGCAGGATGGAGTTTTGGGGACCAACTGCCCCATTCCTCCCAAGGGAAACTACACCTACAAGCTTCAGACCAAGGATCAAATTGGCACCTTCACCTATTTCCCCTCCACCGGAATGCACAGGGCCGCCGGCGGCTTCGGCGCCTTCAACGTCCATCAGCGGCCGCTCATCCCTGTCCCCTACGCCCTGCCCGCCGGCGACTTGAGCTTGCTCGTCGGCGACTGGCACAAATCAAGCCACAAGGTACGCATAGCCTCGTTTGAGTAAATATCAACAGGATAGAAGATTGATCCAGTCGAGTGTGCATTAGACATTACGGAAGACTTTGGATTCCGGAAGTCCTCTTCCCTTCCCTGACGGCCTGCTCATCAACGGAGTAGAAAAAGGAATCACCTTTACCGGAGATCAAGGTGCCGTAGTTAGTCTCCTCTGTTCTCGAATTCCTCTGTTTTTTTACTGAACCCTACTGCTTTCTTCAGGGAAGACCTACCTCTTTAGGATCTCTAACGTGGGGTTATCGACTTCGATCGACTTCAGAATCCAGAATCACAAGCTGAAGCTCGTCGAGATCGAAGGATGTCACACGCTTCAGAATTTCTACGATTCGCTTGACATCCACGTCGGCCAATCCTTGTCTGTGTTGGTAACGCTTGATCAAACCCCCGGAGACTACTACATCGTCGCTTCCACGCGCTTCACGAGGAAGGTCCTCACCTCCTCCGGCGTCTTGCACTACAGCAACTCCAACTCCGGCCTCTCCGGTGCCATCCCCGCCGGCCCTGCTACCGGCGCGCATTGGTCGATGTTGCAAGCCAGAACCTTCAGGTGAGCTCGAGCTCGAACTCGATCTCGGTACGAAATTTGTCATGGTCTAATCCTTCATCACCGTCGGTCGCTTAAAGATGGAACCTGACGGCGAACGCGGCGAGGCCAAATCCGCAGGGAACGTACCACTACGGCAACATAACGAGATCAAAGTCCATTAGTCTGGCCAATTCAGCTCCGGTGATAAACGGCAAGCTGCGGTACGCCGTGAATGGCGTATCCTTCGTGCAACCCGAGACGCCTCTCAAGTTAGCAGACTACTTCAACATCAGCGGAGTCTTCACCTGGGACCACGTTACTACACCGACGGGCACGCCGGTGCTCCGTTTCGACCTGCACGAATTCATCGAATTCGTCTTCCAGAACACCGAGAAGACGATCCAAACCTGGCATCTCGACGGCTACGATTTCTGGGTCGTAGGGTGAGTTCAATATCGTGATTTCACTTAATTGCATCGATCGGCGGCGTCATCTTCATCTACTGTTTTGCAGATACGGCTCCGGTAAGTGGAGTGAAAATCTGAGGAGAAGATACAACATGGTGGATGCAATCACAAGGCACACCGTTCAAGTGAGGATGAGAAGCATAGACTCATGCATGCACTGTCTGCCAAAACTCTGCAATGCGACGACTTGTTTTTGATCGCGTTTGCGATTTGCAGGTTTATCCGAATGGATGGTCGGCGATCATGGTGTCTTTGGACAACGAAGGGATGTGGAATCTGCGGTCTGCCATGTGGGCGAGGCAGTACCTGGGGCAGCAGCTGTACGCGAGAGTGTGGACGCCTGAGAAGAGCTATTTCAATGAATATGCCATCCCTGCCAATGCTCTCTTGTGTGGGAAGGCTTCTGGCTTCCATGTGTAGTGTAGTTGATGATCTGTGGTGGACTAGTGTTTTGTTTCCATGGATCAACTTGCACTCTTTTCTTTTGCTTTACTGAGCATTAATTATTGTCCGTTGTTTCTTTTAAGGATTTTTTTTTACAGAGATAAGACATACTGTTTCGTGCATCTTTAATAAAAGTCTATATTCTTATCGATTGAACTCTATTGTCACATTTTTTTTTTTGCCTGGGGATGTCGACGGACGGGAAGATATTGGATGGGAATTGATGGACCAAGAAGCAAAATTAAGGATGAGTACAGGACGAATGAAAAGGTTGAATTTCATTTGCTTAATTAGGGTGCTCCCTGCATATGAGATAAATCAAGTTGGAGTTTATTGGAATTATATGAAGGACAGCAAATGCAACATTGGCAAAACGAAACCTATTGAGATCAGTAGTTTCACGACCCGAAAAGAGGAGACTGTAGCAAAACTACACATCATTGGTTTGACAAACATTAGAGAGATAATGCCAAATCAAGACTTGCTTAGGAGTGTCAAAACGTCTTCTCGAGGACACCCCAACTGACTCTTAAAGGAATATTAACATGATCATTTTAGAAGATTTATTTTCAAATATGAAATTGCATGCGTACGAAAAATAGTCTTAGCATGATGATAAAATTACTGTCATGTATCGAGTTTTAAAAACAATCTAGCAGAGTAAAATTGAGAACAATAGACTCTTCCTCGTGACCTATATTGATAGGATTTTCGCATGTGCATTAGAATGCTCTTTCTTTTTTTGTTTTTATGAAATTGTATGAGTCAAGAATAGTAGAAGAGAACCCTAGGACAAGAGGATGACCTCTTGCATCAAGCAATAAGGAAAAGGAGGAAATAAAAAAAATATATCCTACACCACTAGAACCGTCATCGAATGTTCATTCACAATCGATAGGGATGAGGAGGTCTACATGGTCAATGATAGCAATGAATCTTAGCGAAATCAATGTCAAGGAAATGCTAAGAAAGAGAAAAAGAAAGAGAAAGAGAAATAAAAAAGTAATATGCTTTAATTGCCAAGGAGGAAGGACACAATAGAGATTGTTCCGGTGGTGATATCTGACCCTGGTGATACAACAGTCGAATCCCTCACGGTATAAAGAACGAGGGTGTAAAACGGACCTCCTCTGATATCTCTTCCTGTGTCCTAGCTCTTTCCTGCAGAGGATAAAAAGCATCAAAGGACTTGTCGGGAAATCTAGCAAGACCCTTCCGATGCCTAAGTCATCATGGAGAAATATATGTCAAGCAAGTAAGAAAAAGAAGACGAGAAAGAGGTATCTTAGTCTCCTCCTCTCTGTTCTTTCTCCATCCCTTTTCCAAGAAGAAGTCTCCCCTTTCTCTGCTGTCTCTTTCTCTTTAAAGGACGCCAGTAATGGACGTATGGTAATCGTCCATCATAAATGCCCCATTAATGAGAGTTATGGTAAAATCCTAGTTGACCAAGTCAAGGGCCCCATGAAAGGATATTGACTGATTCCTGCCATGTGGGCCTATTATATATCTCCCACATCACAAGCGTCTTCTCAAGTCTAGTCGAAGAAAGTATGAGTTTGACTCACTGGTCCATAAATTTGTGACAAGATGTTTAAAAGGATCTCCAGGAGGCTAGAGATTTCGAATCTGTCATAAGGCCAACTGCTTATGTCTGAGAATCTAACACTACAAAAATAACAAGGTATTGCGACGGACATTTATTGATGTCCGTCGCAAATGGCGACGGATATATAGTATCCGTCGCTAAAGTTTGGCGGCAAGTCAAACTCCTGATTTTAGCGACGGACAAGGTCAAAGTCCGTCGCTATTGCGACGGATATTTTTAAATCATCCGTCGCTAATGTTAGGCGACGAGTCAAACCCCTAATTCAGCGACGGATTGGTCAAATACGTCGCTAATCGGCGACGGACAAGTTAGTCCGTCGCAAAATTACTTAAAAAAGGGCGACACCCCCTTCCCCCACGGCCACGCGAACCCTAGCGACCGAAGCAACTGAAGCGAGCGATTCTCCTCCGGCGATTCTCCTCCGGCGAACCCTCCTCCGATCCCAGGTACGCGAGTTAAGCTCCATTTGCCGTATATTCTCGTTTTTTTGAGATCACGCGCCGCCGTCGTCTTCTCCGGCCAGCCACAGCTCTTGGCACGGCCGCGTGCGGCCTCCCGCGGCCGCGCGCGGCCTCCGGCGGGCGCGCGCGTCCTCCCGCGGCCTCCCGCGGCCGCGCGCGTCCTCCCGCGGTCTCGCGCCGCCTGCTGCCGGTCGCGGCCCAGTGCGGCCGGGCGGCGCCTGCTGCGGCCGCGCGGGCGGGTTTAGGGTTTAATTAATTAGTTTAATTAATTAAACTAATTAATTAGATTAATTAATTAGATTAATTAGATTAATTAATTAGATTAATCTAATCAATTTAATCCATTAATTTAATTAATTAATTAGATTAATTAGATTAATTATTTTAGATAATAAGTTTCTTTGTTAAGCCATTAAATGTGTAATTAATTGAGTAAATATTTTATTTATTTTAGTTTAATTGTTTGATTAATTTGATTATTAAGATGATTAATTGTTTGATTAAGTAGATTACTTGTTCTATTAATTAGATCTTGTTTGATTAGTTTTAGATTAATCAAATTATATCATGTTTGATTAATAAGATTTATTTTTTTAGTATACCATTAATATCACATTTTAATATGTGTGGTTTGATTAAATTGTCTTATCTGAATTCAGATACAATATATCCGAACAAGGCATGGATGTATAATAGGTTAGACAATGGATTTATCCGTGACGAATTTTTTGCTGGAGTGGAAGAATTTGTTAACTTTGCAAAGTGTCATCCTGAGTGTTTGAATGGCACAGAGTTGAAGTGTCCATGTAATTAACGCAAATGTAGAAATACAGCTTTCCGTGATGAAGATACAGTGAAAACTCATATCGCCAGGTATGAGTTTGTTCCAGATTATTACAACTGGTATTGTCATGGAGAGCCGTATGTATATGAATTTGGTGGACCTTCCGTTGCATCATCTTCGAACTCAATTGGACCAGAAACATCATATAACCCTGCTGATGCAATGCAATCAATGGTTTACGATGCAATGAATGCTTTTGATCAATCAAATGTAGAACAAGTACCTACTTCTGATGTTCAGAAAATGTATGACATGTTAAAGGCTAGTGAAAGTGAATTATGGGAAGGTATTCCTTCTGGTCATTCTCAATTATCTGCTACTGCAAGATTATTGAATATGAAGGCAGAACATCATTTCTCAGAACGATGTTATGATGACATATGTCAACTAATGTCAGAGTTGCTTCCAACTGATAACTGCATGACTGATAGTTTCTACAACACTAAAAAACTAATCAGAGACTTGGGTTTGCCAGTTGAGAAGATACATTGTTGTGTCAATAATTGCATGATCTTTTGGAACCAAGATAGTCAATTGATGGAATGCAAAATCTGCAACCATCCCCGTTACAAGCATGGTGTTCGCATGGTAAATCAGAAGAAGAAAAAAAATATTCCTTACAAAGTCATGTATTATTTTCCTTTGACTGCTAGACTCCAACGTTTGTATGCATCAGCAGCAACAGCGAGTCATATGATTTGGCATCAAAACCATAGACATGATGGAGACATTATGTGTCATCCTTGTGATTCCCCTGCATGGAAACATTTAGATTCAACATTTTCTTCCTTTGCTATGGAACCACGCAATGTCAGACTTGGACTTTCTGCAGATGGATTTCAGCCATTTGGAAGTTATGGACAACAATATTCATCGTGGCCTGTTATCTTAACACCATACAACTTACCACCATGGATGTGCATGAAAGATGAATTCATGTTTCTTACTGTTTTAATTCCAGGTCCTCAAAATCCAAAAGGGCATATAGATGTTTTTTTGCAACCTTTGATAGCTGAGCTGAATTATTTATGGAATATAGGTTCAGAGACATATGACATTGCTACAAAGTCAAACTTTTTAATGCATGCAGCATTGTTATGGACTATTAGTGATTTTCCTGCTTACTCAATGTTATCAGGATGGAGCACAGCTGAAAAGTTAGCATGTCCACATTGTATGAGTCAGTCAGATGCATTTTCTTTGCCATGCAGTGGCAAGATTTCATGGTTTGATAATCATCGGAAATTTTTACCTCTTGATCATCCGTTCAGAAGAAATAAGAAATATTTCAAAAGGAACGAAGTAGTTAGGAAGCTACCTCCATTTGAGATGTCAGGCGAAGAAGTGTTAAATGAAATTGATAGTTATGGATTTCTACCAGTATATCAGGATGGATCAGATGATATCAACAAGTATATTGTTAGAGTCAATAAATGTGATTGGAGGAAAAGAAGTATTTTTTGGGAGCTTCCATATTGGAAATATTTACTCATTCGTCATAATTTGGATGCGATGCATATTGAGAAAAATTTCTTTGATAACATCATTAATACTGTCTTAAATGTGCATGGGAAAACAAAAGATACAACAAAATCTCGTGAAGAATTGAAACAATTAGTTAGCAGGCCTGAGTTGCATCAGAATGAAACAACTGGTAAATATCCCAAGGCTTGTTATACATTGGACAAAGAAAGTAAGCAAGCATTATGTTCTTGGTTGAAAAACATAAAATTCCCAGATGGATATGCCTCTAATATGTCTCGTTGTGTGGATACAAATATATCTAAAATGGTTGGAATGAAGAGTCATGATTGTCATGTGTTCATGCAAAGATTAATTCCAATAGCTTTTCAAGAATTACTTCCAAATAATGTTTGGCAAACACTTACAGAATTAAGCCTTTTTTTTCAAAAATCTGACTTCCAGAGTTGTTACGGCAGCAGATATGTTACGCCTTCAGACAGATATTCCTTTAATACTATGTAAGCTTGAGCGAATATTTCCACCAAGCTTTTTTGATTCAATGGAGCATTTGCCTATTCATTTACCTAGTGAAGCACAGGTTGGTGGTCCTGTATAATACAGATGGATGTATCCCTTTGAAAGGTTTCTTAGAAAATTAAAGAATAACGTGCGTAATAAAGCAAGAGTTGAGGGATCAATATGTAATGCATATCTGGTTGAAGAAGCAAGTTCATTTTGCTCCTATTACTTTGCTGAAAATGTGAAAACCAGACATCAAAAGTGTCTACGCAATCAAGATGACATTCCATCAGTTGACCCAGACATTCTTTCTATCTTCAAGTATTCTGGAAGAGCAATGGGTTCAACTCTATCTAGACGGTTAAATGACAGAGAATATCATGCCGCCAGGACATATATCCTCTTAAACTGTGAAGATGTCAAACCATACCTAAGGTATTATCTCATGTTGTAATGAAATTATTACCAAATGATATAATCAAATTTCTAGTATGATATCAAATTAACTTATATGTCAGGTTATACCAAGAACAGTTGTACATTCAAAATCCATTGATAAGTGCAAATGAGGTAGATCAAAAGATAGAAGAAGAATTTGCATTTTGGTTTCAAATATATGTAAGTGAGTTAATATGCAATTTTTGTTAACAATTCTTGATTACTTATTAATCTAATAAGTTCACCCACCACTATTATAGGTCAATGATGACAGAATTTCAAATGTAGAAGACGACAGAATTAAAAATCTCGCATTTGGACCTCTTCGTACTGTGACAGTCTACTCGGGTTATTACGTGAATGGATACAGATTTCATGTGAGGCAACGTGATTCAGGGATGCTAACGTATAATTCTGGCATCAGTGTCAAAGGATCAACAAACAATAATGATAATGAATTTGACTATTATGGCAAGCTAGAGGAAATTATCAAAGTTGAATACCCAGCGTTGTCTTTCAAAAGATGTGTACTATTCAGGTGTTCTTGGTATGATCCAACACCAAGGACGGGCACAAGGAAACATCGGTTATACAATTTAGTTGAGGTTAATTCAAGCAAAAGATTCAACAAGTTCGAACCTTTCATTTTTGCAGTGCAAGGTGGTCAAGTATTTTATTTGGAGTACCCAACTAAGAGAAGACGCCCTAGTGAACGGCTTGCTGTATGTCAAATGAAGGTCAACAATTGAAATGCCAAATACGATCACTAGCCAAAACTCCGATGCTTATCAAAATGAAGAAGTTATAATCAACTCAGTTGATTCAGAAATACAATCAGTATCTCAATTACTTATAGATGAGAATGTTTCTGACGAGGAAATTGATGATGGTGAAATATCTAGCAGTGAGGAGGTCAATGTATCAACGGATTCAAGCGATGAAAACTTGCATGTTAATTTAGTTCCATTAGATTAGGATGAGTTAGATGTATTGAACAATATTAACTAATCAGAGTTTGTATTAAGATGAGTTGTTAATTTAGATCATGCCTGCTTGTATTGAACATGTTTATACGATGCTTGATTATCCATTTGCTAGCTTTATTTAGATCATTCTGCTTGTATTGAACATTCTTCATTAGTGCACGTTTCCATTTGTCTCTAATATGTCTCATTTGCATGTTTTACCTATTCTGCTTATTTACCTAAACTTTTTGTCTAATCAGGTACCATGGTTGCACCACGAGATCAGCGGATTATACTTACAGTCGCCGGTGACAGGTATACCTATTCTTCGTATATATTTTCTTACAGAATTTGCTAATATATTTTATTTTTTCCTATAGTTTCATGCCAGATGGGCATCAGGTCTCATCTTATATATCTAAAAAATTTAAAGAAAGACTGTCACCTACGACGACATGGGGTCATATTGAGAATGATTTGAAATCATTCTATTATGGAGAGTTTTTAGTAAGTATTTTACATGTATATTTAATTTGATCTTATATAACTTTTTTTCATACTAACCATATAAATTTTTTTCATACAGAAAAGGTACACCTGGGAGGAGGGTGCGGAGGAGCAATTTAAGAAGACCTGGAATGCCTACTGTTCCAAATTGTACAGGGACATGCTCTACAAATGGAGAAAGAAGGCTGATAGGCCTACAGAGGTCCCTGAGCCGATTTGGGCAGCATGACGAGCTGTCTGGGATGACCAGCACTGGAAAGAGAATGCTGCGATTGCTCGAGGCAATCGCAATTCAGAGGTTGCTGGGCCCAGCACGGGATCGACGAAGCACACTGCTTAGGTTCTATTCAGAGGTTGCTGCGATTTAGCCTTATTTTGTGATACACATATGTTATTGTATTCTAGAACTTGCTTAGGTTCTTTCAAAATCATACTTCAATGGTTGGATCACATCTATAGGGACAAATCATTTTATTCACCTTTCTACATCAATTTGCCTATTCTATTCCATTTGCCCTCCTTATTCCTAATTCTAACCCAATTTTTCTATGGATTTGTTTGCTTGGAATATTTCCTTTTGATGCTATTTTGCCCGAGACGGTCAACAATTTAAGTGTGGGGGGGGGGAGTGACTTAAGTTTTGGATGTATATTACATGTCAAAAAGAAAATATGGCACGCAACCATCAAATTGAAGCCAAACTTTGTATCAAGGTTTTAAATGGAATCAAATTCACGGATCTGATAGGGAGTGGATTAGATTTACAGCTGGGACAATCTGAATTGTGGCCGAAACAAGGAATCTGTAGCAGAGGTAAAAAATTTTGAAGCAAAAGAAGGTTATTGCCAAAACAGTTTGTGCAGGAATTGTATCAATTTGAAAGCTGAAAAAGTTGAGGAACGGAAGCTGAAAACAAGCTGAATACAACCCAATTTGAAGGCTGTAAAAACTGCATTTGAAGCATGAAACAAAACAATTCGGAAGATGAATTGCAGTTGGAAAAATGCAATGAAGTTTAAAGAGAGAAAACAAGCTGGAAAATCTGTGCAATAACAAAGAGAACAAAAATCTTTGACAAGTGAAGAGAATCTAAAAATCTGTACCAAGAAGACATCTATGAAGCATGGTTTGGTCAACAAGTCTTGGAGTTGGAATCATGGAAGTCAAAATGTTGTGTAGGAAACTGAATTGAGGACTGAAAATCTGAATTGCAGCTGAAAAAAAAAACAAATCTGTGCAAGCCATTGCAACCATCACTGCTATTGCAGAAATCTGTATACTGATGAGGCTGAATCCAATTTACTGATCTGGAATGGAGCTGAGGTTGTAGCCGAACCAATCTGAACAGCAGTTATACAATCTGAAAACAAGCTGAATCTGTGAGCAAGAAATCTGAACTGCATTTTATTTGTAGTTGCCGAGTGTTGGAATCTTATCTCCATCCAGAAGACCATCTGAAGTGAAGAGCTGATGAAATTGTAACAGCCGAGTAGCTGCTGGAATCAGAGGAAGGGAAGAAAGAAAAAAAAATGAGGGAAGCTGTGCCAAGGTTTTCAATGGCACGTAATCAGAAAATTGCAGTTGTCAAGTGCTTAAATCTGAATAGCAGCTGAAACAACCTGAACTCCAGCTGAAAACAATTGAATGAAGCTGAGAAAAAGTTGAATGGAAGCAAGGGAGAATTGTAATGCCGAGTGCTCCACCTGGGAGCTACTGAATGGAACTTGATACAAGCTGGATTGAGTCACGGAAAAGGATGAGTTGAAGCTGATATTTGATCCGAATTGAAGCATAAAGAGAGTTGCAAGCAACATGGCCACAACATATCTGAATTCTGAAGTTTCTGCACGAATTTGTACCAACTGGGGACCAAAATTGGTTTGACTCAAAAGTAGGGAAGTCAAGAGCAGCCATCTGTGGTTATAAACTCTGAATTGAAGTGAATTGGAGGCTGATGAAACTCGGAATTAAAGCTGAAAGGAAGTTCTGAGCTGAGTGGTAAAGCTAGCTGTTGAAATGATTGAGGCTGATTTCCAATCCGGATGGAATCAGTTTATAAGTAAATCTGAAGGCTGCAGTAAACCCGATTTCAATCACCTAAACTAACTTGGATGGTAGGGAAGCCACTTGACAGTTATTAGAGTTTAGGGATGATCAGACATGTTGAAAAGATAAGCTGAGATAAGCTGAAAAAGCAAGAGAAATTAAATTAGAAAAGCTAGGACTGTGGCTGAGTTTAATGCTGAATCTGAGTTTTCTGAGTGCTGGAATCTGAAGACCATCTGAAAACAAGCTGAATTGAAGCCAAACCAAGCTGGAAAAATATGAAACAAGGTGCAGTGAAGGCATTTCCGAAATCAGTGAAGGCAAGGGGCTGAAATTCCATGAGCAGAAATTAATTTCGAGTGGAACACTTGAAGTTTCCACTAACATTTGAAGCAAGTACTATTTGATGCAAAGTGCTGGAAGAGAATCTGTTGAAGAGTTGATGTGAATCTGCAAAGAAAAAAAAAAGCATCTGCAAGGAAGGAATTGGACACACAAGGCAGAATTCTGTGAACAAAGGCTGAATTTGGTTTTCATAGGGTATGAAGTAGTGAACTAAGCATTGAATTGCATCCAACGCTGATCAGAACAAAAGAATGCTGCTGCGTGGATGGATTACAGTTGAAAAAAAAAATCTGAAAAGTCTAAATTGAGGGCTGATAAGTTTGAATCTGTGCAGAAATGATGATATTCAGAAATTCTGAGCCTTGATACTGCTGTGCCGAGGGCTGTAATTTGGAGAAGCTGAAAGTAATCTGAATGGGAGCTCTAAATCTTAATTGTAGCTGAACTGAAGCTGTAAAGGAGCTAGAATCTGAAGCAGTCTGAAATCAAGGAAGAACAAGCTGTGACAAAGTTTAAATTGGCACGCATTGGCTGGAATTTCAGGAATTTTCAGCTGTCAACTGCTAGAATGAAGTGAGACTGATGTAGAAGCTGCACACAAACTGTATAATCTGAAACCAAGAGAAATTTGTGTTGGATTGAAGCTGAGAAAATCTGAATTGAAGCAGGGAAACCAGTCTATACGAATCTGTAGATGAAGTGCAGATTATCAAGTTGTGAGGCCAAGTTGATAAAAGTTGTGCCAAGGTCTGAATTGGCACATTTAAGCAGGAAGTCTGATGAGAAGTTGTTGTCAGATCTCTGCATTTGAACCCAATGAAGAAAAATCTGAAGACAATGTAAAAATGTCTCAAGTGTTGCTTATAAAAATCTGATACAATTCTGCAAGCAAAGTGGCACGCAAAGTGGGGACTTGGCACATTAGATTAAGGAAGAGTTTTTCATGAAAAAGAAAGGAAACTAGTTAAGTTTAACTCCATCAAGCTTTGGAAGTCACTAGGGGACTGATAAGAGAGCAAAGTTCATTGGAAACATTCCCAAGCACTCAAGTCTTCCACTTTACTAATTTTCCATTTCCTTAGCTTTTAATTCACTCCTTACCATGTTCTATGTCTTTCTTTGTTTTTATAGATGTTGATCCTACATGATAAATGGTAGAGAGTAGATAATAAGCAAGCCTATGGTAGTGCAAGAAGCATGTGTGTTTGAGTGAGCTCCACTTCCATCATCAACTTAGAATTTAAGGAGAGAGCCACCACTATTTTCCTTGAAAGGCTAGAGATTTAAATTCATCTCAATGACTCATGATAGATGAAAAGGCCAAGTTGTTGATTTAAGGACAAGATAGTAATCCACAGAGCTTAGATTTATGAGAATTGACAACCCTAGGTAATTTCTTTTCCATTGTTTCTAATTATGCTTAAGTAAATCCAGGGGATACATATCTACTGTTTTCGCGAGACGCTCAAGGCTAAGTGTGGGGGAGTTGATAGATTCCATTTTATTGATCATTTGAGTTGCTTAAATCCATGTTTGATCTATGTTTTTATTGTCAAAATTGTGAAATTGCCCTAGGTTTTAGAACTTACCTTTATTTTGGACTTAATTGCAAATATGCAAATTTTTGGATTATTTTGGCCATTAAATTCTTGATCTATTTTTGTAGGCATCAAGGTTCAAGGATCTAGGGCATATTGGGTCAAACTCGAGTCGGAATTGACCCAGATCAGATTACCAAGATTACGATTAAATCTGGGCCGTTCGATTCGAAAGCGGCTAGATCGGAGCCATCCGGGATGATCTGAAGCAATCCAAGCTAGAGCTAGGGTTGATCAAGCACCCTGATCAAGATCTGAAGGTTTCATCACAATCAGAGCTCAATCAACCGTTGGATCAAGCTTGGAGGGCTCTAGAGCGTCCATTCACAGATAGAGTTGATCTGGACCATCCGTTGCACATCTGGAGGATCCGAGCTACCACAAGGCAGATCCTGACCTCAGATCAACATCCTCAAAGTTTGGCTCAAATCAGACCAAGATCAGCCGTTGGATTGAAGCAAATCGATCTGAGCCGTCCATTGATTAATACTTAAGGAAAAACTCCACAGAGCTTACCCTTGTCGCGTCTTCAGCCAGCTTCCACTGCTCTACGCCGTTCTTCATCAGTTCTTCATCGATTTCGAAAATTCTTGTTTCCATGAAGGCGTGACCACCTCATCTTCATTCACAGATCGAGAATCAAGTCTTTGGCGATTGGTTATTGAAGTATTCTGCTCATTTGCGCTGGAATAGAGGATTTCTTGGGGGTTCCGGCAGTTCTCAGTCCGATTCTCTACTTCTCGACCACATCCATTTCAAAGCTTCTGAATCACCTGTAGGGGTTCTCAGGTGAGCTCAGAAGTTTTCCATATCATCATCGCGGCCTTTCCAATCGAGATGAAGAGAATCGGATGGAAAATTTCATCAAGCTCAGATTTGATGCGGAATCCACTTCAGAATTGATTGTCCATTGATTTGCTGAGCCTAGGGGTTCGAAGCCGGTTCTTGATTGACAACCAAGAGTTTCTTGAGCTGAGGAAGGAGTTGAGGAGTAGATTAGACCTTTAATTTCCAAGTTATAGCTGTAGTTTCAACTTTTGCACTGTTCTGTTCTGAATTTCTGTTTAGTGACTGAATATTTCGGTTTTTAAGTTGTTAGCCATAAGTTAGCTTAAATCCTGCAAGTAGAGTAATTTAGGAACTTGTTTAGTGAATGAATAGCTCAAATTTCAGTCCAGTTCTTGTTCAAATTGCTGCGTGCCAATCCAATGTTTGCGTGCCAAGTTCAATTCCGATTTGTTTTCTTGCCTTTGATTTCTGAATTTGTTTCGAATTTCCGAGTTCTTAGCTGTTAATCCCTGCTCTATGTTTGATAGATAGTTTGTTTGGTTTAGAATAGCACTTGCTTAAAGTTTTGAGCATCAATTTCATTGTGGTGTGCCATCTAAAATCCCAAAAGCCAAATCTGTTTTCTGTTCATCATTTCTGAAAATTCTGTTTCTATAGCTCTGATTTCAGTTTTACTTCTTTACTTCAGTTTTGCTTAGTTCTGTCCTAATAGCTTTGTTTCCTAATCACATCCATCAGTTTTAAAAAGAAAAGAAAAGAAAATAGAAAGTTGGAAGGTCATTATTTCCGAATTTTGAGTTAGTTTCTTTCGGCACAAGAATTTCTTCCTTGCGTGCCACTTGCCTTAGCCATTCTTGCATCCGGATTTAGCTAGATTTGGTGGCATGTGATTGTGTTTGAATCAATAAGTTCAGACTCACTCATTTCTGAATTTTATCGGCAGTGGTTGGTTCCCAAAAACTATTTAGCTAGCGTAGTTAAGTTGTTTGTTTGAGTTATACATCTCTCATGTCTTCCATTGTATCAAGTTAGTTTGTTTTCGAAAATTCCTTCACTGCCATTACTTCATTGCTTGGAGTTTCTTTTGGTTGGTTGTAAACAGAAAACGTTTTCCATAAAAAAATGTTTGTAAGTGGTTGTTTAGGTTTCACTAGCTGAGCTTTGTAGTACCATTTTTCTTGCTTAAGTTTATTTAATCAAGGTTTCTATTTTTCCATTGCAATTTCATTTTCAATTTCAAACCAAATCCAATTACTTGTTAGAAACCCGAAAACACAAAAACGACACATAAACACACGTTTGAATCAAACTAGACAACTATCCCCGAGAAAAGTACAACCTGTGGCCCCTATATTACATTTCCATATTTTTGATTGTAAAAGGGTTTCAGCATTTAATTTATAAATTCTAAATTTGAGGCCTACTTTTGTGACACATAGTTTGGGCTCGTCAAATTTTTGGCGCCGTTGCCGGGGAACTGTTAGTTGACTTGTTTGATTTTAGCTTGCGCACTTATTTCATATCATTCTTGATTTGTTTCTGTGCTTATTGTCATATCTTTTGATTTGATTTTATTTGTTTTATCTTTTTATTCACTTTTACTGCGATTTGTTCTGTTTTTATGACCAGGTCTCTAGGTGCTGAATTAGAAGATTTCGATCCTGAGATTGAGAGGACCTTCAGAGTCAGGAGGAGCCAGGCCATTCTTTCTGAGACTACAGATATCCCTCCACTTCAGACTATCAGCACTCACTCAGGCATTGACATGGCAGACCACCAGAGAACCATGAAGGAGCTCGCAGCACCAGATGCTGCATTTCAGTACTCCAGCATAGCATATCCAGAGCTAGGGGGGAGTTTTGAGCTCAAATCGGGACTTATCAATTTGTTGCCAAAATTTCAGGGTTTATCTGGGGAGGATCCAAACAGACACTTGCACGAGTTCCATGTGGTGTGCTCTACTATGAAGCCTCAGGGCGTTTCTGAAGAAGACATTAAGTTAAGAGCATTTCCTTTTACTTTGACTGGGGCTGCTAAGGATTGGTTGTATTATTTGCCCACTGGACATGTTGCTAGTTGGATTGAAATGAAGAGAGCATTTTTAGAGAAGTTTTTTCCAACATCAAGGACCGCCATTATCAGAAAAAGTATTTGTGGTATTCAACAAGTGGTTGGAGAGTCCCTTTATGATTATTGGGAGAGGTTCAAGAAGTTATGCTCTAGCTGTCCTCAACACCAAATTAGTGAGCAACTTCTTGTGCAATATTTTTATGAAGGTTTGTTACCTATGGATAGGAGCATGATTGATGCGGCAGCAGGGGGAGCCTTGGTAAATAAAACTCCGGAGCAAGCTAGAGTACTCATTTCTAACATGGCGGAGAATACTCAACAATTTGGGAGTAGAGCACTCACTACAAGAGGGGTTCATGAAGCTCAAGTGTCGCCTAGTGAACAAAAAGAAAGCAAAAGTTCCTTGTTGGAGAGTCAATTGACGGAGTTGACATCTTTAGTGAAGCAAATGGCAGCGAACAATGTGAACCAAGTCTCAAATTCAACAACAACTTCATTTCCAAATCAAGTTACAAGAGTATGTAGCATTTGTTCAAGCCAAGAACATAATTCGGACCATTGTCCAAATCTCCAACAAGATGAATCGGTTGCGGCCTTGGCTAGAGCTCCATTCCAACGAAGAAATGACCCCTACTCATCTACATACAATCCGGGTTGGAGGGACCACCCAAATTTGAAGTATGGTAACTCTTTTTACCAACAACTGCCTTCCAATCATCAAACTCAGCAAAATCATCCCTCATTTCAGAGTTCACAGCAGCCACAGCATGTTTTCCAGCCACAAAATCAAAACTTTCAGCAGCCACAGCAACCTACACAAAATTTTCAGCAGTCATCTCAACCATTACAGCATCAATTTCAGCCTTCCCAGCAGTTTCAGGACACATTCCAGCAACAATACCAACCTGTGCAACAATTCCAGCAACCTTTCAGCAACTACCAGCCGCCAAATCAACATTTTCAGCAATCTACACATCAATTTCAGCAGAGTTCACAGCAGCAATTTCCTGCACAAAATCACAATTTCCAGCAGGGTTTTCAACCTTTCCAGAGTCAATTCCAGCACTCGCAGCAGGGTTTTCAAAACTTTCAGCAGCTATTTCAGACAATTCAGAATCAAGATCAACAAAATCAGCCTCAAATGCAGAATTTCCAGCAAGGTTTTCACCATTTTCAGCAGCCCTCATCCACCTATTCAGCGCCACACAAGTCATATGCAAGCTATGGGAGTTCTAGTGGTTCAAATTCGCAGCAACAACAACAAAAGATAGAGGAGCTAACGCAACAATTGCTACAACAACAACAACACCAACAAAGGACGGATACCACTTTGCAAAACCTTGAGAGAACTATTGGACAAATAGCAAGTGGGATAAACCAAATGCAAGCTCAAGGGTCAAGCCAATTACCATCACAAACAACTCCAAATCCTAAGGGAAATGTGAGCGCAATAACTCTTAGAAGTGGGAAAGTTACAACGTCTCCGAAGAGTCCAAGAGCAGAATTTTCAGGAGATTGGACAGCTTCTCAAATTCCGGCCCAAAACAGCAATGATATGAGTTCAAATTTGGCTGATTCCACCCCTAGCACGTTCCCAACTCGATCCTCAAGCAACCCTCCAAATTTGGTGGCAAACGGAGAAGAAATCGATGCCGAAACGCAAAGGACAGCAGCTGTGACGCAGGAGACAGCAGGGCAGAACTTAACCTCTCCACTTCCGGCCAAAGAGAATGATGTTAGGGTTCCTCTACCCTTTCCACAGCAGAGAATACATGCCAAAAAGCAAGTGGAAGAAGAGAAGCCAAAGAATTTCAAGAACTTGAGAATCTTTTTAGCAAGGTGCAGGTGAATGTGCCATTGCTTACCATGATCAAGCAATTCCTAAATACGCTAAGTTTCTCAAGGATTTGTGCATTCACAAGAAGAGGTTGAAGGGGAATGAGTTAGTTAACATGGGCAAGAATGTTTCAGCATTATTTCAGCAAATTCCTCAGAAATGCGAAGACCCAGGGTTTTTACTGTACCTTGTGAGATTGGAAGCAGTTTATTTCAGGATGCTATGTTAGATTTGGGTGCTTCCATCAATGTGATGCCTAGGTCAGTTTTTCAGATGTTGGGCATAGGCCCTTTGCAGCCTACAGGAGTAGTGATTCAGCTGGCTAACAGACGCCAGACTCACCCAGCCGGAATGATTGAGGACGTGCTTGTTAAGGTGAAAGAGTTGATCTTCCCAGCTGATTTTTACATATTGGACATGGAGGGAGATTTCCTTGCACACCGTTCTCCACTTATTTTAGGCAGGCCCTTTCTGAAGACGGCCAGAACGAAGATTGATGTATATGCCGGGACGCTTTCTATGGAGATTGGAGACACGGTTGTACAATTTAGCCTTTTTGACACCATGAAGCATCCAAGAGAGGACCACTCTATCATGAGCATGGACATTCTAGAGGAGCTGGCGCAGACTGAGTTGGAGGCTGAGGGATTTCTAGATGATTTTTTTGGAGGAGCTACAGATTCAGAGGAGGCTGAGAGAGTACTGACTGCTGATACTGAAGATTTTACAGAAGACATTTCAGACACACTTCCAGCTGGTGACATTTTTCTAGGTGTAGGGGATTGCACAGAGCCCCAAGGATCACCTATTTTTACTGATATTCAGAGTGTAGGGGATTGCACTAAGCCCCAGGGACCACTTATTTCTACTGAAGAGGACCAGAGTGAATTGAAGCCATTACCAGGTCACTTAAAGTATGCATACCTAGGAGAGGAGCAGACTTTTCCTGTTATTATTGCACAGCATTTGGAGTCTGAACAAGAAGAGAAATTATTGCAAGTCCTGAGGCACTACAAAAAGGCAATTGGGTGGACACTATCAGATATACCAGGTATCAGCCCAGCTATCTGCATGCACAGGATCTTTTTAGAGGAAAATGTCAAACCTGTGAGGCAACCACAAAGGAGGCTCAACCCACTTATTTTGGATGTAGTAAAGAAAGAGGTGACTAGACTTCTACAGGCAGGTATTATTTACCCTATTTCTGACAGTCAGTGGGTTAGCCCTATTCATGTGGTGCCTAAGAAATCTGGAGTGACCGTGGTGGCAGATGAAAGTAATGAATTAGTACCCACCAGAGTCAAGAATTCCTGGAGAGTCTGCATTGATTACAGGAAACTCAACAAGGTCACAAGGAAAGATCACTTCCCTCTA
This sequence comes from Boesenbergia rotunda, assembly GCA_024364735.1. Taxonomy (NCBI): domain Eukaryota; kingdom Viridiplantae; phylum Streptophyta; class Magnoliopsida; order Zingiberales; family Zingiberaceae; genus Boesenbergia; species Boesenbergia rotunda. Next base: position 441,074 of record JAGFNQ010001106.1, read on the forward strand.
CCATTCATTGATCAGATGCTTGAGAGACTGGCAGGGAAGCCACACTACTGTTTCTTGGACGGATTTTCAGGCTATTTTCAGATTTGCATAGATCCAGAGGACCAGGAGAAGACCACCTTCACTTGCCCTTTGGCACATTTGCCTATAGACGTATGCCCTTCGGACTCTGCAACGCACCCGGTACCTTTCAGAGATGCATGGTGAGTATATTCGGTGAGTTGCTAGAGGACTGCATGGAGGTATTTATGGATGATTTTTCAGTTTATGGCACGTCTTTTGATTCATGTTTGAATAACTTGTCTAGGGTTTTACATCGTTGCATTGAAACTAACCTTGTTTTGAATTTTGAAAAATGCCACTTTATGGTAGAGCATGGGATAGTTCTTGGACACATAGTCTCTCAGAAAGGTATTGAGGTAGATCCTGCTAAAATCAGTGTTATTTCTTCTTTATCTTACCCCGTATGCGTACGGGATATTCGAGCTTTTCTTGGACATGCAGGATTTTACCGCAGATTTATTAGAGACTTTAGCTTGATTGCTCGGCCCTTGACACGACTTCTGCAGAAAGATGTTGAGTTCCATTTTGATGAAAAATGCAAAGAAGCTTTTCATAGACTCAGGGAGGCTCTTACCTCAGCTCCTATTATTACATCACCTGACTGGTCTTTACCTTTTGAATTAATGTGTGATGCTTCTAATTTTGCAGTGGGAGCTGTATTAGCACAGAGGGTAGATGGAGCACCACATGTCATTTCTTATGCCTCCAAAACCCTAGATGCCGCCCAAGCCAACTACACCACGACTGAAAAGGAGCTTCTTTCCATTGTTTTTGCCTTAGATAGATTCAGATCATATTTATTGTGTTCTCATGTTGTTGTGTTTTCTGATCATGCAGCATTGAAGTACCTCCTGAAGAAACCAGATGCGAAGCCAAGGCTTATTAGATGGATGCTACTACTACAGGAGTTTGACTTGGAGATACGAGACAGGAGTGGCAAGGAAAATTTAGTAGCGGACCATTTGAGCAGATTGGAGGGAGATGGAGATCCCACGGCCATAGATGATGATTTCAGAGATGAGCAGCTTTTACAGATGCATGGTGAGTCACCCTGGTATGCAGACTTAGTGAATTTTCTTGTAGCTCATGTTTTTCCCACACACTTTTCGAAAGCTCAAAAGGATAAATTCAAAAGTGATGCAAAATATTATGTGTGGGATGATCCTTACTTGTGGAAATTTTGTAGTGATCAAATCATTAGGAGATGTGTACCAAATCATGAGTTTCATTCTGTACTCACTTTTTGCCATTCTTCAACATGTGGTGGGCATTTTGGACCACAAAGGACTGCTAGAAAAATTTTAGAATGTGGATTGTACTGGCCCACTCTGTTTAGAGATTCATATAGGTTTTGTAAATGTTGTGATAGATGTCAAAGAACAGGAAACATAAGTGCTAGAAATGAAATGCCTCAACAAACTATTTTATATTGTGAGATATTTGATGTGTGGGGTATAGATTTTATGGGACCATTTCCTGCTTCTTATGGATTTTTGTATATTCTTTTAGCTGTTGATTATGTTTCAAAATGGGTGGAGGCCATTCCCACCAGGACTGATGATTCATCTGTTGTTGTGAGTTTTGTCAGGTCACACATTTTTTGCAGGTTTGGAATACCAAGAGCAATCATAAGTGACCAAGGATCCCATTTTTGCAATAAGCACATGAAGGCTCTTCTTAATAAGTACGGGGTTGTACATAAGGTTTCTACTGCTTATCACCCCCAAACAAATGGACAAGCCGAGGTGTCAAATAGAGAAGTCAAATCAATTTTGGAAAAGACCGTGGGACCTAATAGGAAGGATTGGAGCAAAAGGCTTGAAGAGGCACTATGGGCATATCGCACCGCTTACAAGACACCCATTGGAATGTCACCTTATAGACTTGTGTATGGGAAATCATGCCACTTACCTGTAGAGATTGAGCATAAAGCATACTGGGCAGTTAAAGCTTGCAATTTTGATGCTACTAAGGTGGGAGAAGAAAGGAAGTTGCATCTTCAAGAACTTGAAGAAATCCGGTTGGAAGCATTTGAGAATTCAAGGATTTACAAGGAGAAGACTAAGAAATTTCATGACAAGCACATTGTGAGCAAAGAATTTCAAATTGGTGACAAAGTGCTATTATACAAGTCAAGACTCAAATTGATCAAAGGTAAGTTGAGGTCAAGATGGGAGGGTCCATTTTTTGTGACTAATGTTTTTCCTTATGGAGTGGTAGAGATTCAAGAGGAGGCCACGAGTCAAGTGTACAAAGTAAATGGCCACCGGCTCAAGAAATTCCATGAAGAGGTCAAGGAGTTAGAGGTGGATGGAGTGGACTATATGGATGCCACATACCCAACTTAAAAGGGGAGTTCACTAAACTTTACACTCATTTTTCTTTGTATATACCATTTCCTTACTTTTTGCAAGAATAATTTCAAATTTGCATGCGCAATTGATTTTCTCAAGTAGGGACTTTAAAGTTTGAATAAAATTCTTCATTGCAAATACCATATCTTTTCTCTTAGCGCATTTTCATGAATAAAATCATTGTAATTACCATGTATTTCATTTTAACACTTTTTATTGCATGATGAGAAATAAATGTATCCCTTAGGTTATCTCAATAGCATTTTAGAGTCTTTTGGAAAATAAATTAAATTCGGTTGTCAAAACTTAGGGTTTGAGTTTATGGATGAAATCTTGGATGCTTGAGTACGATTTAGCTTTAGATTCTTAATTGAGGATTTGAGATGGATTATTTTTACCTAGTGAGATTTAGCCTTATTTTGTGATACACATATGTTATTGTATTCTAGAACTTGCTTAGGTTCTTTCAAAATCATACTTCAATGGTTGGATCACATCTATAGGGACAAATTATTTTATTCACCTTTCTACATCAATTTGCCTATTCTATTCCATTTGCCCTCCTTATTCCTAATTCTAACCCAATTTTTCTATGGATTTGTTTGCTTGGAATATTTCCTTTTGATGCTATTTTGCCCGAGACGGTCAACAATTTAAGTGTGGGGGGGAGTGACTTAAGTTTTGGATGTATATTACATGTCAAAAAGAAAATATGGCACGCAACCATCAAATTGAAGCCAAACTTTGTATCAAGGTTTTAAATGGAATCAAATTCACGGATCTGATAGGGAGTGGATTAGATTTACAGCTGGGACAATCTGAATTGTGGCCGAAACAAGGAATCTGTAGCAGAGGTAAAAAATTTTGAAGCAAAAGAAGGTTATTGCCAAAACAGTTTGTGCAGGAATTGTATCAATTTGAAAGCTAAAAAAGTTGAGGAACGGAAGCTGAAAACAAGCTGAATACAACCCAATTTGAAGGCTGTAAAAACTGCATTTGAAGCTTGAAACAAAACAATTCGGAAGATGAATTGCAGTTGGAAAAATGCAATGAAGTTTAAAGAGAGAAAACAAGCTGGAAAATCTGTGCAATAACAAAGAGAACAAAAATCTTTGACAAGTGAAGAGAATCTAAAAATCTGTACCAAGAAGACATCTATGAAGCATGGTTTGGTCAACAAGTCTTGGAGTTGGAATCATGGAAGTCAAAATGTTGTGTAGGAAACTGAATTGAGGACTGAAAATCTGAATTGCAGCTGAAAAAAAAATCTGTGCAAGCCATTGCAACCATCACTGCTATTGCAGAAATCTGTATACTGATGAGGCTGAATCCAAGTTACTGATCTGGAATGGAGCTGAGGTTGTAGCCGAACCAATCTGAACAGCAGTTATACAATCTGAAAACAAGCTGAATCTGTGAGCAAGAAATCTGAACTGCATTTTATTTGTAGTTGCCAAGTGTTGGAATCTTATCTCCATCCAGAAGACCATCTGAAGTGAAGAGCTGATGAAATTGTAACAGCCGAGTAGCTGCTGGAATCAGAGGAAGGGAAGAAAGAAAAAAAAATGAGGGAAGCTGTGCCAAGGTTTTTAATGGCACGTAATCAGAAAATTGCAGTTGTCAAGTGCTTAAATCTGAATAGCAGCTGAAACAACCTGAACTCCAGCTGAAAACAATTGAATGAAGCTGAGAAAAAGTTGAATGGAAGCAAGGGAGAATTGTAATGCCGAGTGCTCCACCTGGGAGCTACTGAATGGAACTTGATACAAGCTGGATTGAGTCACGGAAAGGGATGAGTTGAAGCTGATATTTGATCCGAATTGAAGCATAAAGAGAGTTGCAAGCAACATGGCCACAACATATCTGAATTCTGAAGTTTCTGCACGAATTTGTACCAACTGGGGACCAAAATTGGTTTGACTCAAAAGTAGGGAAGTCAAGAGCAGCCATCTGTGGTTATAAACTCTGAATTGAAGTGAATTGGAGGCTGATGAAACTCGGAATTAAAGCTGAAAGGAAGTTCTGAGCTGAGTGGTAAAGCTAGCTGCTGAAATGATTGAGGCTGATTTCCAATCCGGATGGAATCAGTTTATAAGTAAATCTGAAGGCTGCAGTAAACCCGATTTCAATCACCTAAACTAACTTGGATGGTAGGGAAGCCACTTGACAGTTATTAGAGTTTAGGGATGATCAGACATGTTGAAAAGATAAGCTGAGATAAGCTGAAAAAGCAAGAGAAATTAAATTGGAAAAGCTAGGACTGTGGCTGAGTTTAATGCTGAATCTGAGTTTTCTGAGTGTTGGAATCTGAAGACCATCTGAAAACAAGCTGAATTGAAGCCAAACCAAGCTGGAAAAATATGAAACAAAGTGCAGTGAAGGCATTTCCGAAATCAGTGAAGGCAAGGGGCTGAAATTCCATGAGCAGAAATTAATTTCGAGTGGAACACTTGAAGTTTCCACTAACATTTGAAGCAAGTACTATTTGATGCAAAGTGCTGGAAGAGAATCTGTTGAAGAGTTGATGTGAATCTGCAAAGGAAAAAAAAAAAGCATCTGCAAGGAAGGAATTGGACACACAAGGCAGAATTCTGTGAACAAAGGCTGAATTTGGTTTTCATAGGGTATGAAGTAGTGAACTAAGCATTGAATTGCATCCAACGCTGATCAGAACAAAAGAATGCTGCTGCGTGGATGGATTACAGTTGAAAAAAAAATCTGAAAAGTCTAAATTGAGGGCTGATAAGTTTGAATCTGTGCAGAAATGATGATATTCAGAAATTCTGAGCCTTGATACTGCTGTGCCGAGGGCTGTAATTTGGAGAAGCTGAAAGTAATCTGAATGGGAGCTCTAAATCTTAATTGTAGCTGAACTGAAGCTGTAAAGGAGCTAGAATCTGAAGCAGTCTGAAATCAAGGAAGAACAAGCTGTGACAAAGTTTAAATTGGCACGCATTGCCTGGAATTTCAGGAATTTTCAGCTGTCAACTGCTAGAATGAAGTGAGACTGATGTAGAAGCTGCACACAAACTGTATAATCTGAAACCAAGAGAAATTTGTGTTGGATTGAAGCTGAGAAAATCTGAATTGAAGCAGGGAAACCAGTCTATACGAATCTGTAGATGAAGTGCAGATTATCAAGTTGTGAGGCCAAGTTGATAAAAGTTGTGCCAAGGTCTGAATTGGCACATTTAAGCAGGAAGTCTGATGAGAAGTTGTTGTCAGATCTCTGCATTTGAACCCAATGAAGAAAAATCTGAAGACAATGTAAAAATGTCTCAAGTGTTGCTTATAAAAATCTGATACAATTCTGCAAGCAAAGTGGCACGCAAAGTGGGGACTTGGCACATTAGATTAAGGAAGAGTTTTTCATGAAAAAGAAAGGAAACTAGTTAAGTTTAACTCCATCAAGCTTTGGAAGTCACTAGGGGACTGATAAGAGAGCAAAGTTCATTGGAAACATTCCCAAGCACTCAAGTCTTCCACTTTACTAATTTTCCATTTCCTTAGCTTTTAATTCACTCCTTACCATGTTCTATGTCTTTCTTTGTTTTTATAGATGTTGATCCTATCATGATAAATGGTAGAGAGTAGATAATAAGCAAGCCTATGGTAGTGCAAGAAGCATGTGTGTTTGAGTGAGCTCCACTTCCATTAGCAACTTAGAATTTAAGGAGAGAGCCACCACTATTTTCCTGGAAAGGCTAGAGATTTAAATTCATCTCAATGACTCATGATAGATGAAAAGGCCAAGTTGTTGATTTAAGGACAAGATAGTAATCCATAGAGCTTAGATTTATGAGAATTGGCAACCTTAGGTAATTTCTTTTCATTTGTTTCTAATTATGCTTAAGAAAATCTAGGGGATACAAATTTACTGTTTTCGCGAGACGCTCAAGGCTAAGTGTGGGGGAGTTGATAGATTCCATCTTATTGATCATTTGAGTGCTTAAATCCATATTTGATCTATGTTTTTATTGCTAAAATTGTGAAATTGCCCTAGGTTTTAGAACTTATTCATATTTTGGACTTAAATGCAAAATTACACATATTTGAGTTAATTGGCCACTAAATTCTTGATTTATTTTTGTAGGCATGAAAGGTTCCTGGACCTAGAGCATATTGGGTCAAACTCGAGTCGGAAGTGACCCGGATCAGATTATCAAGATCACGATTAAATCTGGGCCGTTCGATTCGAAAGCGGCTAGATCTGAGCCATCCGGGATGATCTGAAGCCATCCGAGCTAGGGCTAGGGTTGATCAAGCACCCTGATCAAGATCTGAAGGTTTCACCACAATCAGAGCTCAATCAGCCGTTGGATCAAGCTTGGAGGGCTCTAGAGCGTCCAATCACAGATAGAGTTGATCTGGGCCGTCCGTTGCATATCTGGAGGATCCGAGCTACCACGAGGTAGATCCTGACCTCAGATCACCATCATCAAAGTTTGGCTCAAATCAGATGAAAATCAGCCGTTGGATTGAAGCAAATCGATCTGAGCCGTCCATTGATTAATACTTAAGGAAAAACTCCACAGAGCTTACCCTTGTCGCATCTTCAGCTCAGCGCCCACTGTTCTTCACCGTTCTTCCTCGTTTCTTCATCGTTCTTCGAATTTCTTGTTTCCATGAAGGCGTGACCACCTCATCTTCATTCCTTGATCGAGAATCAAGCCATTGGCGATTGGTGATTGAAGAATTCTGCTCATTTGCGCTGGAACAGAGGATTTCTTGGGGGTTCCGGAAGTTCTCAGTCCGATACATCTTCTTCTCGATCACAATCCATTTCAAGGCTTCTGAACCACTTGTAGGGGTTCTCAGGTGAGCTCAGAAGTCTCACACATCATCATCGCAGCCTCTCTAATCGAGATGGAGTGAATCGGATGAAAAGTTCTGTCAAGTGCAGATTCTGTCAGAAACAACTTCAGAATCGATTGTCCATTGATTTGCCGAGCCTAGGGGTTCGAAGCCGGTTCTTGATTGACAACCAAGAATTTCTCGAGCCGTGGAAGGAGTTGGGGAGTAGTTTAGAGCTTTAGTTTCTAAGTTCTAGCTGTAGTTTCAATTTCTTTTCTCACTGTTCTGTCTGAAATGCTGTTTAGTTACTGAATATTTCGAATTTCAAGTTCTTAGCTGTAGTTTAGCTTTAATTTCGCAAGTAGAGTATATAGGAACTTGTTTAGTGAATTAACAGATTGAATTTCAGCTTGTTTTCTTAGTAATTTTCTGCGTGCCAATCCAAGTTGAAGCGTGCCAAGTGAAGTTGTTGTTATTCAGAATTTTCAGTTTCTGTCATTAGTTTCTGTTAAGACATGGGAAGATAAGTTGCTTTGCATCTAGATTAGTTGCCTTAACTCGTTTTGCATTAGTTAGTGTTGCCTTTGATCTGTTGCGAAAGAAAATCCTTTAGGAAGCCTTTAATTTCTACATCCTTAGTTCAAGCAATTTCATTTCTGAATTTCTTTTGTTCCCCTGGTTTTAATCTCAGTTTCGATCCCATACCTCACTCTTGCTTAGTTCTTTATTAATTCCAGTATTTTCCAATTGAATTGCTCAGCCGAAACAGTTGAGCGAAACTTTACCTATTTCATAAGGGTGGATTTGGTTTTTGGCACAAGGGATTGTCCCTTGCGTGCCAACTGCCCTTGGCTCCATTTGCATCCAATTTTCAACTTGATTTCGTGGCACAAGATTGTGTTTTAATCAATAAGCTTGCACTTACTCAAATCTGAATTGTGTTGGCAGTGATTGGGATCCCAAAACACTTGGACTAGTTTAGTTGCAATTACTTGATTGAGTTTTACTTGTGCATGCTATTAATTGTGTTGCAACCTTGTTTGATTCCGAAAATCCCATCACTGTTTTTCTTTACTTCATTGCTTGGCATTCCTTTTGGTTTGTTGCAAAAAGAAAACAATTTCCCATAATAAATTTGCAAGTGCTTGAGTAAGCTTCCATTAGGTTAAGTACTAAGTGTCATTTCTTTGTTTAGCTCTTTAGTTCACTTATCTTTATTTTCATTTCATTCTCATTCTCAATTACAATTTCAATTTCGATCCCAAAACTAAAATCCAATTACTTAAGTGAAATCCCAAAAACGACACATAATCACAAGTTTGAATCAAACTAGACAACTATCCCCGAGAAAAATACGACTTGTGGCCCCTATATTACATTTTCATACTTTTGAGTTGTAAAAGGGTTTCCAGCAGCAATTCATTTCACATTTAAATTCTGATAGTCCCACAATTCGTGACAAATTTAATTAGTATATTTGGGATTATCAATCCCCTTTGACCTCGACCACTTGCTCACCCACCAGGAACTTGATCCTCTTTGTGGTAGACTGAGACCACCGCTTGGAATATGCTGAACGTTGGGTGCCCCAGGATGGCGTTGTAGGACGATGGAGCATCCACGATCATGAAGGGAGTCCTTCTCATCCTCTCCAACGCGTCGTCTCTCAACGACAGGGATAGGGAGATTTGCCCTATTGGCTGCACCCGGTATCCGGTGAAGCCGAAGAGCGGAGTGGAGACCGGATGTAGCTCGTCCTCATCGATTTGCATCTGATCCAGGGCCACCTTATACAGGATGTTGACAAAACTACTTGTATCCACGAAGACACGTTTAACTTCATAATTTACAATGCGTGCGAGAATTTCCCGTGCGTCTTCGTGAGGGGCTTCCACATCTTCCAAGTCTTCAGGACCGAAGGATATAACAGGGCCCTGGCACTGGCTACTGCTCATCCCGATGACATAGTTCTCCAGTCGATGAGTGTGGACCTTCGTTGCCCGATGAGAGTCTCCTCCGGTAAGGCCTCTGGAGATCACCCCCACATGGCCCGAAGGAGGTCCCTGCACTAGAGTTTTACCTTTCTTGGGATCTCGTTTGAGGGAGAGAGATTGGCTGGGTACTATCTCCTGACTCCTTCCCCTGGAACGCAACCGGGATCGCCACTTGGATCGCCACCTGGATCCATCTTCTCCTGACTGTCATTTGCGAGAAGGACTTCGCCGTGGGGATCTCCGTCGGTACCCCACTTTATTCCACCTCATCCGAGGCTTGGCGTCTGCTTCCTGAGACAACCTCTTCTTCAGGGTGTGACACTCCTTGACGGAGTGCGTTGTACTGCTGTAGAAGTCACAGTACTTATTTGGTGGCTCCGGTTCGGCCGTGTCGACCGTCTCCACCAGCCTCTTCTTACCAGCTCACTGGTCCTTCCCAGGGCGAGGATCCTTAGCCCAGGCTGGTGCAGGTGGTTCTCTTCTCTCGGGTCGCATTGAGATCTGGGTAGGGACGCCCGCCAGATCTTTGCAGCGGGCATGCTTCACCTCTCGACGTTGACATGCTTGACGGAGCGTCCCAGCAAGTCATCGAAGTTAGCGGGTGGCTTCTTCACCAGCGATCTAAAGAAATCCCCTTCGGAGAGTCCTTGCGTGAAGGCCCTGATGAGTATCTCTGAGGTAGCCGTTGGCACGTCTTGAGCCACCCGATTGAACTGCTGGATGTAGTCCTTCAGCGGTTCTTTCGCCTTTTGCTTGAGGACATATTTAACGTCGTCTTCTGGTATTGATGGCTGCTAGCGAAGTGATGAAGGAAAGTGGTCCTAAACTCCAAGAAAGAGTTTATGGACCCTTGAGGTAGCCTTTGGAACCATCTCTGGGCGGCCCTGACAAGGTGTTCAAGAACACCCAGAACTTCACACCATCTGTGTATTGGTGTAGTAAGGTCGCGTTCTCGAACTTGCAGATATGATCCTCCGGATCTGTCTTTCCGTCGTAATCAGAAATTCCTGGACCACGGAATTGCTTAGGCATGGGATCCGCTATGATCTCTGGAGAAAACGATGTAGACAGAGCTTTCTAGGGGGATTTGGACACCTCGATCTTCCCCAGTACTTCTTCTTGTCGTAAAGAACTGGAGGTGGCAAAGTTTGCTCTCACCAGGTCCCCCAAGGAATCCCGCCGGGGTGCTGGAGTTGTCATTGCCAGTCCCGTTGGTGGTGAGACTGACCTTCGGTTGTGGCGGTGTGAGTCATACATTCTTGGAATCTAGCCTAGCCCCGAAGCCACTCATCGTGAGGCGGCTTGCTCGATTTGATGTTGTTCTAGCGCTCCTTTAACGACGTTGGTGATGAGGCAATCCAACTCCTCTTTCGTCAAGACGATGGGTTGTCCCTCTGGATCCGCCATCATGGTGCTCCTTCTGGTTATTTGATTTAGTTTCCCACAGACGACACCAAACTTGTTCCGGAAAGGAATCGACGTGGCTGGTGAGTCATCGAGGTGCAGTCCATGAGGATGGCGGCGAAGAGAAGATGATCGCGCCCTGTGAGATCAACACGAGCGTTAATGGGAACACACTGAAAGGTTTCCCGGTGGAGCCCACTCCGATGCTCAAGTCAGGAATCACAATTATCTCCGGAGGATAGCGAGGAAGTAGAATAGTTTTAGATTCAGAAAGCTTACCCCTTTACCTGGGTGCCGAAGCACTTTATATACCTGAGGGCTTGGTCGCATGTGTCTCCACGCTCTCCTCCACGTTCCGTAATCGTCGGTTATATGATAACTTTTAGATAACAGTCGCGGTAATTATTAGGGCCTTAATTGTCGCGTGTAGCGGACAATGATTATCCAATGATTTTCATGATCTGGAAAGAGGCACGACGACCTGAAGTCGGGCTATCTGATGGATTGATCTTCAGGCTTCGCTCTCCCGAGTTGGTCTCGGGGTGTCTTCTGTTGGATCGAGATACACGATAGAGGGGGGTGAATATCGTGAAAAATTTTCGGAAGTGAATTAGAGTAAGTATGCAGCGGAATAAGAACAATTGCAAACACAGGGATTTTACTTGGTTTGGAGTCTGGGTCGACTCCTACTCTAAGGCCCACGGTCGTTGACCGTTTACTAAGGACAATTCTATAATTGCGCAAAGATTCTTACAAAAGTTTACAATTGTAGTACAGTAATAGTATAACAGAAATGAAAAATCAGTTCTTTGTTACCGACGTCCGATATCGGATGTTTCTCGGAGCAGAGGGACATCGTCGGCGCTTTCGTGTCGAGTTGGAAGGCTTCTGGGGCGAAGCGCAGGAGCAGAAGAACGTAACAGCGTTGGAAGAAGTTGTGTTCAGGCTTGAGGGGTCGAGGGCCTTTTATAGGGTTCTGAGGGCACCTTGGAGCACGGGGGCGCCCTCCACGTGGCCTGTGATCCGCTCACTTCGCGGTCAGCGAGTTATCCCTTCAAAATCGGGATAAGTCCTTGACGGGGGCACCCTAGAAGCTGAGGGCGCCCTGGCTGACCTTTTCAGCGGGAGTATCGGTTGGATGAGGCTTATCCTCATCGCTGTCTTCAGGCGCGGGGCGCCCTGGTGGCTGGGGGCGCCCTGACTGCTGGGGGCGCCCTGGCTGCTGGGGGCGCCCCGGCCAGTATTCAGCCGAAGCTCCTTTTTGCTTCATTTGTTTCATGTTCACCTTGGGGGCGCCCTGGACACTCAGGGCGCCCTACTCAGCTGCTGCCTCACTCCTTTGAGGCTCTCTGAGCTGCAGACACTCGTTCCTTTGGTCCTGCATCCAGGGTTAGTCCGAAAAACAACATAAAGCAGTAAGTTGTTAGTTTCATACAGCCTTAGTTGTCTTGGTTCTGACTTTGGGTCTCCAAAATGGAGCCCTAGGTCGAACCGACGCCTACTGTTCCCTCAACGGAGAACGCGTCTTCACCTACTCCTCTCAGGAGAGTTTACTTGTCGCCAACCGGCTCCTCTGGTTGGACTTTTGCCCAGCAGTCCTTCGCCAGGACTTCAGTACCAGGCTGTCCTTTGCCTGGTGCCTAGCATTCCTTCGCTAGGTCTTGTTGACTAGCAGCCCTTCGCTAGTTGCCTAGTAGTCCTTCACTAGGACTTGGTGACTAGCAGCCCTTCGCTAGTTGCCTAGTAGTCCTGCACTAGGTCTTTGTGACTAGCAGCCCTTCGCTAGTTGCCTAGTAGTCCTTCACTAGGTCTTTGTCTCCTGGCATTCCTTTGCCAGTTGCCTAACAGTCCTTCGCTAGGACTTTTCCTGCACACTTGAGTAAGATGTTAGAAAAACAAATAAGACTTAACTTTTGAACCCTTTGCCATTTATCAAAACATAGGTTTGACTTGGGTGCTGTCTGCACCAACATCTTCTCCCGGGATGGCGTCAGGCGCCTGTCTTCCCGAGGTGCTCTCGGGAGCCTACGGCCCGGAATGACCTCGGGGGTTTGCCCTCTAGATGTGATCTCGGGAGCTTAAGGCTAGGAATGATCTCGGGCGTCTATCCTTTCGAGGTGGTCTTGGAAGTCTAAGGCCCGGCCTGACCTCGGGTGACTGTCCTCCCGAGGTGGTCTCGGGAGTCCGACCTCGATGCCCGGGTTTGGTGGACCCTGACACGTAACTTTCTCGTGCCACATGTCAAATCTGGGATGCTCAACCCCATCAATGCATTTGAATCAATAGGCGGAGAAACCTTTACAATACATGATGTTATACAAGCAACACAAAAACAAAACAAAGATACAAATACGAACAAGGTAACTAAAACAATTTAGATAAAGGAACTTTGCTTTGAACACTTTGTGATTGCTTTAGAATATGTCCTAAGGTCTACAAATGCAGTAACACTTGTCTTTAAAACCCCCAATAACCAACTATGAAAATATCCTCGATATCATTCTTTTATAATCTTCAGGTCGTGATTGATTTTTGCCTATTAATCGACTACTCATCACCATCAGTCCATTGCTTAGTTGAAATCAACCGTTGCAGAATTGCTCTTACAAGCTCTGTTCGATAATGAATAATTGATTGTTACTATTCATCAGTCGATTGATGTCCAAACAGTTGAGTGCTATAGCTGGATCAGAAACTTTATGTTCGTTGCTAATGTGTTAATAATTGACTGTTACTATTTATCAATTGACTTATTCCAATTAGTTGAGTTCAGAACATTATTTTTGCTACTACAGTGTCATCAATAGATTGTTACTATTCATCAATCGGCTGATTTGGGATCAATTAAGTTTAACAGGTGAGTTTCAAATTTTTGATTTGCTACAGTAACATCAACAGTCGATTGATCTTAATTCGTCGAGTTGGTTAGTAGATTTCTAACTTTTTGATTGTTACAATAAAAGTCGATTGTTATTGTAGTTGAACACTAGAAATCAATCGAGTTGATCAATCGAGATTTAAACTTTTTTGTTTGTTATCATAACAATCGACTGTTATCATTCATTAGGTGATTGTCACGTTAGTAGAAATCCTGAATACTATAGTAAACCCCCTTAAAATATTATATCAAACCCTAAATACTATTCACAATATAAAAAACCCCTTAAACCCCAATTTAAGAGTTTAGATTTCATCAGTCGATTGATACACCCTATCAATCGTCTGTTACTCTTGTTTCAGCTTTACCAAAACTAAATTCTCACCTTATTTAATATCATGTTAACCTTATTAACTTACTAGGACTTCTTTTGTCTACATCTGGTCAATGCTAATCTTCCAAGATTGCTTAGTATTCGATCAACCTTGACCTGTTAAAACTTTATCATTGTCTAACATTTGGTCAACTTTGACTTTCTAGGATTTTCTTATTACCTATATCCAATTAACTTTGATATGTCGAGACTTCATGCCTCATGCTAACAACCTATTGAACTTCCTACCTTCAAGTGTTTGATCAACTGTAATTCACTTGGACTTTCCTCTTATCAATCTTCTATTGGACTTTTAGCCGCCAAGTATCCAATCAGCCAAAATCCACTCAAACTTTGTCTTGTCAACTATTTATTGGACTTTCGACCGTTACTTGCCCGGTCAATTGATACCTACTCGAAATTTTCTCTTGCTAATTCTCTATTAGACTTTTGACTGTCAAATATTTGATTAATCATGATCCATTTAAACTTCTCCACCATTAAATATATGATTAATCTTGACCTACTTCATATAAATCTCGAGATAGATTGATGGTTAATACGTGGATATTTCCATCATGAGGTCCGGGGGTCAAAACTTGGCTAAGCCAATATATCCATCCTCCCCATGTACTAGCATAACATCCGAGCTTATGAAGTCTGAGGGTCAAAACTTGGCTAAGCCAATGTGTCCACCCTCCCCATGTACTAGCCACAATCATCTTTTGTCACCCTTCAGAACTTTAATATTATTAGAGATGTTCGTATTTTCATTTGTTGCTTTCGAATTTGTATCAAGTGGAGATAATTAGAGTATGTAATTAGAATTTTGTTGGATGACATGTGTTTAATGTTTCGCACACACCGACACGCTTATCAAATCAGAATTTTATAATCATGTAAGCCTCAAATACAATCCCGCCCCACTAAAGTTGCTCACAACACATGAACTACAATAATGTTTATGGGCATCGTGCAATGTAACACATTTTAGTAGAATATCATAATATTAAGGTTCGAAATCTTACCAGATAAGGGTAGATTTTATAGGGAATTTTTGTCTGTGGAGAACTACTTCTAGGTAGATTTACCTATTAAGTCTAGGACTTAGAAATCTGGATTAATAAAAAAAATAAAGAAAAATCTAAAGGCTAATACTCTAGAACATATTAAAGCATGATAAAATGGATATAAAAGAATAAAATTTAAAAAATCAGATAACTTTGAATTGGGGATAACTGATTTAATTCCATAAAAAAAATTTATCAACCGATAAAGTCAATTGAGAAGTACTCACAATGAACCGTCTAAATCCAACATCCCATGGTTATGTTCAATT
This sequence comes from Boesenbergia rotunda, assembly GCA_024364735.1. Taxonomy (NCBI): domain Eukaryota; kingdom Viridiplantae; phylum Streptophyta; class Magnoliopsida; order Zingiberales; family Zingiberaceae; genus Boesenbergia; species Boesenbergia rotunda. Next base: position 456,270 of record JAGFNQ010001106.1, read on the forward strand.
TGAAAAAAAAAAAATCCTTACAAATGTATCATAGTTGAGATTGAATAATAAATATCTGAGTGTTAACTTAATGCTTTTCTATAGAACATAGTTACAGGAGTTAAAATGGGTATAAAAGAGAACTGATATAATGTATCTCATTACAAAAATGTAAAAGTAAATAATCAAGACTATCTACGTCAAATTAATCTCATTAATGTTTTATCAAAATTTGTTTTTAAATTTCTCTTAAACAGTGTCAACATATTCTTTTATTTTTTTAAAATTTTTAATAATTTTTTCAATATTAATTATTTGAAAAATCAATGCATAATAATGGTAAAAGACGATTTATTCGCTCCTGGTGTCCTCGCTAATCCATTTCAGAACTAATATAGAGGAGATAAATCATGAAAATTACTAACTCAGATAATGACTAAAACATAAAAAAGAATAGACACCTAACTTTATTAGAATTTAACTTTCAAATTTTAGGAGGATAACAAAAAATAATGCATAATATATTATAAAAAGGTGATTGATTAATCCTTCCGAAAGAATTCACGGGTATTTTTTTATAATAAGAAATCAAGACTCTATATGACAGATAAATTATTAATTTTATTTATTTAATATAAATATTCATGTAACTCTTAAAAGTGGGAAAATAATTCAAGGATCATGGTACGTAAAATAAAAAAAATATATCTTAATATTTGATTTGTTTAAAAAAACTTTAAATTTTTAGTAATATTAAAATTTATTTTAAATTTTTTATCTATCTGTTTAGTTTTTTCGATCTAACATTACAATAGATATTTTTATATTTTTAATTTGCCATCTAAATTTAGTTATTTTTAAATAAAGAAAAATAAATCAATAATAGAATAAAAAGATTAAATGTATTTTTTAATAAAGTTTTAAGAGACCTTTTTAAAAGGAAGAGGTGGAGGCATGGGCAACTGGTGGGCGAGTAATGTTTTCAACTAGCCTACGACACACCAATGAAATAGTGGGCCCCGCGGCGTTCGCAGGATCTCTCTTCCGTCGACGCTGCAATTGCCACCTCCCGGTCTCACCTTCCTCCCGTGGCGATCACAATGAAGACGGCCGCACACCGCCATGCCGCCGCAGTAAATTCTCTCTCTCTCTCTCTTTTAACTTGGGCCTTTGCTCCATCAATTAGTATCATTTTAGGTTTGACCAAAACTCTTATGTGAAGCCTTTGTTATGTTCGCTGAAGACTGTGGACTTAATCTTATATCTTTGCTTTCCAATTTTAACCAGTTTATGTACATGTACTAGTTTTATACAACTTTATACACATATAGTGCCCAAGTTTCATTTCTAATTTTGATTAGTCTAGGTTTATATAGTGGTTTTGACAAAAAAATGCTATGTAGACCTAGACTGTGTAACATTCAAAGATGATCCCTTTCCAGTGTGTCCTTAACCTTTTAGAGTCATATTATGTCTTTGTTTTCTAATTTGGATCAATTTAGTTCCATATACCAGATTTAACCAAAACTACTATATGGACCTAAACTACTCAAATTTTGAATGCTATGTAGACCTAGACTGTGTAAATTTCAATGATAATTCATCTCAAGTGTTTCCCGAACCCTTCATATTATGTCTTTGTTTTCTAATACTGATCAATTTAGTTTCATATACCAAATTTAACCAAAACTATTATATGGACCTAAACTACCCAAATTTTAAAGGTGATCTATGTTTTGTTTTCCCTCAACTCTTCGAAGTTGTTCTATGCCTTTCTTTCTAATTTGACCCCGTTTATGATCATGTAACAATTTTAGCTAAAACTACATGAACTACGGAACAGTTTTGGCAAAAACTAAAATTGCTCAAACTTCAAAGTTGACACCTCTTTTATGTTCCCTAGATCCAATGGAGTAATTTTATACCTTTGTTTTGACTAATTTAGGTTCATGTAATAGACTTGGCTAAATTTGATTCATGAACCTAAACTATTCAAATTTTAAAAGTAAATCCCAATCCTTTTGAGTTATTCTACAAGTTTCTTTTATAACTTTGACTAGTTTTCGGGCTGAAACTGTACATGAATCTAAACTGCCCAAATTTCACAATGAACCTCAATTATGTTCTCTAGAGCATATAGAGTAATTTTATGTCCTTAGTTCATTGTTTGAGTCTTATGGACACTGTAACCTAAACTGTCCAAATTTTAAAGGTGACCCCTTCTTGTTTTTCTTGGACCTCTGCATCGTTCTATACCTTTCTTTTCTAATTTTGACCAATTTAGATCTATATGACAGTTCTAGTCAAACTTGCTACTACCAAAATTGTTACATAGACAAAAGCTACCTACAATTTAAAATTGTTGTGTTCTTGGACCTTTTGGAGTCTTTTATGTTTTTAGTTATGTCGTTTAAGTCCTAGGAGGCAGTTGTGACACTTTTTGACTAAATTTGTAATATGCACCTAAACTTGCCCAATTTCAAAATGGTTCATCTGTTTTGTTCTATGGAGCCTTTAGATTATTTTATTCCTTTGTTTCTCAATTTTGATCAATTTAGGTGCATATAGTAGTTTGGTCAAAATTGCTATATATAGATCTAATCTGTTCGTAGTTTGAGAATGAGAGCTCAAATGCTTACAATATCTTTTAGTATTTATTTTGAATAGGGAGTCACCTGTACCCAAGGAGCTTAGTTTGTATTGGAGGACCTTAAACTTTAAATATTTTTTTGGATGGGGGAAATAGGTCATATGTAGTAAAAGTCTAAATATAATAGGAATTGGTGAATCTACTGTGCCACAAGTTCCCTCAAGTATTCTGTCCTCTACCTGTGGGTTACGAGTGTATGTCTAGACATCTCCATTAATGACAATTATGTATCAATCAATGACGAGTTTAGTCTGCAAAGGTTCAATGTTGAATTCATTTTTGACAATCATCATTTCACTTTTAATAATGGTTTCAGGTGGTATTAGAAATGAATGTTACTTAATATGATTAGCTAGAATACTCTTTTCAGGAGTCTGATGATCTATTTGAGATAAACACACAAATGTCACAAGTGCACAATTTAAGTTCTGGATGATAAACTTGCTAGGCACCTTTATATTGGTCTCATATTACTGATTTGCTAGGTTTGTATTTATGATTTATTGGAAAAAAAATTTAATCTGATTGATCGATAAATATTTCCCTCAAAGGATGACTCCAAGATAGCCCTATTGAATATATGCTGTTAAAAAGCGTTTTGAGTGTATACCTAAAATCTCCCGAGCACATCTTGTAAAGGCAATTTGCAAGGATGGTGACTGATGGTGGATAGTTGCAAGGAGCTCATCCTCTTTTACAATTACAAAGTTTCAGGACCACATTAATGCACATACGACACAACTTTAGGTGATCATCTCGTAATAAAAAGATTTACATAGATAAGGAGAAGATTCTTTAAAGGGTCAAAGGTGATTATGACTTAGCCTGTTGTGACCTTGCTGGGTTTCTAAGAGAGTTGATGCAGTGCGATACTGAAACATAGGTATACATTAAAAGTGATCCTTCAAATCATTTTGAAAAGGTTTTATTGGGCTTTTGGTATTTGTGCAAGAATATCCAGAAGACATGTACAAAAGATATTTGACATAGATGCAATGCACCTAAGCAGCAAGTAACAGGTTGGGTTTTTTTGGTTGATGGTAATAATAGATTGTTGCCTCTAGTATTTATGATTGTTGAACTAGAGTGCAGGGATGCATGAGAGTGTTACCTACTTCTATTGTGAAAATTTCTTGCCATAGATCTAACGCAATTGAGCATTTGTTTTTGATAGACATAAGAATCTTGTTGTTGTGGTCAATTCAACCTGGATGCATACCATGCATATTGTTGCTATCATTTGTCGAACAATATGGTGACATATAAAAGAAACGTTGTCTGCTTGGCATGAGGTTCCTATGTTCTCAGGATTGCTTAGCATATTTCTGATGTTATTACCTGCTTTACCATGCATGCTACTTATCATCTGTATTCTTTAGTCATAGTACTTCCTTGAGGTTGACTAATTAAAAGTTGACTGGTGATGCATGCTACCTCAGTCACAAACTCATGGTGTTGACTGGAGCTGGAATAAGCACAATATCTGGAATTCCTGACTATGGAAGGTTTACAAGTCTGAAATTTAATTTTAAAGCTTATTGGTTCTTCTTGGTCATTTTTTGCTTTCCTTACTTTCACAGCCCAAATGGAGCCTATAGTACTGGATTTAAGCCAATCACTCATCAGGTGATTTAACTCATTAGACATGATTACTATTGGTGATCTTTATTTTGTTTAAGTATGCCTAAAGATTCTTTATATTTTGTCCAATAACTGTGTCCTCCATTTTAAAAACACTGTCACAACCCAAGTGGAATCTTTCAAGCGATTAGGATAGAATTGACAATGATGTCTGTTAGCAAATACTATGTTAATCATTGAATCTTGTAGCCAGAGCACTATATACGCAATTAAACACTATGTCAGCTTAGAGCATAGCAAACAAAATGGTAAGGAGTCAACGTAGTAACTTCAATTGGACATCATTACTAACTGTAAACTGTCTGCAGCTACATAATGATAAAAGATCTAGAGACTAAAATTACTGTAGCAACAGAAGATGCTCACGTCGTGCATAAATAACTGAAATTAAAGGTAACTAGACAATGGATGAGATCTGTGCAAGTACAAATAAGTTCCCAAAGCCCCAGAAGCAGATACAGCTGAGAGTGGGATCTAATGACTCATTCCCATATCTGAACTAGTGGAGAATACAGTTATGCTTCTAATGATCCCTTAAGTTTTTCAAGATTTTGAGCTCTTTAATTTACCGTCATTAATTATTTTTGACCAAAAGTGTTTAATGACTCTAAAAAACTTAAAATTTTCAAATTAAGCACTTCTAATGATTTCCTAAATCTATTCATATTTTTAGCCCCTTCTAAGCAAAAGTGTTTGAAGAGTTTTGATTTATTGAACTTTTGATGGTGGCCTCCAATCATGTTTTTTCCCCCTTACGTCACTCAACTGTGTAAATTTGCATTTTTTCAGATTATTAAACATTTTTGTTCAAAAGTGATTAAAAGTTTGTTATGACTCTATAAATTTTAGGGTGTGGGAATCAATGAATTTAAGGAATCCAAAGTGCAACAATGCTAATTTGGAACAAATTTTTCATTAGCATGATCATCCATGTTTGATGGTCATAAAAGGTTAAAAAATCTAGAAACAAGAATACGAAGAGAGAGATCATTAATTTTCTGTTTGGTGGTAAGGTGGCAAAAGATGGTGATTCAGTTGCTCTTGTTAATCCGTCTTAGGATTAATATGGAAGAGATAAATTTTGAGAATTATTAGTTCGGATACTATAACTAGTGCGTGAGGAGTGTAGGTAAAAAAAAATGATGGACCAAGTAACAAGCAAACCTGGAGCGATCTGTCCGGTCCTATAAAAGTTTTCGATCGGCCGTCAGGGTAAATTGGAAAGTGCTCGTGGTGGTCAATCTAGAAGTTCAGCGTCTCAGGGTTCGCGTTTCATTTGGAGAAAAATTTTTTATAATTGGGAATCAAATCATGAATATTTGAAATGATGATTGGTTATTCTGTTATTATATTATAGTTTCGGGGCTTATTATTTCTCTCTTTGGATATGATGAAGGGAGGTGCATTAATGAAAAAAAAATAAAAGAGCATAATTTCTTTATACTTTAAATTAAGTCAGAGTATAATTGGAGGGAGAAAGAAGATAAACGTTCTCCTTTTTCTTTCTATATCTTTCCCTTTATTTATTTTTAAACAAAGACCCGTATAGTCATCAAAGACCTTGACCGTATCACTCCGCTAAAAGGTGTTTGATGATTAGAAAGTGCTTCAATTATTATTATTTTTTATGTTTTTTATATAAGAAAGAAGACAAATGAGCTTATGGGACCATGCAGTGCAACTATGCTGTTTTTATGAAAATTAAATTCTTTAGTATAATCAATCATTCGTTAAAGCTGTTTGACGACCTCAATGAGTTTAGTTTTTTTTTTTAAAAATGATATTGGGACACTCCTAGTGGTTCCTTGAGTCCATCTATGTCAACTTGCCACAAATTTAAGACCTTTAAGATTAATAAAGATTTTTGGATTGCGATGGTTGGTTATTTGGTATTTTTCAAATTTACTTTGATGGTTGTTGGTTATCTGGTATTTTTTTGAATTTATTTTGTTAGTTGATGAAATTTTTTTCATTTTTAAGATTAATTGATTTGAAAAAGTTAAATATCTAAATTATTAAAAATAAAATAAAGATTTTTAAGTCAAATGTACTTAATAAAGCAACTAAAACAAAAATAAAAATAAATTATTATTATTTTTTGTTTCTTATAATTGTTTAGTGTTAGTAGTAAAGAGTATTCGACTATTTGATTTAGGCCCCGCTTACTCCAAAATATGTATCGGGGAGGGAAAGGAGGGAGAGGAATTCAAAACTGAAAAAAAAATCATTTATGGAGTAGGCAATTAAGCATTTTCTGAGAAAAAAGAAGCACGATCTTTGGTAAATATTAAAATAGGCTGGGCCTTTTAATTGGTTATTTATTTTTCGATAATCTAGTATTTGTTGGATATTGGGTTTTAAAAGACTAAATATGATTTTGCAAGGAAAAATCGGAGTACCGTCAATTGATGAAAGTCAGAATTGACTTAAAAAACGAAATCTACGTTTCACATAGATGAATCTAGATTATTAATTTGCTCAAAATCGATTACGGGTGAATGATAAATTAATTGTTTAAAGTCAGTCCAAAATTAGTATAGAAGGAAGTAGATAGAAAATATTTCCATATCTGTAAAATTCAAGGGTGTTTACTTCTTTATATGTGTTGCTGTATTAATGGAGTTAAAAAAGAAAAACACAAGTGTTCTCTTCTCATAGGCGAGCAGGTGCTCGCACTAGCCAGGCTGCCACTCGCGCACGCGCATAATGGGCATTTTGTTGACGCACTTTGCACTTCGCACGTACGTATTGTCGCGAGGAACTTAAATTTATGTTTCAGGTGACGTGACAGTTCCTACGTGACACTCGGGGTGACATGTCATGTGACGTGGTAGTGCCTATGTGACATTCGCGTAGGCAGAGAGAGATGACTGGACTGTTGACTGGGCGAACGAATGACAACCGTTGGATCGAGTGCTGGATCGCAAGAGTCGCGATCTGACCGTTGCTGATGAGACTTGATCCGAATCGAATCTGACGGCTGATATCAAAGGGGGATCTGAAGGGTTACAACCATCCAGATATGACGACTGAGATCAAGGGGTTATCTGAAGGGTTATAACTCTCTAGATCGAACGACTCAGACAAATCGTAAACGAAATGTCACAGCCACTCATCAAAGGTACCTCACCTCTTCCCTTGTATAAATAGAATCCCTTGGATGCTGGAATCATTCATTTAATCATCCGTTCAGAAAGTATACATCTCATCTTCTGCATCCAGATTCCAAAAAGCCTACGAGAAGGTTCGTTGGTCTCGAAATTTGAGGTGCTGCTATTTTGAGGCATCGTCGTTGTATCTTGGGAAACAAATTATTACTATCTGTGAGCACCTGTGACGGAGCAATATCATTTTACAAAGATAGTGTCGAACATTAATTTCGATGATCTTATATCAGTTTGCATCTTCCCCGACAGCAACGCAATTGATTCACAGTATTTAAATCCTTACCGACCCAATTAATACCGGATATGAGTGGTCTTCCTCTAGTTCGTCCATTGCATAAATCTGGAAGCATAAACTATTTTTTCCCCCAATAACTAACGTGTAGTGTGCCTTTTAAATATTCTATAAAGTTGCCTAAAATAATCTCCAATTAAGTATTGTGTGGGAATTATTTATGAATGTTTGGTATCCACATAATTCAAGAAGCTCATAATTAAGATAGAGTGTTCTTTAGAATTGGCCACCACCCCTTGGCTTTCTTCTGTATTGGCGGAAGGGCGATCAATTGTTTCCTAACCACTCACGGTTCGATTCCTAGTTACGATGAATTTTGCAAGAAATTTTCCTCCAAATAAGATTTTATGTGATGTTGGATTTCTGGATCGTCCGTCGCGAGCGCTTTCTAATTTATCTTGACGGCTAGTGCAAAACCTTTTTGGGACCGGATCGTTAACTTGGTTTTTGTTTTCCCCTGAACAGGAGCTGTTTCTTTTGAGTGTGGACGTCGCACTTAACTGCACCCACCTCAAACTCTCAAAAAGGTTGTTTAAGGTTTGTTCGTTATTATTAATTTGCTCGAATTGATAACCATCTATAGCTCTAATTGTTATAGATCGACTGGGAAGCAATCATCAAATTATCCGTGTCGTTCGAACTTAAACCTGTGCCGTGGTTAATGATTTCTCTTATAGGTTTCGGTAATTCTTAAATCGCACATCATACTTTGATTTTGGCGAAATGTCGTTTTCTCTTCGTAGTAGTTGAGCGCCCAAGTGATTGAGGTTTACATATTCCATCCGCGGCTGGACGTTGTGGATCTCTCTCTAGTGTGAATGAACAGAACAACAAAACCAACACCAGCTTCCTGTTTCTTTGTCTGATCTTAACTAGTAGAGCCTTTGTCAAAAAAAAACCGAAACAGCAGTTGGTCGACTGAACCAGTCCAAACTCTAATTGAGCCAAAATGTACTGCACTTCTGGTTTTCAGGGTGAATTAAGTAACGTTTGGCATGGGATCTTGCTGCAGAATTAGGTGTAATGTTTCTGTTTACTTGCAGATCGGTGGATGCAATGGGGCACTTTGATAACATTTCTCAGACGGTTTAGTATCATCGATCTTCCAACTAATATATCTATGTAAATACTAATTATACCAATTTGTAGCGGCAACACTATAGAGTTTAGGGTTTTCAGTAGTTGCTGAATAAATAATTCATTCGTTAGAATGTATTTGTACCTGCACATGAGAATTCCTCTTCGATTTAATCTGAAGATCAACTTGTGAGACCCATTCAATCCAATAACTCGTTTAGCGCAATCGGTAAGTAATCAATATCGAGAATCATCTCAAAAACTAGATTACCCATAATCAATTTTTTTTAATAATAGATAGACGGACGATATTTACCCTAGTCAGAATTTGACCTTCAAAATATTCATTTATATTGGGAGTGAATTTGAAGCATACTTGACTTCCAAAATATTCATTTGTTCTTCTTAGTTGCACCACAGTGTTGATACCTTATAAATCAACACTTGTATTTTTCACATAATCAATTGAATTTTTTCTATAATGCATCCGGGTTATCATAACTTTTTTGTATTTGCATTCAAAAATAATTATGAACTTATTTTTCTACATTATGAATTGATGATTTGTTAGGGTATTAATTAATATTACATATTCCTTTAGAAAAGAAATTAAAACAAATTTATTCGGTAATTTATCAAACAATGTAAGTAATTATGTATTTTCTCTAATCAAGTATGTCGTTCTAAAATATCCCAAAAAATGTGGGGCGTTTGGTTTGCATTTTTCAGTCTGTTTTTTATGTGATTTTTTGGAAAACATGTTTGATTTGCATTTTCCAGCTTTGTTTTCCAGAAAAAAAACATAGCGTTTTCTGGAAAACTGGAGAATAAAAAAAAGTCATTTTTCAGAAAATTAGAAAATACGATTTTCTAGAAAATGAAAATGAAAAATGACTCAAACTAAACGCCTAGCTTTTCTCTTCTTTTTTATTCTCTATCTCCGTTTTTACTTGTTTCTCTCTTTCTTTTTATTGTTCATCTGAAAAAATTTTCAAACCATATTTTTTTACTGTGTTGCTGATTTTGGAAAGCCATCAAAGCAATGTTGTTGACAAAAAATTAGCAACAATATTGTGTTGTTGTTAATTGTGTTGCTGACTTTGGAAAGCCATCAAAGCAATGTTGTTGACGAAAAATCAGCAACAACATTGTGTTGTTGTTAATTGTGTCGTTGATTTTGAAAACCAACAATACATTGTGTTGTTGATTTTCATTGTGTTATTGATTTTCGGAAACAAACAACATATTGTGTTGTTGAAAAATCAGCTACAATATAGTATAGTTGATTTCAAAATCAGAAAAAAAAAACCAGCTACACAAAATCAGCAAGGACATTGTGTAGCTAATTTTGAAATCAGCAACAAAGTTGTGTAGTTGATTTCGAAAAAGTTGATTCCGAAAAAATATCTACACAATGTTGTTGATTTTGTGTAGTTAATTTTTCAAAATAATGAAAAATCAACTACACAATATTGTTGCTGAAATAATTGTTGTTGAAATAATGTTGCTGATTTTTGAAAGTTGTTGATTTTCGGAAATTAATAACACGATGTTGTTGATTTTCGAAAATCAATAACACGGAAAATCTTTCGAATCATTTTTTAACTATGCTATTGATTTTCGAAATTAGCAACACAGTGTTGCTAATTTTTCGAAATCAGCAAAGCCATATTGTTGATTTTCAAAAAACAATAATACAATATTGTTGATTTCTCAATAACATAATATTATTGATTTCTGAAATAAACAACACATTGGTGTTGATTTTCAGAAATCAACAATACAATATTGCTGATTTTCGAAGGTGGTGTTGATTTTCAAAAACCAACAACAACATTGTTGTCGACTAAAATTTTGAGAGACAATAACTTTTGATTCAAGTTGAACTACAAGACACATAATATATATAAAATTGATGTTCGTTCAAAAATTTTTAATTGGATATATTATGTGTCACATAGTTCAATCTGAATCAAAATTTATCTCCTCTTAAATTTAAACTTGTAGTTGTAGCAGCTACGGAAACCGTAGCTACTACAACGTCTATGTTGAGTAAATTTGAAAAATCATAACTTTTGATTCAGATTCAATTATAGGACACAATATATCAAATCAAAAATATCTGAACGAACTTGAGTTTGATATATTGTGCACCCTATGGTTGAATCTCAGTAAAAAATTATAATTTCTCAAAATTTAAGTCAGCAACAATATTTTATTGGTTTCTTAAAAATAACATGTTATAACAACTACGAAATCATAGCTGCTACAACTATAAGTTATATATTTAAGAGACCATAATTTTTTATTCGGGTTGAACTATATGACGCATAATATATCAAATCAAAAATATCTGAACGAACTTGAGTTTGATATATTGTGCACCCCATGGTTGAATCTCAGTAAAAAACTATAATTTCTCAAAATTTAAGTCAGCAACAATGTTTTATTGTTTCTTAAAAATAACATGTTATAGCAACTACGAAATCATAGCTGCTACAACTATAAGTTATATATTTAAGAGACCATAATTTTTTATTCGGGTTGAACTATATGACGCATGATATATCAAATCTAAATCGTTTAAAGATCTTCAATTTGATATATTGTGTGTTATATGATTAAATCTGAGTCAAAACTTATCGCCTCCTAATGTTGACAACACTTTTGAAAATCAGTAATATTGTTTCAACAACGACATTGTATAGTTGATTTTTCAAAATCAAACGGAAATTAGCTACATAAAATCAGCTACACAATGTTGTTGTTGAATTCGAAATCAGTTGATTTTTCAAACTCAAACGAATATTAGCTACATAAAATCAGCTACACAATGTTGTTGTTGAATTCGAAATCAGCTACATAATATTGTTACTGATTTTCGTTTGATTCCAAAATTAATTACCTAATATTGTTGTTGATTTCGAAATTAGCTTCACAATGTTGTTGTTGATTTTGTGTAGCTGATTTTTCAGTACACAATGTAATCAACAACACATATATTGTTGGTTTTAGAAATTAACAACGCATTGTATTTCTGGTTTTTCGAAACCAGCAATGCAATGTTGCTAATTTTTTCAGCGACAATATTGCATTGCTGATTTTCTGAAATCAACAACATGGTCAAAAAGAATATGGTTTGAAATTTTCTCAGATACTAAAAATGAAGAGAGATGCAAAAGGGGATTATGCTCGTCCCCAGCGCCCCCGACAGTCTGCCCCTAAGCCAAGACGAGGGAGGTAAATCACGATAACCGAAACAGTTAGGACACAGTTGGGCCGAGAACTTTGTACACAGGACGCCTTTGATATTATCGCAGCACGCCCCGTGCGGCTCGAACCCAGGCGGTTAGATGCAAGCCCCTGTGCTCTAACCATCTCGGCTGCCCGTGGGGGCTCTAAAAAGGAAGAGAGAGACAAATAAAAAGGAAGATAGAAAAATAAAAAGAGAGAATGTGTTTTTTTTTGGACATTTCCAAAAGACATGTGATTTGGGAAAAAAGCAAAACTTGTTACGCACTATGGTAAAATGTCATTTTTTTTATTTGAAGAAATTATTTTGGCAAAAATAAATAAATTTCGATAATTTACCAAATAAGGTACAATTATGTCTTTTGGAAATGTCCAAATCATGCAGCCTACTGTGGAAAAGTCTATTTTAACCTTCTGAAACACAAAAGTGAGTATTTCGAACCGCAAGGTTGTGTATCTTGAAAAAGCAGAGTGCATCTCAAGAGAAGCGACCAGCGACCAGCGACCTGCGACGATCGATGTAGGTAAAAATTCGGTGACCGCTGCCGTTCATTTTCTGGCAAAGGTTAAGCTCTGCTGGGAAAAAAGTCAACGGGTTCGGACTGTGGGAATAAATTCCGGCAAACATTGCAGTTTTGTATCATAGAAAACGTGAAATATATATAGCATAGGTGAAAATCGTTGCTTCAGTTAAGTATCGTATAGTTTTCTTAAGACTTTTATAAAATACGGTTTAAAAATAATATATGCACACACATACATCACCGCTGCCCTCCCCTTCATCGCCCGATGCCGCAAACCTCAATACATCGCCGACTCCCTCTCCTGCACCTCCTCACTGAAAGCCACCGACAACTCCTCCTTCTCTAAAATTCGTAGGTTGTTTTGGGTATTGCTCAATTGGAATTGTGATGGTTACCATCGGTTAGGATCTATTGTTTAGAAGGAGGATTCCTGCTCGAAATTGTGAGCACCTATTCTGTAACTAGAAAATTCGACCAATCAAGTTTTGATTAAAATCTTGATTAAAGGCACTTGCTAGTCCAACGACATAAAACTCTTTGTATCTTCATTTAATGGATTTCTTAAAAGATATATTGATTAGGAAAATCAAGCACTCGATAGCCAAGGTTCATATTTTTGAATTACATGCAAATATTTCCATCTCATCCTCTTCATTTGGGACAGTTAGTTCTGTGCTATAGTTCATCATATTCTCACTAATCAAATTTACAAGCATTATGCTACTATCATCGTATCAATTAGAATTTGTTTGTGTATGAACCAATTACACATCACATTCCAGCTGCCTTTCAAACTTTTCTGATTTCCAAAATTGCTTTCACTTGTAGTATTGTCAGGCAGTATTCTAGGAGGAAAGAAACTCATTATGGTAAAGAAGATTACATCATCATGAATTTGGCAAACTACTACTCTACGCTTGAGCTGGGGAACTTATCCTTAGTTAGGAATTCAATTAAATAGATGTATAATTATAATTATGCTTAATATATGATTTAGCTACTTTATGATTGTACAAATAGTTAAACGTTGTCCTTACTCCTTAATACAGGACACTGATTTGGATTCATGCGCTTGATCATGGGAGGTTCTCTTGGATACGTATACGACATTAGATGCGGGTACTTCTTACTTAGTTCTTATAGATTTGTTTACCTTAAATGTATGCTTGTTTTATTTTCTGAGTAGGTTGCTTTACCTTAAATCTATTTGTCTTGTTTTTCCTGCTTGATATTTATTCTTGCTTGACCTTTGAGTAGTATTCTAAAATGTTTAGTTATATACTCTCATCTCTTATTTTCTGATCTAAAGAATATCGCGTGTACTGTGTAACTATCATTTGACCTATCTAGGGTGTAGTTGACATTAGATAAATCCTACATAGTAGATTAGTGCATACTTATTTACTTCGGGGTTGATTGTGCTTCATATCGTATTGATTGCATAGTTTTGGTTTGATTGAGGTTGTGCATATTAGAGATATGCACCATGACATTGTTTGCATGTCCACGACCACAGACTCCCTAGTGGTTGAGATAGGTCGTCGGTCTTATTTCCCGCTGTGTCATGCTCAATTGGAGTTGTGTGCAGACAATTGATACTTCCCGGGTATTTGGAGTCTCCACAGGTATTTTTGAGATTTTATAGCCATAGGTATTATGGTTTTTCATACAGGGTCACAGATATTGTGGTATATCTGCATAGCCATAAATTTTGGTGCTTGTATCTTGTCCATTCAACCTACCCAATATAGCGGTGATTGATGTGCGTACAGAGCAAATCATTACATCATGTGCATATTGTACATTGTGCATTTGCTGCACATATTTGAGTTATGATGGTTGCATTTGATTGACATACATATTCGATTATGATTTACATTTATTGTATGATCTGAATTTGCTCGACAATACTAGTAGTTTACTAAGGCATTAGGGGGATTTCTGATCATGCCCCTACGTGTTTCATTAAATTTCAGATATATTTATTTGTACAGTTGCATTTAATTTATGTTTTTAATTTATTCCAGAGACTGTATGGCGTCGTTTTCTACATGCTTGTTTTCTCTTTTTATTTACCATGCATTTATCTACTCTTATACCCGTAGAGTCCGTTCGGATTAACCATCCCTCGTTCTTCTTTTTGTTTCAAGTACTCGATAGCTGTCTCGTGCCACCGCCAGAAGAGGATCTAGCTGTCAATCTCCCCGTTTTGAGTATTTTTACCATCTTCGCACTTTTGTAGTCTTCTTATCGTATTGATGTTGTTTTAGTTTGGTTTTCATTTCGGATGGTATTTGACATTCTTTGGACATGTATTTATTTACTTTCGCTAGATTTTGAATGGTTACATTTTAGTTTATGGAGGTTTATTTATTATGTTTATCATTTATTATGTAAATTATTTATATGCGTAGTTGTGTTTGAGTGAATGCCAACCGAGTGTAGTTGAGCTTATTTATTATATGTGGAGATATATATGTATAAGTTTCAGATTGTCCACCGTATAGGAGAGATGTTATTCGATTTTTGAGTAAGTATGAGTCTCTGGAGACGTGACAACTTTTGTGTTTAGTGGTTACCAAAAAGAAACCTAACAAAAGTAAGTTCGGTGCAGGTTCTTATCCAATGAATAGTGACGATATGGTCGATGGACGTTATGAGGTAATTGGTGGACGTTATGAGGTAAGTTCGGTGCAGGTTCCCTCGTAAATAGAAAGTCAAAAGCACAACACTTGGTTCCAGATACTGGCTTTGGAAGTTGTCTGATATTAGATGTGAGAACGATTCAAGGGAGGTGTAAGCAAGTGACATGTGAGGTTAAAGAAATTCAAGTAATAGTAAAATACTTTGAACCAAACCTCCAAAGATATTATAAATCCGCCTAGGCGACAGTAACATCTCAAATTACCCTAACTACTATTGTAGGCTAGGGAATGGTGGTTATATGTGTTTAATAATTATTTTGTTATTGTAGATAGAACAATCACAGTATTATGAGATTGTAGGGTGGAAGAAGTTATATTTTGTAAAAAATCTTATGGAGAGCATGCAAGTGTTATTATACTAATAATGTATATTAATGTTCATTCTCATATTTAATAAAAGTAATTAATAAGTTCCATAAATACAAGGATATATTGTCTGATGAACATTTATTGATTCAAAAGTGAAGACCGACTAGGTGATGATACACAAGACATAAACACTAGTTATACTAAGACGACAACTTCAACTTCTAGTAATGTTGTGGTCAGTACTGGAGAGAGTACAAATTGTATATACAAGGTGATAGAAGAAGCTGTTAGTATTGATGATATCGTAGGGAAAAGTAATTAGAAGAATATGTGTTGATACTTGTATCTCTTGATTTAGAGTGATTATAAGAAAAATGGCAAACTCCATTAACTTTTACTATGTTTCTGAAATCCCAAATTTAGCAACATAGTGACTGTGTTGTTGAATTCGAAAAATTAGCAACAAAATCACATTGTATTGCTGAATTCGAAAAATTAGCAACACAGTGTGAGACTGTGTTGGTGAATTTGAAAATATGTATTCTCGAAATCAACAACACAGTATGATTGTGATGCTAAATTCCAAAATTCAACAACAAAGTGTGATTGTGTTGCTAAATTCCAAAATTCAACAACAAAGTGTGATTGTGTTGTAGAATTTGAAAATTCAGCAACACCGAGTGGTTGATAATTTATGATGTTGGATATCAAAAAAATCAACAACAATGTATTGCTGATAATCAACAACAATGGGTTAATGATATTGGAAAATCAACTACTAAATGTTGGCGATTTTGAAATTTGTTGCCATTATTCAGAAATCAACAACTTGGTTCTGCTGACATTGTTTCATATTCTTGACTACACAAAATGTATTAGTTACTAAAAAAACATATCATTTATTGTGTAGATATTGGCAACCAAAAACAAAAGTAGTTAAAGATGCTCTTGTTGAGTAAGATTTAAATATGGGGTGCAAATCAAAGATGCTTAAACAAGGTTTGGTTTGAAATATTATGCACCCTGGACATGCAATGTGGAATAAAAAGTTATGGCCCCTCGTCATGTTATAAAATTTCAATTTTATAGTTAAAAATTAGTAGATGATACAAAGTATTCTTGGAATTATGAAGATTAACAATACATTATAGTTGGTACAATTTCATAGATGCTACAACGTATTGTTTGATCTTGAAAATACCAGCTACATGGTGTAGTGGCTAACAAATGGTATAAGTTATAACAAATTGGTATTATCGAAATTTAATATGTAATAACGAACGGTAATTATTTAAAATACAAACTCTATTGTCGATGTATAATAATGTGCACTAAATTGAAATAGATATATTTGACTATTAATAATGAAACTTCATAATCTTCACGGTACTAAATGACAGTATTACTCACAAAACAACTTTTGATTGTTGTGCAAGTATTCCCAACCCCCAAAAAATTTAAAGTCATTTGTTGAGTATGCCATGAAGAAGCGGCTCATTTACAAAATAAAGGACACAAGAAAAACAAGAGTTAAAGTAATATATGTTGGAGTAAACTGTGCATGGGCAATTGTTGAAGGGGTGAAATAGAATTGACTACTACAAAATATTTAGAAGAACATCAGTGTGGTCTTTTCTTAGAAAAGGGTGATCATCTTGCATGCACAGCTTCTTTTATAGCTTCTCAAATTGAAAGTCAATTTGTGACTGTAGATTAGTATAAGGCAAGAAATATTCAGCGAGATATGAGAGAACGATTTATAGTAGGTATATCATATCGGAAGGCATACAATGCATGTCAAAAAGCTATAACAAAGGTGATACGTGATTTCGAAAAAGATTATGGTGACCTCCCTAAGCTCTTACGGGAGATAAAATATAGAGACCTATAAACATATGTTGCATTGAAAACAAGCTTTGATAAAAAAATCTAACATTGTTTCTGGGCCTTTAGTGCATGTGGGAGAGTTTTCTGATCATATTTTTGTAAAGTAATTGAAATTGATGCAACCCACTTGAGTGGCAAATACCTAGGTGTTTTATTGATGTCCACAGTAGGTAATGGAAAACTATTGTCACTTGGCTTTGCAATTGCTGAGGTTGAATATGGGTCTTCTTGGGAGTGGTTTCTAAATCACCTAAAGACATTTCTTGCCATTGATCCATCAACAATGACAATAATATCTGACAAAAATCATGGAATATTATCTGCTATTAGTAAAGTTTATCCTACTGCTTATCATGGATTATGTTTCTATCACCTAGCTTGTAATATGGTAATAGACACCAGGGATAGACATGCATTAGGATTATTTTGGGCTGTAGCTAGAGCAAATACAATTTTTTAGTATGATAAAATCATGTAGAGGATGTTAGAGAAACACAGGGACGCTTATGGATGACTACAAAATGTGGAACCTACAAAATGGGCAAATGCTCATTTTTCTGGTAGAAGTTATTCAATGCTAACCATGAATATTTCAGAGAGTATGAATCCATTGTTCAAAGACACTTGAGAACTTCCAATAACAGGATTGATAAATAACACATGTAGCAAAAATTGCACAATGATTTTATATTCATAGGGAGGAAGTGGCTAAGTCTGCAAGTCCTTTGACGCCATATACTACGAAGGAGATTAATAATAGGAGACGAACAATTGGGTACTGTTGATGCAAGATGCATCAGTGATGTCCTCCTGTAAGTGTTTCAATGTTTGACAATATGCTTAAGTCAGTGATACATTGAACAAGGGAAGGGTGAGTCAAGAGAGGAGTAACAAAGTGATGAAAAATCCTAGTTAACCTAGGCACGAAGTCCTGGTTCGAAGAATTGGGCACTAAGTCCTGATCGTGGATTGGACACTAAGTCTTGACCAAGGGTTGGGCACAAATACCTGGTTCGAGGAATTGGGCACGAAGTCCTGGCCGAGGGTTGGGCACCGAAGTCCTGGACCTAGGGTTTGGGCACGAAGTCTTGGTCCGAAGGTTGGGCACCGAAATCCTGGACCTAGGGTTTGGGCACGAAGTCTTGGTCCGAGGGATTAAGCAACTTAGCTGAGCGATGACTAAGGATAGAGACAGGTCGAGGGTCGGACGTCTTGAGATCCGAGTGTTAGTAGGAGCCCTAGAGCCAATTATGTGATGATTGACTAAGGGCATTTTGTATCATATTCTATCATTAATAAAGGTATGTTTGGTTATTATACTTACTTTGTATTCTGTGCCGAATGACTAAGTATAATAATGTCCTTGTGTAGTAGGTTATTATCTACATTATATCAATTGGTTGAATTGATAGTGAGATAATGTAGAGAACACTACACTAAATTATTCCTAGTCAAACATTAATATTCAGGGACAATATTAATGCATGGAGACTAGCATGTAGGTCAACTGATATCTTGAGCTCACAAGTCATGGATATGTAATATCAAGTTGACATATGGGTATACATTAGAGAATGTGTACTGAATGACCCGCCATGAGAAAGTTTCATAGATTGTCATGTGAGTGTCATAGACTTTCTCATGTGACTATTGGTATGAATAGTCCTTAGACCTGAAGTCACTACGGTTCCCTATATAAGGAGTTATGTACTTTGGTATCGTCAAACGTCACCTGTAACAGGGTGGACTATAAAGGCGATCACTGTGTATGTAATGAATTATGCGGAGGGATGTGAGTGATGTAGATGGGATCTATCCCTCCCATACGATGGGAGTGATATCTGTGGCCCCTTGATCGAGTAGGACTACTGAAGCGCATGACCATGCTCAAATGAGTCAATATGAGATATTGAGCTCATTTGTTTGAGTGAGTCTACTCGGGGATCAAGAAACACAAGATTGATTGAGGATGACACAGTCTATGCCTCATTGGTCAATCTAGATATCAAGGATAGAAGGACAAGGTCATACATTATCATAGTCACGGAGGTTTAGTCGGATCTCGACTTTTCTTGTTACTTGGTAGCAATGATGCATTGCTAGATGTCACTCATTGTTTATGTGTCTAAAGTGTTTAGATGCATTGCCAACGCCGCGAGAACCTATTGGGTCACACACTAAGGACATGATGCTTCGGGAGCCCGAGTTGGGAACTCGGGAGACCTAAGCCCGAGTGGGAACTCGGGAGGTCAGTTAGGGAGCCCGAGTTAGGAACTCGGGAAGTCTGAGCCCGAGTTGGGGACTCGGGAAGTCCGAGCCCGAGTTGGGAACTTGGGAAGTCAGATCGGGAGATCTGCTCGGCAGACTGGGTCGGCACTCGGCAGACTGGGTCGGCACTCGGCAGATTGAGTCGGAGCTCGGCAGACTGAGTCGGCACTCGGCAGACTGGGTCGGAGCTCGGCAGACTGGGTCGGGAGCTCGGCACTCGGCAGACTTGGTCGGGAGACCTGTCGGAGGCCCGAGGAGCCCGGTCGGGATTAAAGGGAAAAAGAAAAGATTCTTTTCTTGCATGGGAAATAATAAAGAGCCACATGAAAAGATGTGCTCTTTATTGGGAAGCCAAAGAGACACAAACCTCTTCATATTAATGGGATGAGTATAAAAGAGGGTCTTGTGACTTTGGATGAGGTCTTCTTCTTCCACTCCTTCTTCCCTTCCTCATCTTCCTCTTTTGGTCGAAACCCTATTGTAGGGTTCTTGGTGTTCTACGAGCTACCTCAAGTTGCTAGCACAACTAAGGTAGCTCTCCCGAAGTTGAGAGATTGTGTTTGTGTGGATACGAATAGAGGCACGGACACTTGAACGTGCAAGAGATTCGGCGCACCTTGGACGAGCGGGATAAGCAAAGGGCACGCTTCAAAGGTATATCTTCTTTAGAAGTAGATGTAGATCAACTTTGTACGAGTTTTTCTTTCGCATGGATCGCTCGAGGGTTCTTGTTTCCACTGCGTTTTTATGATCATATGTCGGGAGAACCCAACACCGAGAGTCTCAAAGGCTAAGCAAAAGTCCACCCGAATGGATTGGGTGACAACCGTCTCCTGAGAGGAGTAGGTTGAAGGCGCGTTCCCGGGGGTGGGAATTTAGTGTCGGTTCGACCTAAGGTTTCGCAGAAATCCGAAGCCAGAGCCAAACCATTAAGGCTAAGGATATATCTTGCAGGTACCTAAAGTTGAGGACAAAGCAGGCAAACAAACACACAATAGGGTTGGAAAGTAGGCTGCTAGGCGCCCCCATCAAACAGGGTGCCTCATTGATGCAGGCGCCTCAATGAACTAGGGCGCCTCAATCAATGAGGCGCCTCCTTCAACACAGGTGCCCTGGTTAGAAGGGTTATCTGCTGTTGCGAGTTCGGCGCGGAGATAAACTCTGACCAAGCCCTGTGAGGCGCCCCATTGATCACAGGCGCCCCAATGAAGCCTATAAAAGGGGCTTCGACCCCTCAACTCAAGACACAATTTTCCGAAACCATTCTAAGCTTCCCAAGTGACGACAAAGCGCTAACGACGATACTCTTCGACCAGGAGGCTCCAGGAGGAAGTGCGCGGCACTTCGGAGGTCCAGATCGGCCAAGTCTTCAATTCTTTTTGTTCGGTTTGAATTTACATTCTGTATTTCAATTTATCTATCTTTGTGATTGTAAATCTTGCACTGTAAGACGGGTTTCTTCGCCTCTGGAAAGTCCGGAAAGGAGACCATTAGTGGACGAGCGTTCTCGAGCTTAGGCCTTGGATGTACTGACCCTGGGGGGTTGGGAACCAAGTAAAAATCCCGTGTGCAATCTGTCTTTCGTTTTTTCGTTCGTTTTTATATTCTGCTGTGCTACTAACTCTTTGATTAGAACGAATCTCGAAAGCCTACGAAAGATAATTTCCGCGAAGTTTTTATGGTCGATATTCACCCCCCCTTCTATCGACGGCACCGGTCCAACAAATGGTATCAGAACCAGACCGCTTTTCACCGGACTAACCGCCGACGGAGCAAAGACGCCAAGAGTTGAGGGGGAGCCCAGGGGTGAATTAGGTACATTTTATTTTAAATGTTAGTCTTTAAATTTCATATAATATGTTTCAAGTGCAGGGAGAGAGGGCACTATAAAAATCAGTATCCTACTCGTAAGACTCGGTCTACACCACCGGAAGCAAAGGAGGCACCAGCGCTCGGAGTCCGGAGGGACAAGAGCCACGTGTAGTGCTTCAAATGTCAAAAGCACGGACACTACAAGAATAAGTGTCTGGCAAAGGTACGCAAAATTTACATTCCTAAAAATTTTCAATTTCCTGCACAATCGTATGATAAATCAGTTAATTTTTCTGAAAAATTAAATTTACTGCATAGTCAAATTAGTATTTTGCATGCCCAATAAGAAAATGTAGATATTGCTAAAGTATTAGAAATTAACTATTTAATCTTTAATGTTAATTCAACCATTTCTAAAAATAATTCTGATAAAATTAATTCTGAAATTAAATTTAAAAATTTTACTGATAATTCTGAAATTAAATTTGAAAAAGTTAATGATAATTCTGAAATTAAATTTAAAAATTTTACTGATAATTCTGAAATTAACTCTGAAAATTGTGAGATTAATCCTAAAAATATTGAAGATATTTCTGAGGATAAACATGATTTTTCTGAAAATATTTTTGGGATATTAAAGATGATGTTAAGGATAACATTGAAAATATTTCTGAAGAATTTTCTGAAGATATTGGAGATGAAATTCTTTTAGATAATAATTTAATTATTTTCTTGGATAATCCTGAAAACAATTATTATAAAAACATTAACTAATGACCCAAATTACTCAACCTACTATAAAGATATTGAAGGATGTGATCTTGATGAAGAGGATGAGGAGGGAGATGAATTATCTACAATTAAGGCTATAGTGAATAAAAATTATAAAAAATCAAACAAATCAAAATTGTTAGAAAAACTTGAAAATTAGATAAAGCAGAAATAGTGAATGAATCAGATATTTTCAAAATAATGAAAATGATAAAATTAAACCCACAACTTTTAACCAGCCGAGAAATTTTGAAACATAAATCAAGTTAAATCTTAAAAACCTTAATTTTTTTAATTATTTCATCTTTAATTAATCTTTAACTTTAATTAATCTTTTGAACCTTAATTTTTAATTATTCTAACTCTAAATAATCCTTAATTAATTTAATGTTAATTAATTCGTAATTAATTTAAGTGATCCTTAATTTAATTTTAATTTTTTTTAATTAACTTAATTAATTTAACTTCAATTAATCTTTAATTAATCAGCTTCAATTAATCTTTAATTAATTTAACTTCAATTAATATTTAATTAATCAACTTCAATTAATCTTTAATTAATTTAACTTCAATTAATTCTTAATTAATCTTTAATTAATTTAACTTCAATTAATTTTTAATTAATCTTTAATTAATCAACTTCAATTAATCTTTAATTAATTTAACTTCAATTAATCTTTAATTAATCAACTTCAATTAATCTTTAATTAATCAACTTCAATTAATCTTTAATTATTTCAACTTCAATTAATCTTTAATTATTTGAACTTTAATTAATCTTTAATTATTTCAACTTTAATTAACTCTTAATTATTTCAACTTTAATTAATCTTTAATTATTTCAACTTTAATTAACACTTAATTATTTCAACTTTAATTAATCTTTAATTATTTCAACTTTAATTAACTCTTAATTATTTCAATCGTAATTAATCTTCAATTATATCAACCTCAATTAATTCCTAATCTAATTAAATATTAATTAATTTAATTAAATATTAATTCAACCCTTAATTAACTTAATTCATATCCAATTAAATCCTAATTAAATTATTAAATTCGATTAATTCTTAATTAATTTAACATCAATTAAATCTTACTAAACTGCAACCAAATAAAATCCTACTCAACTGAAACCCCCAACTAAATAATAACAAATATGTTAAAGTGGATTGACATATTCGCGGGTTCACACGACATGTATCAAATCGAGAATTTGATATATTTTTAAAAACTTAATTAAATACCTTGACTTGTTTGAATCATGCATTAATGTCATGTACATCTATCTGTTATTTTTTCAATATATGTCATGTCATTCATGTTTAATTTTATGCATGATTAAGAACGGTAATAGGAAAAAGACTAATTAAAACTTGAACAACCTAATATTAGGTGGAGGTGAGATGATAGTACGTCAGGGAAGCCCTTCTAATAAGGTCAAGTAAGGTAAGGCGTACCCTACATGGTCTATTTAGTCTGGTGGAACTAGCCGAAGCTACCGATCCAAAATCTAAACTAATTAGACCAAAATTTTTCAAGAAGTAATTTGAAAATGAATTTTTGATAAAAGACTTTGTCAAGGAAAGGGTTGTTGCTCCAATAAGGTTACGGGCAAAGAAGGTCTCTGTGCCTCGCCAAGACCTGGAAGCCGATTATCGAAAATCAAATTCAATTTACTATTTGATAAATTTGAATCTAACACAAGTTTCGATTAAATCTTAGATTTAATAATAAATTAAGAAAAATGATTCAAGCATCTCACAATGCACCTATAAGGCAACCTTGCTTGATTGTACTGAGACATCTAGAATGGGTGAGATGTTAAGGACTAATAAATTGATAAATCCTTTTTTAAAAATTATTTTCCAAAATTCTTAGAATATTTTTCTAAAAGTATATTTTCAAAATAGTGATTTAACATAATAATATTTTTATGGATTTCATGCTAGTCTGATTAATTATATATGATAGATTTTCAAAATTATATCTTTTTGAAAAATTATTTGACTCACACAATTAGACACAAGCCTCTTAGGTCAACACTAAAGTTCCTTAAGGCACTTAGATAGAGTCAAACGGTGTTGGATACAGGGGCAGCGTCTTATTCTTTTAAAAAGGTTTTTGGTTTCTTTTCGAAAACTGTGCTTTACAAATCATTATCACTTATGCTTTTCGAAAACTACTCCTTACAAATCACTGTCATTTCAAAATGTGTCTTGAAAATTATGCTTTATAAAAATTACTATCACTTATGATTTTCGAAAACTGTGCATGACAAATTACCTTCATTTCAAAATATGTTTTTCAAATACTAATTTTTTTCGAAATGCCAATACTTCAAAATGCATTCTAAAAATTGTGCTTATTTCCCTTTTGATCTTGATAAACCCTAAAGACACAGAGGAAAGTCTACCTCATGATCTATAAAAACTCCTAGGATGTGTCAAATTTAGGGGGTGTCTAAGTCAAAAGAAAACCTTCTGACAAGTGTTTTTAGGAAAATTATTTTTGGCAATTATTTTTTTACTAGATAATTCTTTTGGTCTAGATCAAACCCTAAAGACTCAGAGGAAGAGTACTTGTGGTCAACAAGCTTCCTAGGACTGAGTCAAGTTTAGGGGGAGGTCAAACTGAAAGAATTATTGAACATTTCAAAATAATATGTTTTTATGCACTGTAGTTTTTTTAAATCCTTTTGAAAACATAAGGAATTTTTTTAAAATACTGTCATCTTTTATGAAAATATGATACTATCACTTTTAAATTTTTTTTTGTTTATAAAATTCCTTTGAAAAAAAATATTTACTTGAGCTTGAAGAATTTCTAGGACACATAGGGAAATATCTTTGTAGTTAACAAGGTTTCCTAGGATTATGTCAAACTGAAAAGGAAACAAAGTCAAATAAAATATTATGTTTTCAAATATCCTTCAAAAATGCATGATAGTTTTCAAAAAGTACTTATATTTTTTAAAATTGCATAATATCTTTCAATGCTACTTATATGTTCCAAAAATGCATAATATCTTTCAAAAATACTTGCATTATTTTCAAAAATCAATATGTCTCAAAAGTACTTGTATTTTTGAAAATGATCAAACTATTTTCAAAATATCATTTTTCAAAGTGCTAATAGTTTCAAAAGAATTTTTACTTCTTAAAAGAACTTATATTTTTCTAAAGTACTTATGTTTTTTAAAGTCATAATATTTTTTAAAGTACTTGCATATTCTCAAAAAGCTCAATATTTTTCAAAAGTACTTGCATTTCTCAAAAATCTCAATAGATCGTTCAAAAGTACTTATATTTTTTTAAAAAGTTCAAAATATTTTTTGGTACAAATTTTTTAAAGAAAAAATATCTTTCAAAATACAAGTTTCTGCACAATATGTTTCAAAGTATTCTTTTAAAATGTAAAAAATCTCTAAGTGATTTTTTTTCGAAAAGTGCATATTTTTCTAAGTAAAAATCTA
The DNA here is from genome assembly GCA_024364735.1 of Boesenbergia rotunda. Taxonomy (NCBI): domain Eukaryota; kingdom Viridiplantae; phylum Streptophyta; class Magnoliopsida; order Zingiberales; family Zingiberaceae; genus Boesenbergia; species Boesenbergia rotunda. Next base: position 482,079 of record JAGFNQ010001106.1, read on the forward strand.
TCATGCATGCAATTCTTTTCGAGAATCTTTATCGATTGGAAATTTTTCTAAGATAAAATTTTTCTAAGTCTTCTGAAAGTACAAATTTTTTTTGCAGTACGTTTCAAAGTGTAATCTTTTGGTGCAATTGGTTTTTTTACCTAGCTCTTTGCTATGCTTTCAAAGATTTATACTAAGTCCTTTCAAAAGGAAATTTTTTTTTGTTGGTGCAAGTATTTTTGCTGATTTTTGATGTATGACAAAGGGGGAGAGTACGCTTAAGTTAGACATTTTTTCCTAAGGATTAAATGAAATCAAAAAGTTTTTTTCAAAAAAGGAGAGAGTGAACTTAAGTTAGAAATTTTTTTCTCCCAAAGGATAGAGAGCTTTCCTAAAGGATCAAAACTTATTTTCAAAACTTAGATTTTTTTCAAGGATTATAATTTACCCCTTCAGCCAATCTAACTTAAGATATTGTCAAACATCAAAAAGGGGGAGATTGTTGGTGTAAGATGCATCAGTGATGTGCTCCTCTAAGTGTTTTAATGTTTGACAATATGCTTAAGTCAGTGATACATTGAACAAGGGAAGGGTGAGTCAAGAGAGGAGTAACAAAGTGATGAAAAGTCCTAGTTAACCTAGGCACGAAGTCCTGGTTCGAAGAGGGCACTAAGTCCTGACTAAGGGTTGGGCACGAAGACCTGGTTCGAGGAATTGGGCACGAAGTCCTGGCCGAGGGTTGGGCACCGAAGACCTGGTTCGAGGAATTGGGCACGAAGTCCTGGCCGAGGGTTGGGCACCGAAGTCCTGGACCTAAGGTTTGGGAATGAAGTCTTGGTCCGAGGGATTGAGTAACTTAGCTGAGCGATGACTAAGGATAGAGATGAGTTGAGGGTCGGACGTCTTGAGATCCGAGAGTCTCGAAGGCTAAGCAAAAGTCCACCTGAATAGACTGGGTGACAATCGTCTCCTGAGAGAAGTAGGTTGAAGGTGCGTTCCCGGGGGTGGGAATTTAGCATCGGTTCGACCTAGGATTTTGTGGAAATATGAAGTCAGAACCAAACCATTAAGGCTAAGGATATATATGTGTTTGCTTGTATTTATGTATCTTGGAGGTACCTAAAGTTGAAGACAAAGCAGACAAACAAACACATAATAGGGCTGGAAAGAAGGCTGCTAGGCGCCCCCATCAAACAGGGTGCCTCATTGATGCAGGCGCCTCAATGAACCAGGGTGCCTCAATCAATGAGGTGCCTCCTTCAACACAGGCGCCTTGGTCAGAAGGGTTATCTGCTGCTGCGAGTTCGGCGGGGAGATAAACTCTGACTAAGCCCTGTGAGGCGCCCCATTGATCACAGGCGCCCCAATGAAGCCTATAAAAGGGGCTTCGACCCCTCAGCTCAAGACACAATTTTTCGAAACCATTCTAAGCTTCCCAAGTAACGACAAAGTGCTAACGATGAAGCTCTACGACCAGGAGGCTCCAGGAGGAAGTGCGCGGCACTTCGGAGGTCCAGATCGGCCGAGTCTTCAATTCTTTTTGTTCGGGTTGAATTTACATTCTGCATTTCAATTTATCTATCTTTGTGATTGTAAATCTTGCACTGTAAGACGAGTTTCTCCGCCTCTGGAAAGTCCGGAATGGAGACCATTAGTGGACGGGCGTTCCTGTGCTTAGGCTTTGGATGTACTGAACCTGGGGGGTTGGGAACCAAGTAAAAATCCTATGTGCAATCCGTCTTTCGTTTTTATATTCCGCTGTGCTACTAACTCTTTGATTAGAATGAATCTCGAAAGTCTACGAAAGATAATTTCCGCGAAGTTTTAACGGTCGATATTGACCCCCCCCTCTATCGACGGCACCGGTCCAACAGGTACTATGTAGTACATCCACATAATAGAACAGAAATGGAGGTAGTGACTTCTGGGTCCTCCTATATAGTTGAATTGGAGAGTCGTAACTAGATATCAGGGCTCCATTACTCACACGCTATTGCTATGTGTGAGTACAGGAAAATGGTCTTGTATATGTATTGTGAGGAATATTTTTTATATGAAAAATGAAAAAGTACTTATACAGAACATATATATCCATGTAGAAGTAAAAAATTTTGGCTAGTAGGTTCAAAACAATGCACTGTTATACCACCTCGTAGTGTTGTGGAACTTGGTAGATGTATGAAAGCGAGGATCAAGTCGAAGCACAACGGTAAGGTAAAAAAAAATATGCAGCAGGTGTAAAGATATAGGTCATAACAAAAGGTCGTGTAGAAATCCTCCTATTGTAGAACAAGACAGTGGGCAGGTAAAGAATAGTAAAGGAGGGTTGGTGGGGTGGGGGGGGGAATAGATGTGAAAAATGTTAAAATAAGTGGTAGACATGAAGAAGACAAGAGTATAATAGGTAGAAAAGAGATGTAAGAAGTAAAGGAGGTAGCTAAAATGTTGGTGTTGGAAGCACCAGATTGAACGTGATTTTGATAATGACAAAGGGTTCAAAGTTAAGTTTGTGTTGTGATCTAACATATTTGCTAAGTGTGCAGGAAAGCCCTAGTTTGTCTAGGCATGAAGTCTTGACCTGCAGGTTTGAGCACGAAGTCCTGTCAAGGACTAGGCACGAAGTCCTAACCAAGGGTTGGGCACTGAAGACCTAACCGAGGGTTGGGCACGAAGACCTAACTGAGGGTTGGGCACGAAGACCTAGTCGAGGACTGGGCACGAAAACCTAATTTGGAAGATCTGGCAGAAGACTTAGCCAAGCGATGATTACGGACAGAAGTAGAGACGGGTCGTGGTACGGACGTCTCGAGATCCGGGAGCTTCGGAGGCCAAACAAAAGTCTAATCGGAGATGTCAGTTGCCAAAAGGTAACTTCTCCAAAGTGGAGTAGGTGAGGACGTATTCTCCGGAAGAGGGAACAGTAGGCGTCGATCCGACCTAGGATTTTATTGGAAATCCAAAGTCAGGATCAGACAGCTCTGGCTATCAAATATTCATGCATTCTACATATACTGTTGTTTTTCTGGACTAACCCTGATTGCAGGTTAAGGATAGCAGCTGGCCACATTGCGGGCGCCTGAGAGGACTCATGCGCTCGAGAAGCCAGGCGCCTGAGAGGTCTTGGGTGCCCCAGATAGATTTCCTCAGCGTTGGCGAAGCTAAGTTGGCAGTTGCTGATTGGATGCGCCACGTCAGCACTAAGGCGCTCCAGTGCACTTAGGTGCCCGAGAGGGGATAAAATTTGGTCGAGTCAGCGGATGACGATGTGGCTGAATCGGCGACGTCGAGGCGCCCCCATGCGCACTTGGGCACCCGAGTACCAATATAAAAGGGGGTTTACCCCCTCAGTTCCAGAAATCAATTGAAGCATTCAAAATCACTGCGATCAAGTTTTCGTACTCAAGTTCTCTGTGCCAAAATAGTCCAAGATCGACGACACGCTGCTTCGACGATGAAACACCCTCGCTATTCTTTAAGTAAGTGTTGTCGGTATAATGTTTTATTTTTTGTATTCAAACCTTCATACTCTATAACTCATTTTTGTGCATTATAGAATTGTCCAACGAAAAAGATCAAGGACCATGGGCCTTGGAGTTGGAGCTGTCACAAACTCCGAACCAAGTAAAACAAAGCTTGTTACATTGTTTTAACTTGTTCGTTTTATTATTCCATTGCGTTTCTGAATCCGAAAAATTTTGTATCGATATTCACCCCCTCTATCGATCCTAGAAGTGGTATCAAAGCGAGTTACTCAATTTTGGTTAAACCACCAGTTGAGCGATTGTTTGGATTTTTTATTGTCCTTCAGTCAGAAAAGGTATTCTTGTCTTTTTCTGATATATTTTTTTGTTTCTTTTTCGATCATAAATTTCTTCGTTTCTCGATGTTGGTGCAACACCACTCGGGATATATATATATATATATATATATATATATATATATATATAATATATATATATATATTTCATACTGCACTACTAATCCAAGACCAAGTCTTGGAACAAGTTTCATTATCTCTGTCTTTTTCAGGATTCTCTATGGCCCAGTAAGAAGGATACATCATTGCCCGCCCTCCTCTCTTTTCAGGAGAGGATTTTAGCTACTGGAAGAGTCGCATGGAAGTCCACTTGAAAACTCAGGTGGAAATATGGATTATCATCCAGTCTAGACTGGAAATCCCAAAGAATGCACAAGTTGAATTTCTGGGATACTCTGAGTGGGATGCTGCCTTGAAGAAAAAGATTAAAGTTGACGCCAAGGCAACACAGACCCTCTAGTGTGGCCTCACGAAGGAGGAGCTCAACCGCGTCAACCCTTTCAACAGTGCAAAGGAGCTCTGGAACAAGCTAATTGAGCTTCACAAAGGGACGTCAGATACCAAGATCAGCAAGCGGGATCTGCTCCTAAACAAGCTCTACAACATCAAGATACAAGACGGTCAAAACACTGCATAACTTCACGCATGCATCTAGGAGCTGATGAACGGTATTTACGCCATCGACCATAAGTTAGAAAACCGGGACCTGATAAGGTATGCCTTAAACTCGTTCCCTAGAAACACTATGTGGGCATCTATAGTAGATGCTTACAAGGTTTGGAGGGACCTCTCTAAAATTAATCTAGATGAACTATTTTCAAAACTTTATGAACAGACTAACTCTACACAAGTCGAGAAAGGTATTGCCCTTATTGCAAGTAAAGTTGCAGGAAAAATAAAGAAGAAAAAGATGCAACCAATACCCGAGTTTGATTCCGACTCAGAATCTGATGAAGACGGTATCAACTACACCAAGCTAGTCAAAATAGCTCGGAACCATTACAAGATGAACAAAGGTCAGAGAAAGAAGAAGAATATGGTTCAGTCAAGGGATGATCCGACTGAACCAAGCACAAGTCAAAAAGGCAAGACAGATATTGTGGGATCAGTGACATCGATAGAGGGGGGGTGAATATCAACTCGTAAATATTGTTCGGGACTTCGTTGATCGTTCGCTTAATATCAGAGTTGTTAGTAGCAACAGAATAATAAACGTAAAGCGAAAACACAACAAGAACACACGAGATTTACTTGGTTCCCAAACCTCAGGGTCAGTACGTCCAAGGCCTAATTACGAGTAGCACCCGTCCACTAGTGATCTCCTTTCCGGAATTTCCAGAGGTGGAGAAACCCGTCTTATAGTTTAGAGTACAAGCAAAATAACGATAATAAAATAAGTACAACTTTGTAACATGCAAACCAAATGTGAAAGCCTCGGCCAACTCTGGAAGTCCGAAGCGCGCACACTTCTTTCTGGAGCCTCCTTGGTCATAGAGCTTCGTCTTAGCACTTTTTCTTCATAGAGAATGAGTAGACAGATAGGAATGTTATTGTATTGAACTGCTACACTCAACCCCTTTTTATAGTACTTACTCAGGCGCTTGAATGACCTTTCAGGTGCTCTCATTGCAGCGTACCAGGCGGAAACTCTATCCGCTGTTCGGTCAAACTTTATCCTGGCTAAGTGCCTGAGTCCCTTTCAAGCGCCTAAGTGCCAACGTCGATCCTCCACTTAACACTCGCCATGTAAGCCAGACCGTTGCGCCAACTCAGCCACTCGCTGCCAGCTCTCAGGCGCCTGAGTCCCATTTAGGTGCCCCAGTCAACTGCTTTCTCTTTTTAGCTGCAACAAGGTTAGTTCTAAACATACATTAATAAAATATAGAATTAAAACATGTATGAATTACAGCCAGTGCTGTCTTGGTCCTGACTTTCAGGTTTCACTCGAAACCCTAGGTCGGACCGACGCCTACTGTTCCCTCACCGGGGAACAAGTCCTCACCAACTCCTCTCATGAGAGTTTACCTGTTGCCACCCGGAACCTCCGGTTGAACTTTTGCTCGGCCTCCGAGAACCTGGAACATGACGACGTTCGACCTTGACCCGTCTCGACTATTGTCCGTGATCTCCACTCTACAAAGTCTTCTATTCGGTCCCCCAGACCAAGACTTCATGCCCAATTCCTCGAACTAGGACTTCGGTGCCCAACCCTTGGCCAGGTTTTCATGCCCAATCCGCGACCAGGACTTCGTACCCAATTCTCCAAACCAGGACTTCGTGCCCAACCCTCGTCCAGGTCTTCATGCCCATTTCCCCGAACTAGGACTTCGTGCCCAACCCTCGTTCAGGTCTTCGGTACCTAATCCTCGCTAGGACTTCGTGCCTAGCTTCACTCACCAGGACTTCGTCCACCTTGCTTCACTCACTAGGACCCAACATCACTCACCAGGATTTCGTTCCTCGATAAGGACTTCTTTACTAGTCATCTTAATCCTGTCTAGACTTCTCTTTGCCAAATATCAAGTCCTGTTTGGCTAACTCTTTATCAAACTGATCAAAACTGGGTTCACCCTAGCAAACATCAGGTCATGTTTGGCTTAACCCTTGATCACTTTAGCCAGACCTTGGTATATTGTCAAACATTGAAACACTAGAGGTTGATTGTTTATAACAGATGCTCTTTGTAACAATAGATATCACCTGTTATGGGTGTAACAAGAAGAGTCACTTCAAATCAGAGTGTACCAACTTAAAGGAGGCTAACAAGTCACTGAAAAAGAAGGTACTTCAAGTGACGTGGGACGAGTCATCTTCGAAGGACGAAGAAGAAGTACCCCACTCCAACCTCCTTGCACTGATAGCATCAGAAGAACTCGACATCGAGTCCGAATCTGAAGCAGAGTCGGAAGAAAGCCACGGAACCGAAACTCTTTCAATGTCAGAAGACGGTCAAATCGCTATAAGAGGTTTTCCTGAGTCTCACCTATATGATTTAATTTCATATCTATCACGTAAGTTAACCAAAGCCAATGTCCAGGTTGAGTCCCTCCAACAGGAGGTAAAAGCTCTTAAGGAGGAGGCTAACTCAAGCTCTTTGGCTGAGACTGATCAGGAAAGAACCTCAACTCAAGTCCAACAACTTAAGGACGTGAATTCCTCTATGAAAATAGACTATTCAGGAAGGAACCTCAACTCAAGTCCAACAACTTGAGGAAGAGAATTCCTCTCTGAAAATTCAAGTCAAGGAACTTAGAGTTGGCCTAGAGTGGTTTACCTCGGGAAAACAGAAAGTCGTTCTCAACCAATCCGGACTTGGCTACAGAACCAACTCACGGTATAGATCATATTATTCAATGTTGAACCGTACTAGCACCCGAGTACAAGCATGAGTCCCAAAACTTAGCTTGACTAATCAAGTAGCGCTAAATCACTATTGGATCTCCAAGGACAAAGTTCATATCCTAGATAGTCTATATCGAGGCTTTAGTCTAGGAGGAGCCAATCGAAAGACCATTATTATAATTAGATGATTTCTATGCATGTTTTTGTTTGGTTGAATGCTTCTCTATTTAGTTTTATGCAAAATTATCATGCTTCGGAATAGAAATGGTTAGTTAAGGACCTGACTTGATTGGAGCTTGCATAACCTAGTATTAGATTGGGGTGAGATGATAGTACGTTAGGGAAATCTGTCTAAGGAGTCAGGTAGGATAAGACATACCCTATTTGGTCTTTATAGCCTGGTGGAATTAGCTGAAGCTACCTCGACACATCTTAGACTAGTTAGACCAAAATTTCTCAAAGAGTAATTTGAAAATGAAATTTCTTTAAAAGGTTTTGTCTAGGAAAGGGTCGTTGCTCCGATAACCAAGAAAACCCCTGTGCCTCGCCAAGACTTAGAAGTTGATTATTAAAATTTATTTTCAATTTATAAATTGTTAAACTTGAATCTAACTCAAGGTTCAATCAAATCATAGTTTTCAAATTAAAATTAAAGATAAAATTTGATGCATCTCATAAAACAGATAAGAGTACCCTGTTTTGTCACTTAGAAACAGGTGAGATGCATAGGACATAAAAACATTGTTCCAACCCAACAAACCACACATTGAATCAATTTCACTTTTAATTTATTGAATTAAATTTAAAATTTTTACCTTATTTAAAATTCAAAACATAAAATCTAACTCAATTTTTTAAAATTCAGATTTAATTTAAATCTAACATAATTTTTTCAAAATTGAAAATTTAATTTTTGAAAATTCAAACATATCTTAATTTTTTAAAATTTAAATCTAATTTAATTTTTCATAATTCAAAACTTAATATTTGAAAATTTAAACTCAATTTAATTTTTCAAAATTTAAATCTAACTTAATTTTTGAAAATTCAAACTCAACTTAAATTTTTTGAAAATTTAAAATTTTTTTTGTAATTCTTTTCGTTTGAATCAAACCCTAAGACTTAGAGAAAGATCAACTTGTGGTCAATAAGCTTCCTAGGATTGTGTCAGGTTTAGGGAGAGTTTCAAATTAATAGAACCATTAGAGGTTTCAAAATTATTATATTTTCAAAAAACACTATCTTTTCAAAAATATTTTATTTTTGAAAATACTATATTCTCATTTTCCAAAATAAATCTTGAAAATCTTTTGTCTTTTGAATATTTTTGAAAATCTTTGAAAAATTACTTGAGTTTGGAAAAATCTCGAATACATATAGAACAGTTTTCCTTGTAGTTAACAAGGTTTCCTAGGACTGTGTTAGATTGGGGAGGAATCAAAATCAAGGAATTTATTATTTTTCAAAAATGAAAATACATTAAAAATACTTTATATTGATTGAAATTATCTAAGACACATAGGAAATTTTCTTATAGTCAACAAGATTCCTAGGACTGTATCAGATTTAGAGAAATTCAAATCAATAAAGTATTTATCTTTTCAAAATTTTACTCAAGTATTTAGTGGCTCTTAAAATATTTTCTGATAAAGGTACTTGGTTTTGTTAATAAAAAAGAAGATTTTTGAAAATTATGTTTTCTTATAGAAACTTAAATATTTTCAAAAATTGTATTGTTGGTGCAAATTTTAACTTAAAATCTTTGTTATTATCCTTTATTTCTTTTTGATGTGTACCAAAGGGGGAGAGAGTACCTTAAGTTAGATTTTGTCGATTTGTCCCAAGTATTGACCTAAAACTCTTAGACCAAAACCTAACTTAAGATTATTATCAAACATCAAAAAGGGGGAGATTGTTTGTGCAAAGAGCATCAGTCATGAACAGTCAACCTCTAGTGTTTCGATGTTTGACAATATACCATGGTCTAGTCAAGTTATCAAGGGTTAAGTCAAACAAGACCTGATATTTGGTAGGGTAAACCCAGGTTTGATCAGTTTGACAAACGGTTAGCCAAATAGGACCTAATGTTTGGTAGAGACAATATACTAAGGTCTGGTCAAAGTGATCAAGGGTTAAGCCAAACAGGACCTGATGTTTGGTAGGATAAACCTAGATTTGTTCAGTTTGACAAGGGTTAGCCAAATAAGACTTGATATTGGGCAAAGTGAATAGAACCCAGAGTTAGTCTATTTGACCAAGGGATAAGCCAAATAGGACTTGATGTTTGACAGAGTAACTAAACCCATATTTGGTCAGATAGACCAAGGATTGAGCCATACAAGACTTGATGTTTGACAGAATGAAGTCTAGTCAGGATTAGGATAACTAGCAAAGAAGTCCTTATCAAGGAACGAAATCCTGGTGAGTGAAGCTGGGTCTTAGTGAGTGAAGCTAGGTGGATGAAATTCTAGTGAGTGAAGCTGGGTCCTGGTGAGTGAAGCTAGGTGGACAAAGTCCTGGTGAGTGAAGCTGGGCACGAAGTCCTAGTTCGGGGAATGGGGCACAAAGTCCTGGTCGTGGATTGAGTACGAAGACCTGGCCGAGGGTTGGGCACCAATGTTCCAGTTTGAGGAGTTGGGCACGAATTCCTAGTCGAGGATCGGGCAAAAGACTTAGCCGAGCGAGGACTACGGACAGAACTAGAGACGGGTCGAGGATCGGACGTCTCGAGATCCGAGAGTCTCAGAGGCTGAGCAAAAGTCTAATCGGAGGACTCGGTTGGCAAAGCGTAACTTCTCCAGGGTGGAGTAGTTGAGGACGCGTTCCTTGGGAAAGGGAACAATAGGCGTCGGTTCGACCTAGGATTTCATTTAAAATCTGTTAGAATATCCTAAATATTAGGGATGTTAGAATATCCTAAATATTAGGGATATGTATTGATTTATTCTTAGATAGGATTTGATTTATTCCTTTTGAAAAGGTCCTAGTTTTTGTATATAAATAGGACTAATCTTTGTATCTCTTAAATCACATAACAATTATCAAATTCCATGGTATCAGAGCGTTAGGGTTTCGTATTCGCGATTCCTTCTCACGGCGCGGCTTCTCTCGACGCGCGTTCTTCTCCCGAACGCGTCTCTCCCCCTTACGCGCGACCTTCCTCCCCGAGCGTCTTCCTCGCATCGGCTGCCCCGCGCACAGCATCAGCGAGCCAGATCTCCTGCCGCTCGCGCACGCCGCCGCCCTCGACTGCCATTCACGCACATCTGCGCCTCTCGGCTACTCGCGCACGCACGCCGCTGCCCTCGCCTATCGCTGAATCTCTTCCCTTGAACGCTCCTCCACGGGGATCTGAACAACCACGGAAGCCTGGTGAGCGCCATCAAGCAAGTCGATGTCGTTATCTCCGCCGTCAGCTTCTTGCAGTTGAAGGATCAAACCAAGATCATCCACGCTCCTTATATTCATTGGATCAGCACCGATTTAATTTGCCATGGCTACCTCCGGCACTACAAAACCGGATTTTTCAATTTTTACCAACCACGTCACGGCACCGCTATCGTCGGAGTTGTTGGATGGTAAGAATTATTCCTCTTGGTCCTCTCACATTAAACTCTGGCTTGTTGGACAGGGTTATGAGACACATCTCACCCAAACTGAGGAGGATATTCAAGTCACAGATCGTCCTTTATGGAAAAAGGTTGATGCTCAGTTGTGTTGTATTATCCGGGCTACTATTCATCCATCTCTTAGGGATGTCTTCCGCACTCATATCACCTGCAAGGATGTTTGGATACAGGCTCAACAACTGTTTACAAACACTTCTCGGCGACTTTATCAAGTTTGTGAAGACCTCATGAATATCCTTAGTACCCGTCAGATCGAAGATTCTATGTCAACTTATCTGGGATCAGTCTCTAGCCTTCTATGCGAGTTCAATGACCTGCTCCCTCCTGCGGCCACTCCCGTTGCAGAGCTTGAAAATCGGAAGAAATTTTTTATGTCTCTGGCCTTATATGGTCTGCCCACAGATTACTCTCATATTCGTGATCAAATTCTAGGCAGCCCCATAGAGGCCACCATGGACTCTACCTGGGCGACTCTCCTCCGTGTCCCAGCCAAAATCTCGGCAACTCCATCTTCTGTTCATGTTGACTCTTCGGCTTTGGTTTCTCGGAACAATAACAAACCTCCACCTCATAAGGGTGGCAAAGGACGTCCTTGGTGTGATCATTGTCACCGACCAGGACATACGATTGATAAATGTTGGAGTCTCCATGGTCGACCTCCGCGTGCTGCTCAGATCGCCCAATGTCCTGTCACTTCTTCAGCTTCCACTTCACAGTTAACTCCGGCTCTGACTCCACAGCCTTCCTATGATGACTTTCTGAAATAGTATGAGGATCGACGGGATTCTAATTCCCTTGCTGTCGTTACACAAGCTGGTAATTCCTTTGCTGGCATATCTCGCTCTTCGAGTCCTTGGGTACTTGACTCTGGGGCCACCTATCATATCACCGGTAATAGATCTCTTTTTTTCTCGTTATCTACTTCCAGTTATTTACCCTTTGTCACCATGGCAAATGGTTCTCAAACTCAGTCCCAAGGTGTTGGTAGTATTCATTCTTCTCCATCTCTTCCCATTCAGAATGTTCTTTATGTCCCCGGAGCTCCCTTTAATTTATTATCAATAAGTCAGCTTACTCTGTCTCTTGATTGTGTCATCTCGTTTACTAAATCCTCTGTTTCATTGCAGGACCGGAATACGGGGAGGATGATTGGCTTCGGATGTGAGGCTCATGGTCTATATCGACTTCACCAAAACTCTTTCATTGGTACAACGGCGGCATCTCCACTTATGATTCATGCTCAGTTAAGACATCCTGGTCTCGATAAGATTACATCCTAGTCTATTTCACTTAAAGTCTTTTTCTTGTGAGTCATGTCAGTTAGGTAAGCATGTACGTAGTTCGTTTTCTCCTCGCATTATAAATCGGGCTACGTCTCCCTTTGCTTTGGTTCATTCCGATATTTGGGGTCCAAGTCGTGTTACCTCTACATTAGGGTCACGATATTTTGTTACTTTTATAGACGATTTCTCCCGTTGTACTTGGTTATATCTGATGAAGGATCGATCCGAACTATTTTCTATTTTCCAATCTTTTTTTAGTGAAATAAAAACATAATTTGGTATCCCTCTCCGATCCTTACAGAATGATAATGCACGTGAGTATCTATCTACTCCGTTTCAGACCTTCTTGGCAACTCACGGTATATTACATCGGAAGTCTTGTCCTCATACTCCTCAACAGAATGGAGTTGCAGAATGCAAAAATCGTCATCTTCTACAGACCACCCGGGCTCTTCTCCACCACTCCCATGTTCCTCTACAGTTTTAGGGAGAAGTCGTACTTACTGCATGTTATCTTATCAATCGCATGCCTTCCTCTACTTTACAGGGTCAAATACCTTATCATATACTGTATCCAAATCAGTCCCTTCATCCTTTACCACCTAGGGTCTTTGGTTCTACATGTTTTGCTCATGCTCTTGATCCTGGAATTGATAAACTCTCTCCTCGGTCGCATAAATGTGTTTTCCTTGGGTACCCACGGTTCAGAAAGGATACAAGTGTTATTCCCCTACTCTCCGTCGGTATTTCATCTCTGCTGATGTCACATTCTTTGATTCGGTTCCTTTCTTTGGGCCTTCAGAATCGTCTTCCGAGTTTCCTTCTTCTGTGCCTGTATCAGTCTTTTATCCTCCGGAGGACTCTCTATCACCTCCAGCTCCAATTTCTCCTCCGTTGCAGGTTAATCAACGTCGTCCTAAGCCAGCTTTGCCGCCAGCCATGGAATCATCTCTGGAGCCAGATCCTACACCCCTTCCTCCGGTCGAGTCGTCTGAATCTGATATTCCCATTGCACTTCGGAAAGGTATACGTTCCACTCATAATCCTTCTCCACATTATGTATCTATGAGTTACCATCGTCTTTCTCCTTCCTATTATTCTTGTCTTTCCTCTTTGTCGTCTGTTTCTGTTCCGAAGAATGCAGGAGATGCATTTGCCCACCCAGGATGGAAACAGGCTATGCTGGACGAAATGAGTGCTTTACGGAGCTGTGGGACTTGGGACCTCGTTCCTCTACCACCAGGAAAGTCAGTTGTTGGTTGTCGATGGATATATACGGTGAAGATTGGTCTAGACGGAACGGTTGATCGACTTAAAGCTCGTCTTGTTGCTAAAGGTTATACTCAGGTCTTCGGATTGGATTATGAGGACACGTTTTCTCCTGTTGCCAAGATGTCTTCTATACGCTTACTCATGTCCATTGCTGTGATTCAACACTGGCCTCTATATCAGTTGGACATCAAGAATGCATTCTTACATGGTGACCTGCTCGAAGAAGTCTACATGGAGCAACCTCCGTGTTTTGTTGCTCAGGGGGAGTCTTCTGGTCTTGTGTGCCGCTTGCGAAAATCTTTATATGGTCTCAAACAGTCACCCAGAGCATGGTTCGGTAGATTCAGTATTGTAATTCAACAGTTTGACATGACTCGAAGCAATGCTGACCATTCTGTCTTTTATCGCCACTCATCTACTGGTTGCATCTACCTAGTGGTTTATGTTGATGATATTGTCATCACGGGTAGTGATCATCTTGGGATCTCACAGGTGAAACAACATCTTTTCAAACATTTTCAGACAAAGGATCTCGGCAGACTCAAATATTTCTTGGGGATAGAAGTAGCACAGTCCAGAAATGGGATCATTATATCCCAAAGAAAGTATGCAATGGATATTCTAGAAGAAACAAAAATGTTAAACTCAAAGACAGTTGACAACCCTATGGATCCTAATATCAAGCTCTTGCCAAATCAGGAGGAGCCTCTACCAGATCCTGAACAATACAGGCGATTAGTAGGGAGACTAAGTTATCTTACTGTTACTCGTCCAGATATCTCATTCGCAGTAAGTGTAGTAAGTCAGTTTCTCAACTCTCCATGTAAAGAACATTGGGATGCTGTAATTTGCATTGTTCGATATATCAGAGGCGCTCCAGGAAAGAGTCTTTTGTACGAAGACAAAGGACATACTCGAATCATAGGATATTCTGATACAGATTGGGCAGGATCTCCCAGTGATAGGAGATCTACTTCTGGTTTTTGTATATTTATCGGAGGTAACCTTATTTCTTGGAAAAGCAAAAAGCAGAATGTTGTGGCAAGATCCAGTGCAGAGGCAGAATATCGAGCAATGGACTATAGCCAGTCAAGAGCTTATATGGCTTAAACAGTTGCTCCTGGAGTTAAAGTTTGGAGATGTCACACAAATGTCACTTATATGTGATAATCAGGCCGCCATGCATATCGCTTCAAATCCAGTTTTTCATGAGAGGACAAAGCATATTGAAGTCGACTGTCACTTCGTCAGAGAGAAAGTCATATCTGGAGAAATATCTACTAGTTTTGTTAACTCACATGATCAGCTAGCAGATATATTTACTAAGTCACTGAGAGGTCCTCGAATTGACTACATATGTAACAAGCTGGGTGCATATAATTATATGCTCTAGCTTGAGGGGGAGTGTTAGAATATCCTAAATATTAGGGATGTTAGAATATCCTAAATATTAGGGATAAGTATTGATTTATTCTTAGATAGGATTTGATTTATTCCTTTTGAAAAGGTCCTAGTTTTTGTATATAAATAGGACTAATCTTTGTATCTCTTAAATCACATAACAATTATCAAATTACAAATCCAAAGTCAGAACCAAACAGCTCTGGCTGTCAATTATTAAGGCTTAAGATTGTTTGTTTTGTCTTGTGTTTGTTTGTCTTGCAGGAATTTGGAGTCGGAGGCAAGATAGGAGAGCAAACGTAAGAAAATAAGAACTTGGGAAAAGGCTTCCCGGGCTCCTAATTCAAATCAGGCGCCCTGTATGAAGGGCGCCCTAGGTTGAGGGTGCCCATCCCAGGCTCCCAATATACCAGGCGCCTGAAGCTTCCCAGGCGCCTGAGTGCTCCCAGGCGCCTAGGAAGCAGGCTTTATCCCAGCGCCGAGTTCGCTGGTTCGGATCAGGTTTGATCACTTGTGAGGCGCCCCATAAGCTATCAGTCGTCCGAGAACCATGTATAAAATGGGGTTCGACCCCTCAGCTCAAAACATCAACTTACACATCTGCTTACTCATTCTGTGCAAAGGAAAAGAGCTGAGATGAAGCTCTGCGACCAAGAAGGCTCCAAGAGGATGTGCGCGACGCTTCGGAGTTCCGGGTTGGTTGGGATCGTCATCTTTAGTTTGGGTTGCTTTCACTTACAATTGTAATTCCTTATATTATTGTGCTTGTATTCAAACTGCAAGACGGGTTTCTCCACCTTCGAAAATTCCGGAAAAGAGACCACTAATGGACTGGCGCTACCCGTAATTAGGCCTTGGACGTACTAACCCTAGGGGGTTGGGAACCAAGTAAATCCCGCGAGTTATTGTTGTGTGTTTTTCTTATTTTATATTCCACTACATACTAACACTTTGATAACAAGAACGAATGAACAGACGATGAAGTTCTGCGAAAAGAATACAAGTCGATATTCACCCCCCCTTTATCGACGCCACCAATCCCACAAACTTTTCCTTAATTTCAAATTTTCTTGCTTAATTATTATGCTATTCTTGTTTAGTAAACATCGTGTCACTGAGGCTGACCCCGCTGTTGAGCCTAACCCTGACCCTAGGTTCCCATCATTAGCCCTATTTAATAAGTTTGCAACTACTATCTATAACCCACTCTAAACCTACTATCTTAGTAGAGGTTTCTTTAATCAATCTTGTCCCTTAGCTATAGGAGTCATTAACTACTATCAACTCGACCGTTTAGTTTATTGTAATAGCTCAATAAACACAATTTTATGTGCAGAATTCTATAATACCTGGTCAAGATTAATGATTTTATCTATTCCACCTTGGTCCCATCCCTTCCTCTTACTATTACCCCTGTCTTGTTTACTTAGTTTCTTGGACTATGACCCTCTCAGTCCATTTTTGTTTGCTACCCTCTTAGGGGTCTTCCCTTTGCTGCTCCTTACTCTCACATCACCTTTGACACACTTTACGCTTAATTTTTCAAGGGTGTGAGAGATCCGACTGTGTCGAATTTCTGATCCGTCGACCTGCATATCCAAGACTACGTACTCTATTGAGTCGTGGTCCGCTGCATTCTACCAATGACCTCTCAGGATGTAGCGGTGATGCGACCTTTTCACTCCTTCCTACTTTATGCCATGATTCACGCCTCGATATAAACATCGGACTCCATATTTTTCAGACGATAATTTACGCATCCAATATCTCTACTCGATTGAGAGTTCGGACACCTTACTATAATATCTTAACTGCACTCGTCCACTCTTATAGACGCGATATTACTGCTAGCGAGGTTATTAGGATGACAGAGTTCGATGAAGTAGGGATTAAGAACTTCTCCTTAGCAGCGATAGACGTCTCGGCCACTGGGGTCATCTCGTGGAGACGACGGGGAGCTCCACCGCAGGATGATTTGGAGGAAGACGAGGACTTCGTTGTCGAGGAATTCAATGTTGAGATCGAGGCAGAGCTAGAGCACATACCGCCATCCCCTCCTTCTTTGACTACGGACCAACGTCTCACCCGACTGGAGTAGGAGGTTCATAGTCTTCAGGAGGAGATGGAGGCCCATCATGTAGAGAGGATGGATGCTGATCAGGCCCACCACGCAGAGCTGATGGCTATGTTTCGATCGTGGCATCCAGGCTCATCTTCTTCGTAGTCTTGATCTGTATTTTGACTATGGGTGGATCTGGACTGGACTTGGTTGTTGACCTATATTCTTATATGACTTACTTGATTTTGGTTGACCTCTATTGACTTGTCTTGTTTATTTAATTGTGCTCAGTAGAATATGTTTATTTATCTATTTTTGATTAATTAAAATCTTTTAAATCATTTTTCAAAAATTATTTTCTTTAGTTATCTTTCAAAAATCATTATTTTTAACTGCTTTTCAAAAATCCATATTTTTAAAATTATGTTTTTCTTAAAAGTTTTCCTTATTCATTTTGACTTAGTTTTCAAAAACATACCCCCCCCTCAAAACTAAGAATTTCTTCGTTATAGACTCAGTTTAGAGCTTACCCCTAGTTTGCATGCTCCTATAGACATAGAAGCCAACATCTCACAAGCACATTAAGATTCCTTGATTGACAACTTAGACTAGGTAGAGATGCTTAGGCCTATAAGCCTTGACTCAAGATGCTTTAAATCAGTGCATATAAAGTAGTTGGGGCAATAAATACTATTGAACATTAATCAAGTTAAGTAATCAAGCTTAGAAAGTTTAACTTGATAAGACTACTTAACTTAGCTAACCTAAGTGAAAACTACTGTCTTATAACAATTAGTAAGCAACAAACTAGGTTAGACAGGGGCTCAAGGATTTATTTATTTTTGTTATTATGTTTTTTTTAATTATTTTTCAAACCCATTGCATGTTTACTTTTGAATGCTTAGACTCAAATCATTTTTGGACTCAAATGGATGTATTAACTTGGTTCAAATTTTATTTTCCTGCATTAAGTTTTTTTATTACTTAACTATTTCAAAATTCTTACATAGAACATATTAATTTCCTCCTTAAAAATAATTCTTGACATTATTTTTCAACTTAGAATTATTTTTTAAAATGTGCTTATTTTTCAAAATTCACGGGCTTTTATACCTATTCTTTTTAGTTTTCTTTCTTTTTCACTCTCTTTAATCTAATTTTTTTCTATATGACAAAGGGGGGAGTTGGGAAAAGAATTTTTCAAAGAATGCTTCTTGAAAATATTTTTTTGATATATGACAAGGCGGGGGAGTAGAAAAAGTGAAGTTAAAAAGTTTTTCAAATATTTTTTTTCAAAATGGATGTTTTTTTTCTTTTACTTTATTTTTTTCAAAGAAAAGAAATTTTAATTTATGTTTTTTTCTTTCTGTCTTTATTTTTCAAAGACTCTATTTTCCAAAAGAAAAAATTTTTCAACTCAGAATTTTTCAAAATACCTTTTCAAAATGATACTTGGGATTTTTCAAAGTAATGAGCTTTTCAAAATAATACTTAAAATTTTTTAAAAAGGTTAGAAAATCATTTCAAATTGAAAATTGCATATTTTTCAAAAGCTTCAGGGGAGAATTTTATATCAAGAGTGAGATTTATGCATTCTTTTAATTTTGCAAGATTTTTTTTTAAATTACAAATGTTTTAAATCCTAAAGGGGGAGATTACTAATTATGGGAAAGACTCACAAGATTTTTTCAAAAATTTTTTCTAACTTTAAAAATTGCTTTAATATTGAAAATATTGGTTAAACTCTGTTTCTTTACTTATTTATATGTTTTTTAATTTAACTTTTGAGCTGGGTAGTCATAAATCAAAAGGGGGAGATTATTGGTGGCGGAAGCACCAGATCGAACCTGGTATTTATAATGGCAAAATGTTCAAAGATAAGTTTGTTTTATGATCTAACATATTTGCTAAGTGTGCAGGAAAGTCCTAGTTTGTCTAGGCACGAAGTCTTGACCTGTAGGGTTGAGCACGAAGTCCTGGTGGAGGATTGGGCACGAAGTCCTAGCCGAGACTAGGCATCGAAGACCTGACCGAGGGTTGGGTACGATGACTCGGTCAAGGACTGGGCATGAAGACCTGATTTGAAAGATTGGACAGAAAACTTTGCCGAGCGAGGACCACGGACAGAAGTAGAGACGGGTGGAGGTACAGATGTCTTGAGATCCCGGAGCTTCTGAAGCCGAGAAAAAGTCCAACAGGAGATGTCGGTTGGCAAAAGGTATCTTCTCCAAAGTGGAGTAGGTGAGGATGCATTCCCCGAAAGAGGTAACAATAGGCGTTGGTCCGACCTAGGATTTCATTTGAAATCTAAAGTCAGGATCATATAGCTCTGGCTATCAAATATTCATGCATTCTATATATACTGTTGTTTTTCTGGACTAACCCTGATTGCAGGCTAAGGATAGCAGCTGGCCGCATTGGCGGTGCCTGAGAGGACTTAGGTGCCCAAGAAGCCAAGCGCCCGTGAGGTCTCAAGCGCCCCAGATGGTTTGCTCAGCATTGGTGAAGCTGAGTTGGCGACTGTTGATTGGACGCGCCACGTTAGCACTCAGGCGCCCCAGTGTTGTCAAGCGCCCAAGAGGGGATAAATTTGGCTGAGTGAGCGGATGATGACACGGCCGAATCGGTGACGTGGAGGCTCCCCCATGCGCACTCGGGCGCCCGAGTGCCAATATAAAAGGGGTTTCACCCCCTCAGTTCCATAAATCAATTCAAACATTCAGAATCACTGCGATTAAGTTTCCGTGCTCAAGTTCTCTGCGCCAAAACAGTCCAAGATCGATGACATGCTACTTTGACGACGAAACACCCTCACTATTCTTTAGGCAAGTGTTGTCGGTATTAAGTTTTATTTTTTGTACTCAAACCTTCATACTTTGTAACTCATTTTTGCGTATTATAGAATTGTCCAATGAAAATGGTCAAGGACTGTGAGCCTTGGAGTAGAAGACATCATAGACTCCGAACCAAGTAAAATAAATCTTGTTAGCATTGTTTTAACTTGTTCGTTTTATTATTTCATTGCGTTTACTCCGTTTTGAATCCGAAAAACTTTTGTATCAATATTCACCCCTTCTATCGATCACATCGAAGAAACGTTACGGACAAAGGTCAATGAAGTCGAGGCTATCTTATTGAATGCCTATAAAGTAAGTTGGGAAATGTTTATTAAAATAAATTTAATACAATAATTTGTATTGATATTCTCTAATGTCTGAATTGGTTAAATACAATAAGTTTCGTGTTTTTGTAAGAACTGGAAGGAAACGTTACGGAAAGAAATATTGAACAACAAGATTACGGTACAATAATAGTGTCCAATGAGATTGATGAAGTAGGGGATGCGGAAAGAAAACTGACAATGGAGAAGCAATTAAACACAATGAGGTTGAAGGGTATTAAAGTATGTTAAGCTACTCCAGTAATAGTTTAATACTTCCTTCTGACAATTTATAGATAGCACTAAATGTATCAAGTTGTCTAATAATAGAAGATGTTAATGTTTGTTGTATATTGAAGATAATTTTATAGGAAGGATAGAGGAAAAAAGAGACAAAGATGTTTCCTACCTCTTATCAGTACTTAAGAATTTGAGACCATCCTCACTACCAAAGCAAAAAGAATCTTTCACCTCCACCAAAGAAAAGTCAAAAGACCACAGTATTTGCTTTGGGTGCAATGAGAAGGGACACTACAAGAACAAGTGTCCATTGGGTAAGAAAAAAGAGGTAAACCCTAAACTTAAGTCAATTTCTTTAAAATCTAACATGGGTTGTAGGGAAAAGAAGAAGATGCACATTAGGTGCTTCACGTGTGGTGAGCTAGGACACTACTATACCAAATGCTCAAGGAAAGGAGAATTCAAGAAATTAGAGCATTTGAGGAAGTGGGAGAAGAAGGAGAAGAAGAAAATCTCACATCAAGGGGGAGCTACAAGGATAAGGGAGGTAATCCCTAACTTTAAATGTAATTCAAATTTCTCCATGCATGTTAGAAATAATGGAAATTATTTGCCCATGCATAATTTTGGATTTAAATATCATGATAGGAGTAGAATTAATAATGTATATCAAAACCCTAGGAAGATCATGCATCATGATAAATTCAAACCATTAGGCCTAAGGACCAAGACATTAATCCCAAGAAAGGGAGACACATGCCTAGAATGGGTAGGTCTAGGAATATCCAAGGTGGACATGTTGATTCTAGGGATAAAAACCTAGAAAGGGAAAATCAAGCTTTGAGGGCAAAGCTTGATAAATTAGAGAAAACCCTAGATAGATTCATCATTGGATCTAAGAGTTTAAGAATGGTGTTGGTGTTAGTAGGAGCCCTAGAGCTAATTATGTGATGATTGACTAGGGACTTTTTGTATCACATTCTATCATTAATAAAGACATGTTTGGTTATTATACTTTATATTTATGCCAAATAACTAAGTATAATAATGTCCATGAGTAGTAGGTTTTTATCTACATTATATCGATTCGTTGAATCGATAGTGAGATGATGTAGAGAACACTATACTAAACCATTCCTAGTCAAGCATTAATATTCAAGGATAATATTAATGCATGAAGACTAGCATGTAGGTCAATTGACGACTTGAGCTCACAAGTCATGGATATATGATATCAAGTTGATACATGAGTATACATTAGAGAATGTGTACTGAATTCACCCATCATGAGAAAATTTCATAGATTGTCATAAACTTTCTCATGTGACTATTAGTATGAATAGTCCTTAGATCTGAAGTCACTACGGTTCCCTACATAAGGAGTTATGTACTTTGGTATCGTCAAACGTCACCCGTAATAGGGTAGACTATAAAAGTGATCACTGGGTATATAATGAATTATGCGGAGAGATGTGAATGATGTAGATGGGATCTATCCCTCCCATATGATGGGAGTGATATCTGTAGACCCCTTGATCGAGTAGGACTACTAAAACGCATGGTTATGCTCAAATGAGTCAATATGAGATATTGTGCACATTTGTTTGAGGGAGTCTACTTGGGTATCAAGAAACTCAAAGATTGATCGAGGATGACACGAGCTATGCCTCATTGGTCAATCTAGATATCAAGGATGGAAGGACAATGTCATATATTGTCATAGTCATGGAGGTTAAATCAGATCTCGATTTCTCGTCACTTGGGTAGCAATGACGCATTGCTAGATGCCGCTCATTGCTTATGTGTCTAAAGCAGTTTAGACATATTGCCAACGTTACGAGAACTTATTGGGTCACACACTAAGGACATGATGCTTCGGAGATTAATTGATCTTAGTTTGACTAAGATTTCATCTGAATTGGATTAATTGAGTTAGACTCAAGTGAATCCAATTGCATTATGGGATTGAGATCTAATTTGAGTTTGACTCATTAGATTAGACTCAACCACATTTGAATGAGATATTAATTTATTAAAATATTTAATAAATTAATAATAGAGGAAGATGAAAAGTTTCTCTTCATTGGATAATGATAAGTTGAAGAGTCACATGAGAAAATGTGCTCTAAGTGAGTTTTTATTAGCATTAATGGAGGGAAGCTAAAGGGACAAAAACTCTTCATATTCATGGGATGAGTATAAAAGAGTTGTTATTATCATTTGGATGATGAACTTGTCATTCTTCCTTCCCTTCCTTCTCTTGGCCAAAATCCCTCTTCCCCCTCTCCTTCTTGCTTTGTGAATCTCCTTTTGTGGCTAGCATCACAAAGGTGATTCTTCTCCGAAGCTTGAGAGATCGTGTTCGTGTGGATATGCATAGAGGCACGGACACTTGAACGTGCAAGAGATCCAGAATACCTCAGACAAGCGGGATAAGCGAAGGGCATACGCCAAAGGTATACCTATACAATAGGAACTTGTAAGTTAACTTTGTATAAGTTTTCTTTCCCATGGATCGCTCATGGAATCTCTTATTTCCGCTGCGATTTTTGAATATTTTTGCCTATAGATCCCTAAAGTGGTATCAGAGCCACTTGCAAAAGATCATACAAAGTTTAGAAAAACTTTTATATGTGATATAAAGTAGGACATAATTTTGTTATGGATTATGTAATGTATGAGCATTTTTTGAGATACAAAAGTTTGTGTTGATTAAACTAAAAGTCAATAGCATTATCATATGAATAAAAAAGTGTGCTATGGTCCGATTGTACTCAACAAATTTTATAACCTATGATTTTGGCTCATGAACATTTTACAATCATAATAAAAATTGATGTCCTAAATCTATTGTGTGTAATTGATGACATGATGCATGGTTATGGCCTTAACCCCAATATGATTGGATGTATATGTGTGTGTATATGTTGTAATGTAATTCATAATAAGGCCTACGTGTCGTGCCTTATCTCTATTTTCTAGTTGTAAAATAGATTTAGACTTGAATGTAACTCGAGTTTTCCTAATTTGTAATGTACAAAATGAGGAGTGGAATGTCCATTGAAAAATGAAGTTACAAGAAGGAAGTCGACGACACATGACGACCGAAGGATGCACTTGGATAAGATGTTATCCCTAGGTTGACCATCGATTTTCTCATTAGCTTGAGAAGATCGTAGTATACGGGTCATAACCATGTCACATTTTACTGCTTATTAGTTGATATATGCAATGTGTGTATGTGATGCATGATTAAATAAACATTTATCTTAATTAAGTTAACTCGATATGCCTACCAAAGTTTGGTACTCATAAACTACCTTGATCATTTGTTATTGGGTTTGTCAAATCAAAGCGACACATTTTATCTTGGTAGAGTGCGAGAGGACAATTGTGATGTCCCGCTATCGAACTTTGGGTGAGACTTAACTAAGTCACCTCAATTGGATTGAGAAATTTAGAGGCATTCCCAAAAGTTGGGAAAATTGGGTAAGAGAATAATTTTATAAAGTCTTGGGCAATTAGCCAAAGCTAACTCAAGATGATGTGTAATTTGGATCTTGGCCCTTTGTTTCCAAGAATTGCATAAGATGTAATTGGTAAAATATTACCTATCTAATTATACTAAGTCTTGGGCAATTAGCCAAAGATAACTCAAGATGATGTGTAATTTGGATCTTAACCCTTTGTTTCCAAGAATTACATAAGATGTAATTGATAAAATATTACATATCTAATTATACTAAGTCTTGGGCGATTAGCCAAAGCTAACTCAAGATGAGGTATAATATAGATCTTGTCCCACATGAATGTAGTCGTTATTTGGTTTGGAGCTAATAGTGTAGGCAAATTAAGTTTACCTACATCCATGATTAGGCCCTACCAAATCTCTATAATTCAGTGGGAATGTCATTTAATTAAAGACCTAATTAAATGATCTAGATATGATACTTATTTCTGCAGATTTTACTATTGTAGATCACCATGTCGTCTAACACATCAAATACTCTCTCTCTGCGATCAATCCTTGAGAAGGACAAGCTCAACAGAGCTAATTTTCTAGACTGGTACAGAAACATGAGGATCATCCTTAAACAAGAACGAAAATTGTACGTCCTAGAATAACCTCTTCCAGAAGCACCTATCACTACCGCCACTGCGTCGAAAAGGATGCTTACAAGAAGCATCAGGATGATGCACTTGATGTATCATGCCTCATGCTTGCCACCATGAACTCTGAGCTTCAGAAGCAACATGAGAAAATGAATGCACATGATATGATTGAGCACTTAAAATAACTATATCAAGGGCAAGTTAGGCACGAGCGGTTTAAGATGTCTAAGACCCTATTTGCAACCAAGATGCAAGAAGGAACTCCCGTAGGAACTCATGTACTCAAGATGATTGGGTATGTCGAGAACCTTGAAAGACTAGGATTTCCACTGGCTCAAGAATTAGCCACGGATCTTATCCTTCAATCGTTGCCAGAAGGGTACAATCAATTTGTCATGAACTATAACATGAACGAAATTGACAAGTCATTGTCTGAGATGCCCAGCATGTTGAGAACTGCTGAATCCAATCTCAAGAAAACCAAGACTAGTAATGTACTGATGGTACAGAAGGGCAAAGGCAAATGGAACCCAAAGGGTAAGGGTAAGACCCAAGCCAAAGGCAAGGCCAACTCTACTGCACTGAAGGCCAAAGGCGGGGTGCTTAAGGAAGGGACCTGCTTCCACTATGGTGAGACCGGACATTGGAAGCGGAATTGCAAACTCTACCTAGAGGAAGTAAAGAAGAAAAGAAGTGAGACTTCTGCGTCAGGTATTTTTGTTATAGAAGTCAATCTATCTATTTCCTCTTCTTGGGTATTAGATACCGGTTGTGCATCTCACATTTGTACTAATGTGCAGGGCCTTCGAAGAGCTAGATCGTTGATAAAGAGCGAAGTGGACCTACGAGTAGGCAATGACGCAAGAGTTGCTGTTATAGCTATAAGAACATATTCCTTGTCTTTGCCTACTGGGTTTATCTTAGAACTAGAGGAGTGTTTTTATGTACATGTATTAACTAAGAACATAATTTCTATATCTTGTTTGGACAAGAAAGACTTTTCATTTATCATAAAGGATAAATGTTGTTCTATAATGTTAAATGATATGTTCTATTGTAGTGCACCACTTATGAATGGACTCTATGTTCTAGACTTAGAGGACCTAATCTATAATATAAATACCAAATGTTTCAAACCAAATTATTTAAACCAAACGTATCTCTGGCATTGTCACTTAGGTCATATAAATGAGAGTCGCATATCCCAGCTCCATAAGGATGGATTACTGGACTCATTTGATTTTGAATCATATGAGACATGTGAATCTTGTCTTCTAGGCAAGATGACCAAGACTATATTTAGTGGACACGGCGAAAGAGCAGCAGACTTGTTAGGACTCATACATACTGATATATGTGGCCCATTTAATATCGCAGCTAGAGGAGGCTATCAGTACTTCATCACTTTTACTAATGATGTCAGTAGATACGGCTATGTGTATCTAATGAAACACAAGTCAGAATCCTTTGAAAAGTTCAAAGAATTCAAGAGTGAAGTACAAAACCAACATGGCAAGAGTTTTAAGATGCTTCGATCAGATCGAGGTAGTGAATATCATAGCCAAGAGTTTCGTGACCATCTAGCAGAGTGTGGGATCATATCCCAACTCACTCCACCTAGAACACCATAATGGAATGGTGTGTCCGAGTGGAGAAATTGTACTCTATTAGATATGGTACGATCGATGATGAGTCTGACAAATCTTCCTACTTCCTTTTGGAGATTCGCTCTAGAGACGACTCTTTTCACACTTAACCAAGCTCAATCAAAGGTCGTCATAAAGACACCATATACGATATGGACTGGGAAGAGTCCCACGATGTCTTTTATGAGGATTTGGCATTGTGAGGCTTATGTTCGACGTTAAGTCTCAAATAAACTTGGACCCAAATATGATAAGTGTTATTTTGTAGGATATCTCAAGGAAACGAAGGGATATTTCTTCTACAATCCTATACTAGGCAAAGTGTTTGCCGCTAGAAATGATATTTTTCTCAAAAGAGAGTTTATTTCTAGAGGAAATAGTGGGAGTAAAATCCATCTTGAAGAAGTTCAAGATACAGATAGTACTGAGGCCTTGATGGACATTGAACAAGCACCATAAAGTGTTGTGGATTATGAGATTGTTGCACAAGAAGTTATGGAGCAATAACCTGTTCAAGTAGACCAACCTCTTCGCAGATCTAATAGGATACGTCGTCAGCCTGAGAGATACTCATTTTTCTTGTCTAACCATGATGACGTTATGTTTGTTGAGTTTAACGAGCATATTAAGAAGCTGTGATGAGCCCAGATTCTGAGAAATGGCTAGAGGTCATGAAGTCCGAAATGGAATCCATGTACACTAACCAAGTATGGACTTTGGTTGATCCACCTGAGGGAATTAAACCCATTGGGTGTAAGTGGGTTTTTAAAAGAAAGACTGGCATGAATGGTCTTATGCATACCTAAAAAGGGTGATTGGTAGCCAAAGGTTTCAAGCAGATTCATAGTATCGACTATGATGAAACCTTTTCACCAATTGCGATGCTTAAATCTTTTTGGATCATGCTTGCTATTGTAGCTTACCATGATTACGATATCTGGCAGATGGATGTCAAAACCGCATTCCTAAATGGGAATCTACTCGAGGATGTGTACATGACACAACTTGAGGGTTTTATAGATCCAGAGCATGCTGGAAAGGTATGTAAGTTGCAAAGGTCCATTTATAGGCTAAAGTTAGCTTCTCGAAGCTGGAATCTTCGATTCGATGATTCAATCAAAGCATTTGGTTTCATCATGAATGAAGATGAACCCTGTGTCTACAAGAGGGGTAGTGGGAGCACAGTTATCTTCCTGATCTTGTATGTGGATGACATACTCCTCATTGGAAATGATATTCCTTCACTTCAGTCTGTGAAGACGTGGCTAAGGAATTGTTTCTCAATGAAAGACTTAGGTGAAGCAACTTATATTTTAGGCATCAAGATCTATAGAGATAGATCTAAAAGATTTCTTGGCTTAAGTCAGAGTACATATATTGACAAGGAGCTTCATCGTTTTGCCATGCAGAATTCCAAGAAGGGATTTCTGCCGATGTCACATGGTGTAGGTCTTTCGAAGACTCAATGTCCCTCTTCTAAGCAGGAGAGAGACCGCATGGATTAAATCCCTTATACATCGGCTATAGGGTCTTCATATACGCCATGTTTTGTACTCATCCAGATATCTCGTATGCTTTGAGCATGACGAGCAAATACCAGTCAGATCCAGGTGAAAGTCACTGGACAACTGTCAAGAATATTCTTAAGTACTTACGAAAGACGAAAGAATATTTCTTGATATTTGGAGGCCATGAGGAGCTAGCTGTAAAGGGTTACAATGACGCAAGCTTCCAAACCGACAGGGATGATTTCAGATCGCACAGGGTATGTATTTTGCTTGAATGGTGGCGTTGTGAGCTGAAAGAGTTTGAAGCAGGACACAGCCGTAGATTCTACAACAGAGGACGAGTATATTGTTGTGTCTGATGCAGCAAAAGAGGTTGGTGTGGTTCCTAGCATAATAGACCCGATAGACCTCTATTGTGACAACAATGGAGCTATTGCACAGGCTAAGGAACCTCGATCTCATCAGCGGACCAAACATATACTTCGGCGCTTCCATCTCATTCGAGAGATCATCGATAGAGGAGATGTGAGGATATGTAGAGTATCCACTGATGCTAATATTGCGGATCCTTTGACCAAGCCTTTGGCACAGAAGAAGTATGATGGTCACACTAGATCACTGGGTATTAGATATTACAGTGATTGTCACTAGTGTTAGTGAGAGATTGTTAGTAGGAGCCCTAGAGTTAATTATGTGATTATTTACTAGGGACTTTTTGTATCATATTTTATCATTAATAAAAGCATGTTTGATTATTATACTTTATATTTATGCCAAATAACTAAGTATAATAATGTCCTTGGGTAGTAGGTTCTTATCTACATTATATCGATTCGTTGAATCGATAGTGAGATGATGTAGAGAACACTATACTAAACCATTCCTAGTCAAGCATTAATATTCAAGGACAATATTAATGCATGGAGACTAGCATGTAGGTCAATTGATGACTTGAGTTCACAAGTTATGGATATATGATATCAAGTTAATACATGGGTATACATTAGAGAATGTATACTGAATTGACCCGCAATCAGAAAGTTTCATAGATTGTCATATGAGTGTCATAAACTTTTTCATGTAACTATTAGTATGAATAGTTCTTAGACCTGAAGTCACTACGGTTCCCTACATAAGGAGTTATGTACTTTGGTATTGTCAAACATCACCCGTAACAAGGTGGACTATAAAGGCGATCACTGGGTATGTAATGAATTATGCGGAGGGATGTGAGTGATGTAGATAGGATCTATCCCTCCCATATGATGGGAGTGATATCTGTGGGTCCCTTGATCGAGTAGGACTACTAAAACGCATGACCATGTTCAAATGAGTCAATATGAAATATTGAACTCATTTGTTTGAGTGAGTCTAATTAGGGATCAAGAAACACAAAGATTGATTGAGAATGACACGGTCTATGCCTCATTGGTCAACCTAGATATCGAGAATGGAAGGACAAGGTCATATATTGTCATAGTCACGGAGGTTAAGTCGGACCTCGATTTTTTAGTCACTTGGGTAGCAATGATGTATTGCTAGATGCCGCTCATTGCCTATGTGTCTAAAGCGGTTTAGACATATTGCCAACGTTACGAGAACCTATTGGGTCACACACTAAGGACACGATGCTTCGAAGATTAATTGATCTTAGTTTGACTAAGATTTCATCCGAATTGGATTAATTGAGTTAGACTTAAGTGAATCTAATTGGATTATAGGATTGAAATCTAATTTGAGTTTGACTCATTTAGATTAGACTCAATCACATTTGAATGAGATATTAATTTATTAAGATGTTTAATAAATTAATAATAGAGGAAGATGAAAAGTTTCTCTTCATTGGATGAAGAGAAGTTGAAGAGCCACATGAGAAAATGTGCTCTAAGTAGGTTTTTATTAGCATTAATGGAGGGAAGCTAAAAGGACAAAAACTCTTCATATTCATGGGATGAGTATAAAAGAGTTTTTCTTGTCATTTGGATGATAAACTTGTCATTCTTCCTTCCCTTCCTTCTCTTGGCCAAAATCCCTCTTCTCCCTCTCCTTCTTGCTTTGTGAATCTCCTCTTGTGGCTAGCACCTCAAGGGTGATTCTTTTCCGAAGCTTGAGAGATTGTGTTCGTGTGGATACACATAGAGGCACGGACACTTGAACGTGCAAGAGATCCGACATACATCGGACAAGCGGGATAAGCGAAGGGCACGCGCCAAAGGTATACCTATACGATAGGAACTTGTAACTTAACTTTGTATGAGTTTTCTTTTGCATGGATCGCTCGTGAGATTTCTTATTTCCACTATAATTTTTGAATATTTTTGCCTATAGATCCCTACAGTTGGGTGGTCAAAAATCTAACAATGATAGATCGGATATGGGATACCGATCTATGTTCTCCAATGCTATGAAAAAGTCATATGCAAGGGTGGTATATGATTATAGCAAGGGGAAGTCCAAAAATGACAAGGGAATGTCA
Source organism: Boesenbergia rotunda (assembly GCA_024364735.1). Taxonomy (NCBI): domain Eukaryota; kingdom Viridiplantae; phylum Streptophyta; class Magnoliopsida; order Zingiberales; family Zingiberaceae; genus Boesenbergia; species Boesenbergia rotunda. Next base: position 512,004 of record JAGFNQ010001106.1, read on the forward strand.
TTTAAGGGCAAGAGGAGCTTAACCAAGGACAAGGTGTCTAAGGTTAGGTTTGTAGGCCAAGGATCACCAGAGATACACCGTTGTGGCCTTGTATTTGTAGAAGAGTTACCTAGGGAGGTGGCTAAGGCTAAGAGCTCAAGGGGGAGCTCTAGGAGCCAAATTGGGACCCATGGTCAATGGATCTCGGGAGAATTTCTCCCGGAAGTCTAAATGAACCATGGAGTGTGCCAAAGGATTTGCAGACGGACTTGAATCTCAATCCTAAGGATTTGACACATTGGAATTGAGTGTCATGCATGAAAATATGACATTGGGGTTATATTGCATAAAAATTTGTGTTTGATGTATAGATGTCATATAAACTAATGCTAGAGATGCATTGTGGTTTGTTATGGGCAGATACATCAAGAGGGAGCCAAAACTAGGATTTTAGGTCAAGGTTCAATTGAATCGTTTACATAGTTTTGGATTTTATGTCAATCTTGGGATCTGAGATATATATATTTTTGAATATATTTTTTCCAAGTAGACACGGGTACTACAAGTCTCTCTACAAAATTTAGAAATTTTTGGAGATCTGTGAAATTAGTTATGCATTTCTAAATTTGGGTAAAAAATGTTGAAAAGACTGAAATCAGGATATCAGTCGATTGACTCAGGGGGCAATCGACTTGTAACAGTGTTGTCTAGAGAGAGACTAGCTATTGTATGATTTTTCGACAGGGATCAGTCGACTGGTAACTGTCTCAGTCGACTGATACAGGCTGAAACTGTGTTCAGCTAGGTTGAAAAGTGTCCTAATGATATTAAATAAGTGTATAATCTTATGGGGGGTTAATACACTTTGTTTATGATCATTAGAGATTAAAGGATCCAATAATTGGGATATTGTTGTAGCCCTTTTGATGTGTGGCAAAGGGGGAGAAGTGTTAGGTTTAAGTGGGAAACCAAATACGCCTTTGCAAGAAATCCTAGGTCAAGGGGGAGCTTAGGTAAAGGGAGAGCATTGTTGCTCATTTATTGGCAAAGGGGGGAGCCTTGGAGAGGTTCTTAAAAAGCCTTTGTAAGTCCAATGTAGGGAGAGCCTTGGAAAGGTTCTTAAAAAGCCTGTTTTGGTAAAAATCCTAACTCATGGGAAGTTTAGGTATGGGGATGCCTTGTGATATGATCCATGCATGTTTGCATTGCATGATTGCATATGCATTGGCGGTATAAGTCCAAGATGAAGCCTTGGCAACGTAAGTCCAAATGTTTATTTAACATTATATTTGCTATTTTTTCCCTAACTTAAATGGATTGACAAACATCAAAAAGAGGGAGATTATTGGAGCAATCTATGGTCTGGAGTGATCATGTATTTTGATGTTTGGGCGAAAAATTTAAGTTAGGTTTGTCCTTGTATTTAATATGTGTATGTGAGTGTGCAGGTTTGCAGGATACATATAGGCTTAGCTGGACGGCTTTGGGTCCGATGAAGGATGGCATAAGGAGACAAGCCGTGGGCTTGTATGCATCTGAGGGACCGTAGACAAAGCAGGAACGATGAGCCGAGGGAAGCACACTTCGAGGCATATGCGAAGGATGACATGAGGACGAGCCACGGGTTTATATGCATCCGAGAGACGAGAGCTAAAGTCAAAGAAGGCTTTAAGGTAACAAGTTGAGGGTGCTAGGTGAAGAGTCAGCTGAGTCATGAGGGTCTGAGTGTTGAGAGAATTATACTCGGGGAGGGAAACCCTAGGTTTAAGGTTTGGGCAATCGACTGATGTTTGGATCAGTCGACTGGTGTAAGGCACAGAAAGATCAGTCGATTGATCCTTTGTGCAGTCGATTGATCCTCTGTGGTTGGAATTCAAACGTTGAGTTGTAACATTCGAATTCGGGTTGACCAGTCGACTGGTGTTGGCACCAGTCGACTGGTAACGGCTAGTTCAGTCATGATCTCTATTTAAGGGAGCTTAGTTTGGCTGACTAGGGTTGACGAAATTGGCTTTGGTTAAAGGCCAATTAGTAGTCTTTGTGCTCAAGAGTCTTGTGCGAGTTGTGGTGAGGTTTCTCCACCCACAAGGAGCTACACGAGCTAGCCGGAGGTTTTACGGGGACTCATCCACCGACAGATCGGGATGGTCCACCTTACGCACACGCCGTGGAGTATGTACTTTATCTCTGAACTACATAAACGGTTTGTGCTATCATTGTTTAGTTTGTAGTTTGTATTTCCGCTTGCGCTTGTTAACACGTGTAGGAAGAAACCGGTGACCAAAGTGGGTGATCGGCTATTCACCCCCCCTCTAGCCGTACGCATCAATCTCCAACAAAACCGACTTGGTATTTGCATGCTTGTATTTTATTTCATCTCTTCATTTTCCGCTACGTTCACTTTCTTCGAATTCCAAAACAGCGACATTCAACCCACACCGCCCCCCTCCCTCTCACGTGCAACGATCCTACAGCCTCGGCAGAGGCCCCTCAGGCCACACTGAAGGTGCCTCCAAACCGCTAGATCAGAAAAGTCGACGTTGCTATGTGGATAATACTTTGTCTAACTAAGGCACCTTGGATCTTAACTACGATGCCCTGGGTTTCAGCTGAGGCGTCCTGAATGTCACATCAACAAATGATCACTTTGACTAACGAGCTATAAATAACCCTCTATAGCTAGGAGTTTTGCATAATAACTTGTATTTCATTTCTATACTTCAGCTTGAGCTTTCAAGGTCTGTAAGAAGCTACTTCGCCTTCAACGAAGGAAATCTTTCTAGTTGAGCTTCAACTGCCTTAGATTAATAACCTTCCCGGTTATAAATCAAGTAAATTCGTTGTGTCTCTTACTTGTTATTTTATGTTGTTATTTTTTATTAATTAATCTGTTTGTCCTTACTAAGCAAAAGAAAGAGAAGTTTTCATTCAAATTTCAGGGCTATTCACCCCTCTAGCCTGGCCTACACCGACCCACACGTACGTGATGGTCTATAGTTTAGAATTATTGTGTGTGTGTGCGTGCGTGTAGGATGTTGATATCCTACACGACTTTTTGTCTCCACCTATGCACGATAGGTGTGTGAGGCACTTGGAATTGATCCAAGTGCTTCGAGCTTTTTTTTATTTTTTAAAAATTAATATTTTCTTAAATTTTAAACCCTAAATACATATAATATACCTTGTGAGTATATCAAAGTTTTTAGTGTTGAATTTTCATGGATTCTAAATTTTCGCGGTGATTCTGACTCGGGCGACTCGTGGGCGATTTTAAGCTGATTTGGGCATTTCCGCGCCGTTCGCCATCGCCGGCGCTTCTGGCGGCCGGTGATGTCCTTCCCCTCATCTTCCATTCCTCCTAATCCTCCGCCTCTCGTGAATTCCTCCCCTGTGGTTGTCAAACCATCCTATGCGTCAGTGGTTAAACCGATGTCGCCTCGAGCTATAAAGAAGAATTTTGAAGAGATTGGAGATGATTTCAAGCCGATCACGATCTATAATGATAAGCCGGGAATATTCTTTTCTGAAGAGGAAATAGCAAATTTGTCGGAGCCGTTCAAGTTCTGTTTGATTGGAAAGTTCTCAGGATTACGCCCAAGTCATGCATTAGTGTTGCAGTCTTTCAGGAATTTAGGGCTTTCAAGCTTGTATAATGTCAGATTCTTAAGATCAGGGTACATTTTTATTCATCTAAACTCTAATGAGGATATGGCAAGGCTATGGACAAGAGGTATTTGGATGATTGTCGGGGTGCCATTAAGGATTTTCAAATGGTCTCATTCTCGTACGAGGCTGAATCTTCACTAGTTCCGGTGTGGATACAACTCCCAGATCTGCCAATTCACCTTTTTAACAAGCGAAGTCTCTTCTCCATTGCTCGTGTAGTGGGGAAGCCGATCAAGCTGGATGAGGCTACAGCAGATGGATCAAGGCTCTCGATGGCAAGGGTATGTGTAGAGATTGATCTTCTTAAACCAAAGGTTGAAGAATTTTGGATTGGTATAGGAGCAGAGAAGAGAATTCAACATGTAGTGTTTGAAAAACTCCCCAAATATTGTCAGCATTGCATGCATCTGGGACATTCGATTGATGATTGTTATATGTTAGGCAATAAGCCAAAGCCTGTGTGGAAGGGAGATAAACAAAAAGCAGTAGCTGCTGGAGAGGATTTGTGAAACTTCCTAAATCAGAGGAGTACAAATGAACAACAAAGAGTTGCAGATTCTGGGCAGGAGCGTACCAATTGGCACAATGATAAGACCCAAGGAAATTTAACAGGTATATGGGGTAATGATGTTTCCAAGGGAGTAAGGGGTAGAGGTTTGCATATGGCTGATAAACAAATCTGGAGTAAGAAGGAAGAGATTGACAAAGCCAAAACTGCTGGAGAAAAGGAGAGGGAGAAGAATGGCAATAAGTTTCAGACGCTGGCTGCTCTAGAAGAGGATGATCAAGGGGACTTGGATGTAATGGATGATAAGTTGATACAGGAGGAAAGGGTTGTGGTAGATGAATATAGGATGGAAGTCAGATGTGAAGATGAAAAGGGAAACAGTATTGATGTCATTGCTGGTAGTCAAATTATGAGTGTACAGAGGCCAGTTGGAAACTTGAATGCAATGGAGGTTGAGGTAGTTGCAGACTTGAAAAGAAAACAGAATGAAATGCAGAAGGTTCAGAAATTAGTGCAACCAGTGCAGAATGCAGGTACAAAAGAGTATGTGCCAATAAGGAGGAACGTGCCAGTCACTGTGCCAGCCAGGGGCCTTTACTCATTTTTTGATAAGCAGGATATTTCATATGGAAATCAAGCTTTACAGGGAAGGAGGAGAGTGGATGATGCTAGTAAATTCCAACAGGAAGTTATAGTAGGTATACAAGGAGTATCGCAGATTCATCTAGAAGATCAAGTATTGACCACTACTGAAGGATTAACCTTACCAGTGGAGGAGTCAGGTGGAGTAGCTATGTTTAAATCTTTTATGGAGGAATCTGGAACTGATGATGACGGAGTAGGACAGTTGTGTAGGTCTTCTTCTTTATCTTTGGATACAAATAAAGTTCCCACCCAGATTAGTGATTTAACCATCATAAATGCTCAATTGGGAGAATCTCAACGAGTCACCAGGAGCAAAACAAAAGCACTGCAAGCACTGCAATCCTTTAGATGGCAGGTATGATATGGAATATCAGGGGAATAGGTAATTCTGCTTCACTTAGAAGAATTCTGTTCTTTAAAAAGCGTTTCTATCTGAATTTCCGTGGAATTTTAGAACCTCTAATAGCATTGGATGCCAATATTATGTCACGAAGATTAGGCTTTACTTCTATTATTTCAAACTGCTCGGGGAAAATTTGGTTTGCTTATGATGTTAATATAGTTTGTAAGGTGTTGGAAGATCATGAACAATAAAGTGCTCTCACCATCATGGCGGCTGGATAGAATTATGCTCTCACCATCATGGCAAACAATAAAGTGTGGAAGCGGCTGGATAGAATTATGCTCTCACCATCATGGCAAGATCATGGCTATTCAGTTAGGGTGGAGCATCTAAGTCGGGTTGCTTCTGATCATTGTCCCCTGTTGATCTCTTTTCCAAGCTTTGAGAAACCTATAGCTTCTTTTAGGTTCCAAAGAATGTGGACGAGATATCACGGTTTTATGCAAACTGTGAGATTAAACTGGGATCTGCCTAGTTATGGCTCTGGGTTGCAGAAACTGCAAATCAAACTGAAAAGGCTTAAAAATTATTTGAAGTGGTGGAACAAAGAGGTTTTTGGGAACATTCATGATAATATTCAGAGGGCAGAGGATCAGTTTTCAGAGGCAGAGAAAAAGTTTGATTTGGATCCATCTGAAGAGAATAAAATCAATAGAAACAAGTGTCAAGCACACCTTTTCAAAATTATACAAATGGAAGAAGATTTTTGGAGGTAGCGGGCAGCAGTTAAGTGGATGAAAGAAGGGGAGAGAAATATAAAATTTTTTCATACTTTGGTGCAAACAAGGAAGATGGCTAATAGAATTTTTAGGATATGGGATGAAGGGACTTGTTTAGATGATCCAGAACAAATTAGAGCTTCGGGAGCTAAATACTTTGAAAATATGTTAACAGGTGAAAGTTTTGATGGTGATATAGCAGATTTGAGTCATATTCCATTGCTAATTAATAACATGGAGAATGTAGATTTGACAGTGCCACCATCCTGGAGGAAATAAAACAAGTTATTGGAGAAATGGATCAAGATAGTGTAGCTGGATCAGATGGCTTTTCAGCTTTCTTTTATGTCTCTTGTTGGGATATTATTAAAGAAGATGTATACCAAGCGGTGGTAGATTATTTCAAAGGAGGGTCTCTGCCAAAGGGAATGAATGCTACAACTATTGTATTAATACCAAAAGTCGAAAATGCGCAAAGTTGGCAAAATTTCAGACCTATTAGCTTTTGCAATGTTTCTTATAAAGTTATTTCTAAGTTGCTGGCAAATAGACTGAGAAAGATCCTAACCAAGATAATATCCCCTGCACAGAGTGGTTTTGTGGAGGGAAGGCTGATCTCAGATAACATTCTCCTAGCTCAAGAATTAAACCACAAGCTTAATTTTCATGTGCGAGGGGGGAATTTGATTCTGAAGCTGGATATGGCTAAAGCCTTTGATCGTATTCAGTGGAGTTTGCTCTTTAGAATAATGACAGCCTTTGGTTTTTCAAATTCTTTCATCAATCTCATTAGAGGATGTGTTGCTCATTGCTGGTTTTCGGTTTGTATCAATGACCATCTTTCAGGTTTTTTCCAAGCAAAAAGAGGGCTCAGACAAGGAGACCTCATCTCCCCTTTTCTGTTTATTATAGCTGCGGAATTTTTCTCTAGAGAATTGGAAGAGTTATTTATTAAAAATCCTAAAATGTGGTTTGCCACGAGCTGTGACATGAAAGTTTCTCACTTAGCTTATGCGGATGATATTATGATCTTCATGAATGGTTCTATTGATTGTGTTAAGAAGATTAAGGCCTTTCTTAGTTCCTATGAGGTACAATCGGGATAAGCTATAAATGCAGGGAAGAGTTTGGTATATTCATCAAGAAGTATCACAGACACACGCAGAAACTTAATTATTGGTATTACTGGATTTGCAGAAGGGACTTAGCCGATAAGCTACTTGGGAACTCCCATCTTTAGTGGTAATAAAAAGACGGCATATTATCTACCTTTACTAGATAAAATAAGAAAGAAGTTACTTGGCTGGAATTTATCAAAGATTTCACATGGTGGTCGGCTTCTCTTGATCCAAAGTGTTTTGAGCTCTATGTCATTGTACTTATTACAAGTTCTCCTTCCACCATTGTCTTTACTTCATAAACTGGAGATGATCTTTGCGAATTTTTTCTGGGGTTCATCGGATTCAAATAGGAAAATACATTGGATAGCTTGGAAGGAGGCATGTCAACCGAAATTGGAAGGGGGCCTAGGAGTGAGGAGTTTGGCATATTTTAGTACAGCAATGGCAGTCAAGTTATGGTACAGATTCAGAGAGCAAGCAACTCCATGTGCAATTTATCTTAAAAGGATGTATTGTAGGAAGATGCATCCAGCTATTGTTCCTGTAAAAAGTAACTCTTCTTCATGCTGGCACAGGATGTCTAAAATTTGCAGTCTAGCAGAGCCAAATGTTGGCTGGATTTTGGGAGATGGTAAAATTAATTTCTGGTTTGATAATTGGCTGGATAGTGGGCCATTATACCAGACCTGCACCTTGTCCGGGAAGCCTGATACATTGATAGCAGATTTCATGGATAATGGTGACTGGAAACTGCATCAACTCAGGCCTTTATTACCAGAGAAATTAGTTACAGAAGTAATCAAAACCCCTATACAACAGAAGGAACGGGATCAGATTGTATGGAAGCCTTCAATGGATGGTAATTTCTCTTTAAAGTCAGCTTGGAATAGCACCCGGCATGTTCAGTCAATGGACCCGATCCGGACTGTAATTCGGAGCGGTATTCTTTCTCCAAACATTTCTATCTTTGTATGGCGTTTTCAGAAACAAAGACTTCCTGTGGATACTATCTTACAACAAACAGGAATTTATCTAGTCTCTAAATGTCAATGTTGTAACTCAATGGAGTCTTGGGATCATTTATTCTTTACTGGTCCAATAGCAAAGGAGGTGTGGTCTTATTTTGCTAATACTTTCACATTGAGCAGACATCTCCCTTTGGAGGCTTGGAAGATTGGTCAAAACTGGTTGAAAGGTGGACATATCAGGGAAGTAGTTCCTTTTCTAATTTTATGGTACTTGTGGACTGCTAGGAATGATGCCAAGCATCGTGAAATCAAAATGGAGGTGCAAAAGATCTGTAAAAACATTATACATTACCTTCATATGGGGAGATCTGCAAGAATTATTAAGAGCAAGCATTGGAAAGGTTATATGTCGGTAGCTATGGCTTGGGGGATGAAATTCAATATAAAAACTAGAAGTACAATCTCAGTAGTGTATTGGAGAAAGCCAAGGCTGGGAAGTTTCAAATTGAATACGGATGGATGTTCGAAGGGTAATCCAGGGGTAGCATCGTATGGAGCAATTATTAGGGATCATGTAGGTCATTTTATTATGGCTAAACATGGTACCCTAGGAATAAACAGTAATATAATGGCAGAATTGGTGACAATTCTTTCTGGATTAGAGATGTGTGTAGCTCACAATCTCTGGTCAGTTTGGCTTGAATCTGATTCTTTAGTTGCCTTGAAGATTATCAAGTCTTCGATGGTAGGATGAGAATTTCAGAAGATTGTGTTAAAAATTAGACAATTAATCAGGAGGTATAAAGTAAGCTACACGCATGTCTACAGAGAAGCAAATGCAGCTGCGGATTATCTTGCAAATCAAGCCTTTGGTTTCAATGGAGAAAGATTTTTAACGGAATGGAAGGTGGATAAGATACTATATGGTATCTGCAAGATTAATAAATTGGGATTGCCATATATTAGATTGGCTCGTAAGTCAATCATATAATATAGCAGAATAGCTATGATCTTTTATTGCTGGTTTTCTCATAAAGATGGTCTTCTGGTTTTCTTATAAAGCTCCTATACGGATTTTTGGTTTTCTAGTCATTTATAATGCAGTGGGATATTTCATTTGTTATTAATATTAGAGTGATGATAGGGACAATGAATTTNCGAGAGTGTTGGAAATTCTAGGCCGCAAAAACCGCTTTTTGCGTTGCGGAAACCCCAGAATCTCGGCCACGGATCCGTGCGAACTTATAAAACAAATACGAGTACGAGTTTAATATCTAGATCTACACTAGATCTACGTGATAAGGTCATTACCCTTGACGCGTAGCCCTTCGCTTTCCCGCTTGTCCAAGAGGCCGCCGGATCTCGTAGAGTATCAAAGTAGACACTCCTCTATATGTATCCACGCGAACAAAAGAAGATGGATCGAAACCTTGGTGTGCTAGCACCCCTATGGGTTTCGGCCAAGAGAGGGAGAGGAAGAAGAAAAATCCGGGAGGAGAAGAAGAGCCACCAAAAATGAAACAAAACCGCCTTTTGTTCCCTTGGGTGGCCGGCCACTTAATGGCCATTAATGGCCATTAGGTGGCCGGCCATAATGGCCATTAAGTGCCATTAGGTGGCCTTCCAAATCCCCTATCAATTTGAATTCGAAATTCAAATGGGGGGAAAACCAAGTCAAGTCTAACTTGAATTGGAACCAAGTCAAGTCAAACTTGATTTGGATTTAGGTCAAGTCAAACTTGCCTTTTATGGACTTTCCATATTTAGCCAAGTCAAACTTGACTTCATTTCTTCTCCCATGTTGAGTCTAACTCGAAGTGGAACCAAGTCAAGTCAAACTTGATTTGGATTTAGGTCAAGTCAAACTTGCCTTTTATGGACTTTCCATATTTAGCCAAGTCAAACTTGACTTCATTTCTTCTCCCATGTTGAGTCTAACTCGAAGTGGAACCAAGTCAAGTCAAACTTGATTTGGATTTAGGTCAAGTCAAACTTGCCTTTTATGGACTTTCCATATTTAGCCAAGTCAAACTTGACTTCAATTTTTCTCCATCTATTTGTTCTTTGCGTGTGACCCTATAGGTTCTTGTAACGTTGGCAATGCTTCTAACCTCTTAGAAACATAAGCAATGAGCGGTATCTAGCAACACATCATTGCTACCCAAGTTACAAGAATGTTGAGATCCAACATCACCTTGTGACTAATAATTGTGACTCTCACAATATATGATAATGTCCCTCTATCCATTGATATCTAGATCGACTCAATTGAGGCATAGACCGTGTCATCCTCGAGTCAATCTATATCTTGAACTCCAAGTAGACTCACACTAATCAAATGAGTTCAATATCTCATATTGACTCACTTGGGCATGGCCATGCACTTTGTGGTCTAACTCTATCAAGAATACGATATCGCTCCCGTCATATAGGAGGGATAGATCCCATCTACATCACTCACATCCCTCTCCATAATTTGTTACATACCCAGTAATCGCCTTTATAGTCCACCCATTTACGGGTGACGTTTGACGAAGCCAAAGTACGTAACTCCTTATGTAGGAATCCATGGTGACTTCAGGTCCAAGGACTAATAGTCATACTAATAGCCACATGAGAAAGTATATGACACTCATATAACGATCCATGATACTTTCTCATGGCGGGTCATTCAGTATACATTCTCCAATGCATACCCATGTGTCAACTTGATATCTCTATATCCATGACTTTTGAGATCAAGTCATCATGTTGACCTACATGCTAGTCTCTACGTATTAACATTGTCCCTGAATGTTAATACTCGACTAGGAATAATTTAGAGTAGTGTTCTCCATATCATCTCACTATCGATTCAACCAATCGATTGATATAGATAAGAACTTCTACTCAAGGACATTATTATACTTAGCTAATTGGCACAAATACACGTAAGTATAATAACCATAAAACATGCCTTTATTTATACATAGGAATATGATACAAATTAGTCCATACAATCATTACATGATCGGCTCTAGGGCTCTCACCAACAATCTCCCACTAGCACTAGTGCCAATCACTGTAGTATCTAATACCCAATGATCTAGTGTGACCATCATGCTTTGTCTGTGCCAAAGCCTTGGTCAGGGGATCTGCGACATTCGCCTCTGTGGGTACTCTGCATATCTTCACATCTCCTCTATCGATGATCTCTCGAATGAGATGGAAGCGCCGTAGTATATGTTTGGTCCGCTGGTGTGAGCGAGGTTCCTTAGCCTGCGCAATAGCTCCATTATTGTCACAATAGAGCTCTATGGGATCTGCAATGCTAGGAACCACCCCAAGCTCTGCAACGAACTTGCGGATCCAAACTGCCTCCTTTGCTGCCTCTGATGCAGCAATATACTCAGCCTCTGTTGTAGAATCAGCAACTGTGTCCTGCTTCGAACTCTTCCAGCTCACAGCGCCGCCATTTAGACAAAACACGAACCCTGATTGCGATCTATAATCATCCTGGTCGGTCTGGAAGCTAGCATCACTGTAACCCTTTACAGTTAGCTCCTCATTGCCCCCATATATCAAGAAATATTCTTTAGTCCTTCTCAAGTACTTAAGAATATTCTTGACCGCTATCCAGTGACGCTCACCTGGATCTGACTGGTATCTGCTCGTCATACTTAAAGCATACGAGACATCAGGACGAGTACATAGCATGGCGTACATGATAGATCCTATGGCCGAGGCATAAGGGATCTTATCCATGCGGTCTCTCTCCTCTCTAGAAGAGGGACTTTGAGTCTTCGAAAGACTCATACCATGTGACATAGGCAGAAATCCTTTCTTGGAATTCTGCATGGCAAACCGAAGTAAGACCTTGTCAATGTATGTACTCTGACTTAGGCCAAGCAATCTCTTAGATCTATCTCTATAGATCTTGATGCCTAAAATACAGGCTGCTTCACCTAAGTCCTTCATTGAGAAACAATTCCCCAGCCAAGTCTTCACAGACTGAAGCATAGGAATATCATTCCCAATGAGTAGTATGTCATCCACATACAATATGAGGAAAACTACTATGTTTCCTTCAACCCTCTTGTAGACACAGGGTTCATCTTCATTCTTGATGAAACCAAACTGTTTGATTGCATCATCGAATCGAAGATTCCAGCTCCGAGAAGCTTGCTTTAGTCCATAAATGGACCTTTGCAGCTTGCATACTCTGCCAGTATGCTTTGGATCTACAAAACCCTCAGGTTGTGTCATGTACACATCCTCGAGTAGGTTCCCATTCAGGAACGCGGTTTTGACATCCATCTGCCAGATCTCATAATCGTGGTATGCTGCAATAGCAAGCATGATCCGAATGGACTTGAACATCGCTACTGGAGAAAAGGTTTCATCATAGTCAATACCATGAATTTGTTTGAAACCCTTTGCTACCAGTCTACCCTTATAGGTATGCGTAAGTCCTCCCATGTCAGTCTTTCTCTTAAAGACCCACTTACACCCAATGGGTTTTACCCCTTCAGGTGGATCAACCAAGGTCCAAACTTGGTTGGTGTACATGGAATCCATCTCGGATCTCATGGCCTCAAGCCATTTCTCAGATCTGGGCTCATCACAGCTTCCTGATAGGTTGTAGGCTCATTCTCAATGAGCACAACGTCATTGTCATCAGACAAGAGAAATGAATATCTCTCAGGCTGATGACGTACCCTACCAGACCTGCGAAGAGGTAGGTCTACTTGAACAGGATGTTGTTCCATAACTCCTTGTGTAACAATCTCATGATCCACAACACTTTGTGGTTCCTGTTCAACCTCCATCAAGGCCTCAGTGCTTTGGTCCATATCTTGAAGTTCTTCAAGATCGAACGTACTCCCACTAGTTTTTCTAGAAACAAAGTCCCTTTCTAGAAAAACCCCAGTCTTCGCCACAAACACTTTGTGCTGACTGGGAATGTAGAAGTAATATCCCTTCGTTTCCTTGGGATATCCTACAAAATAGCACTTATCAGATTTGGGTCCCAGTTTGTCTGAGACTTGACGTCGAACGTAAGCCTCACAACCCCAAATCCTCATAAAAGACATCTGGGGACTCTTCCCAGTCCATATCTGATATGGTGTCTTTACTACAGCCTTTGATGGAACACGGTTAAGAGTGAAGGCTGCCGTGTCCAGAGCATATCCCCAAAAGGATATAGGAAGATCTGTGTGACTCATCATGGATCGCACCATATCTAATAGGGTACGATTCCTCCTTTCGGACACACCATTCCATTGTGGTGTTCCAGGAGGAGTGAGTTGGGACAGAATCCCACACTCAGCTAGATAGTCACGAAACTCATGGCTGAGGTATTCTCCACCTCGATCTGATCGAAGTATTTTAATACTCTTGCCAAGCTGGTTTTGTACTTCATTCTTGAATTCTTTGAACTTTTCAAAGGATTCTGACTTATGTGTCATCAAGTACACATAACCATATCTACTGAAATCATCAGTAAATGTAATGAAGTACCTATAACCACCTCTGGCAGCAACATTGAAAGGGCCACATACATCGGTATGTATAAGACCTAACAAATCGGTTGCTCTTTCGCTGTGTCCACTGAATGGAGTCTTGGTCATCTTGCCAAGAAGGCAAGACTCGCATGTCTCAAATGATTCAAAATCAAATGAGTCCAGCAAACCATCTCTATGGAGCTGGGATAGGCGACTCTCATTTATATGGCCTAAGCGACAGTGCCAGATATAGGTTTGGTTCAAGTCATTAGACTTGAGCCTTTTGGTATTTATGTTATAGATAGGATTTTCTAAGTCTAGAAGGTAGAGTCCGTTCATCAGAGGTGCACTACAATAGAACATATCATTTAAATAAACTGAACAACATTTGTTCTTTATTACAAACGAAAATCCTTTCTTGTCTAAACAAGAAACAGAAACTATGTTCTTAGTAAGAGCAGGCACATAATAACAATCATCTAACTCTAGTACAAGCCCAGAGGGCAGAGATAGCATATAAACTCCTGTAGCAACAGCAGCAACTCTTGCTCCATTGCCAACTCGTAAGTCCACCTCGCCCTTTGTCAATGTCCTGCTATTTCTCAGCGCCTGCACATTAGTACAAATGTGAGAAGCACATCCGGTATCTAATACCCATGATGTAGAAATAGACAAATTGACTTCTATAACATGAATACCTGAAGTAGAAGTCTGACTTCTCTTCTTCTGGAGATCTTCCATATATTTCTTGCAGTTCCGCTTCCAGTGTCCGGTCTCACCGCAGTGGAAGCAGGTAGCATCCTTGGCAACCCCTCCTTTGGGTTTCAGTGCTTTGCCCTTGCCCTTACCCTTGGCTTGAGACTTTCCCTTGCCTTTGGGCTTGCCCTTACCTTTGTCCTTCTGCACCATCAAAATGGGTTTGGCCTTCTTAAGATTGAGCTCAGCGGTCTCAACATGCTGAGCATCTCAGGCAGGGGCTTGTCAATTTCGTTCATGTTCCAGTTCATGACAAATTGACTATAACTTTCGGGAAGGGACTGCAAGATCAAGTCTGTGGCCAGCTCTTGGCCCAGTGGGAATCCCAATCTCTGCAGATTCTCTATGTACCCAATCATCTTGAGTACATAGGGACCTACGGGAGTCCCTTCTTGCATCTTGCACTGAAACAGTGCCTTAGAGATCTCAAATCTCTCGTGCCTTGCTTGTCCTTGATACAGTTGACGCAGATGCTCAACCATATCGAAAGCATCCATTAACTCATGTTGCTTCTGAAGCTCAGAGTTCATGGTTGCGAGCATAAGACATGACACATCTAATGCGTCATCTTGATGCTTCTTGTGAGCATCACGGTCAGCTCGCGTGGCACTGGCAGGAGGTGCCTCGGGAATAGGCTGCTCCAGAACGTACAGTTTACGTTCTTGCTTGAGAACTATTCTCAAGTTCCTGTACCAGTCCAGGAAGTTTGCTCCATTGAGCTTGTCCTTCTCAAGGACAGATCGCAGAGAGAGAGTGTTCGCGTTTGTCGACATGGCAATCTACAACAATAAAAATGCAGAAAAATATAAATAACATATTCCAACTATCATTTAATTAGGCCTTTAATTAAATGATTCTCCCACTGAATTATAGAAAGATTTGTAGAATCAAGTCATAGATGTGGTCAAACCACACTATAAGATTCTATCTAAATTAACTATAACATAGTGGGACAAGATCCATATCATACTAAGCCTTGAGTTAGCTTTGGCTAAATCGCCCAAGACTTAGTACGATCGGTAGGTAATAATTTACCGATTACATCTCTATGCAACTCTTGTTTATAGGATTAAAATTTACATTTACATAAAAACTTGAGTTAGCTTTGGCTAAATCGCCCAAGTTTTAATATAAATGCGATTTTTATCCTACCTTTCCAACGATTGGAATATGCCTATAGTTAGACTCGATCCAACCGAGTTAACTAGTTTTACTCAATCTGATTGAGTTTGTTCTCACCCAAGCCGTGATAGGCGGGACCAAGATTGTCCCTCCGTACCCTACCAAGATTAAATGTGTTGCTCTGCTTTGGCAGATTCAACAACAACAAATGATCGAGGTAGTGATAGGTATCAAAACTTGGTAGGCATTTTCGAGAATGAGTTGATTTGAATTAGATCGAATCTAATCGCAAGAGAGAGGGTGTATCATATACACAAGGCTCTAATTATTTTACTCTAGCATGCATCACATACAAGCAAATAATAAAATAATTTAATTTGTGATTGGATCATGGCCCTACTACGATCTTCTCAAGCCAATGAGAAGATCGGACGGTCAACCTAGGGTTTCGCTTCTCCAAGCTTCTCCTTTGACCGCCACGTGTCGTCGGCTCCCTCCATAACTCCGTCTTCGGATGGACCGCCCACCGTCTTCATTTTGTACATTACAAAAATAATAAAATACAGAAATAAAATAAAAGAAGCCGACTCGCAGGTCGCATCCACTATACAACACGCACAATCACAAAAACGGTACGCAGACCGTAATATGAATTACAACACATTCCAATCACATTGGGTTTTTATTGGGCCATGATCATCACAAATGCATACATAATTCCTAATTATGTATTTTAAATAAATTTCTATAATTTTTCTACAATTTTACAATATTATGAGTTACACTTCCGTAACGGTCCCGCTACGCGATTTTCGGGCACGATTTCGGGACAATGCCCCTCGCGGGGTTAGGGGCCGCGCCCCTACTCGCGAAATGAATTTCACGAGTGTCCCAAAATCATCTTACAGCAACTTAAGCCGCTGTCCCGAAAGATTATAGCGAGATCTTTCCGTTTCGGAAAGTTTTTCTCGATCGGTGAAGCCTACAAGTGTCCGAACACTTGTTGCTTCAACTTCATGAGAAAAATACCCATAAATACTATAAATTTCGAAAAATCACAGAATATTATTTTTCTGTAAAATTTTGTATCTAATACAAAAAAAACAAATTTAAACTCGTACAAGGTTCGCACGTGGCTCTGATACCACTGTTGGAAATTCTAGGCCGCAAAAACCGCTTTTTGCGTTGCGGAAACCCCAGAATCTCGGCCACGGATCCGTGCGAACTTATAAAACAAATACGAGTACGAGTTTAATATCTAGATCTACACTAGATCTACGTGATAAGGTCATTACCCTTGACGCGTAGCCCTTCGCTTTCCCGCTTGTCCAAGAGGCCGCCGGATCTCGTAGAGTATCAAAGTAGACACTCCTCTATATGTATCCACGCGAACAAAAGAAGATGGATCGAAACCTTGGTGTGCTAGCACCCCTATGGGTTTCGGCCAAGAGAGGGAGAGGAAGAAGAAAAAATCCGGGAGGAGAAGAAGAGCCACCAAAAAGAAACAAAACCCACCTTTTGTTCACCTTGGGTGGCCGGCCACTTAATGGCCATTAATGGCCATTAGGTGGCCGGCCATAATGGCCATTAAGTGCCATTAGGTGGCCTTCCAAATCCCCTATCAATTTGAATTCGAAATTCAAATGGGGGGGAAAACCAAGTCAAGTCTAACTTGAATTGGAACCAAGTCAAATCAAACTTGATTTGGATTTAGGTCAAGTCAAACTTGCCTTTTATGGACTTTCCATATTTAGCCAAGTCAAACTTGACTTCATTTCTTCTCCCATGTTGAGTCTAACTCGAAGTGGAACCAAGTCAAGTCAAACTTGATTTGGATTTAGGTCAAGTCAAACTTGCCTTTTATGGACTTTCCATATTTAGCCAAGTCAAACTTGACTTCATTTCTTCTCCCATGTTGAGTCTAACTCGAAGTGGAACCAAGTCAAGTCAAACTTGATTTGGATTTAGGTCAAGTCAAACTTGCCTTTTATGGACTTTCCATATTTAGCCAAGTCAAACTTGACTTCAATTTTTCTCCATCTATTTGTTCTTTGCGTGTGACCCTATAGGTTCTTGTAACGTTGGCAATGCTTCTAACCTCTTAGAAACATAAGCAATGAGCGGTATCTAGCAACACATCATTGCTACCCAAGTTACAAGAATGTTGAGATCCAACATCACCTTGTGACTAATAATTGTGACTCTCACAATATATGATAATGTCCCTCTATCCATTTAATATCTAGATCGACTCAATTGAGGCATAGACCGTGTCATCCTCGAGTCAATCTATATCTTGAACTCCAAGTAGACTCACACTAATCAAATGAGTTCAATATCTCATATTGACTCACTTGGGCATGGCCATGCACTTTGTGGTCTAACTCTATCAAGAATACGATATCGCTCCCGTCATATAGGAGGGATAGATCCCATCTACATCACTCACATCCCTCTCCAT
Organism: Boesenbergia rotunda; assembly: GCA_024364735.1. Classification (NCBI taxonomy): domain Eukaryota; kingdom Viridiplantae; phylum Streptophyta; class Magnoliopsida; order Zingiberales; family Zingiberaceae; genus Boesenbergia; species Boesenbergia rotunda. The sequence continues at coordinate 529,835 of JAGFNQ010001106.1, forward strand.
AATTTGTTACATACCCAGTAATCGGCTTTATAGTCCACCCATTTACGGGTGACGTTTGACGAAGCCAAAGTACATAACTCCTTATGTAGGAATCCATGGTGACTTCAGGTCCAAGGACTAATAGTCATACTAATAGCCACATGAGAAAGTATATGACACTCATATAACGATCCATGATACTTTCTCATGGCGGGTCATTCAGTATACATTCTCCAATGCATACCCATGTGTCAACTTGATATCTCTATATCCATGACTTTTGAGATCAAGTCATCATGTTGACCTACATGCTAGTCTCTACGTATTAACATTGTCCCTGAATGTTAATACTCGACTAGGAATAATTTAGAGTAGTGTTCTCCATATCATCTCACTATCGATTCAACCAATCGATTGATATAGATAAGAACTTTCTACTCAAGGACATTATTATACTTAGCTAATTGGCACAAATACACGTAAGTATAATAACCATAAAACATGCCTTTATTTATACATAGGAATATGATACAAATTAGTCCATACAATCATTACATGATCGGCTCTAGGGCTCTCACCAACAGAGAGAACCAATCCTCCGATCTCTTCGTACTTGCTGTGATGGAGTGTGATGATGATGCAGGAGCAATCAGAGCAACTCAAAGAACCCCTCCAATTTGCATCCGATTGATGAGGATGGAGAACAAGCTTGAATCGATCCGAAAATGGCAGAACTGGCGAAACCCTCGCCTAGCTCTTCTCAGCGACGATTTGATCAGAAAACCTTACGGAGATGCGAACCTGATGATCTGGAATCCAAACTGAGCTCGATTCTGATGTGGTCGCGCGATTGGATGAAGAAATGAGGAAGAAACGCGAAAATCACGAAGAACTCAAAGAACAGCTGCGCACACGACGACGTGAGATTTCTGAGGGATTTTTGCTTAAGTACTAAGCAATGGATGGCTGAGATTGACTTGGCTTAATCCAACGGTTGGATCTTCTCTGATTGAACCCTAAACTTCCAGATCTCAATATGAAGGTCAGATCTACCTCTCCTCAGCTAGGATCAATCTGATCTTGCCTGGATGGCCCAGATCTACTTGCCTTCCAAATGGACGACTCAAAGTTCCCCAAAGCTTGATTGCCTTGATCTGAGCCCGATTCTGACCCAACCTTGACCCAATTTGACCTAGGTCCATGTTCCTTCAGCCTACAATGATCAGATTCAAATTAGATATTAAAACATCTCAAAATTGCAAAGATTTGCAATTAAATCCAAAATAGAATTAATACATGGAACCTAGGGTAAATTCAAGATTAATCATGTAAAATATGGGTCAACAATGGATTTTAGAGCCTGAAATAATCAACAAAATTGTACTTATCAACAACTCAAAATACCAAAAATATCGTATGCCACGATAGTGTGAACGTATACGAATTCTACATTTGTAAGAGGAGGTTTTACCCATTAATTTTATTATCTTGTCAACCTAACTTTTTGACAAATAAAATTAATAGTTGGTTCCTCTTTGGCCCTACAAATAATAGCATTGACTCCGATGAGGAGGATACTATTATTTGCATCTAAGTGTTCACCATTACACGATACTAAGGCAATTATCTAGGATTATGTGTCATCCGATGGGGAAGATCACATGCTCCTAAATAACTTCCTATAACCATGTCTGAACTTTAGATCCGCGAAACAAACTCATCCGATATGTAGGAAGGCACTCGGAGCAACGCGCAAGTTTGTTCGCATCACTTGTCAAATTTGTAATGAAGGTCATGAGACTCTTAGAGTCCCTCTCACACTTAGTAATTTAGAATTGAGGAATTTTCAAGCACACACAACATGCATATAAACAAAATGCAATAAATAAGAAAAATCTAATTTTCCAACTATTATGGCTTTTGTTCTCCAATATGCCTCCAGTCGTGTCGTCACCTCGTCTCCTCCTTCAATCACCATGCACAAGCCTCATCCATGAAGGAGCTCCGAGCCAAGATAAAAAACTATTTTAATTTACATCCATCAATCCTATACTCCACGAAGGAGTGTACAATATGTCTAGATCGAAAGTAAATCAAAATGCGCGGCTAAACAATGTCATATTTAATTACAAAAATTAAATACTAAATTTAGCCTCGTCAACCGCGAGGATTCAAATAAATTACACACATGCACACACAATCACATACACAATATATTAAGCCATAATAGTCGGATCTCATGCCTGCAACCAAAGAGTTAGCCTACGCACATCCTACTATTATCCGATAAAATATAATATATGATAAATACAAAAATGTAATCGAATCCAAAACACACAAAACCAGAAACCATTGGCTCTGATACAAATTGATGGGTTTCCCCATCGATTGCTCACATGGGAAACCTCTCCATGTCCCCGGATTAATGTTTCTTCAATCCGAATGGAGAACAATTTCCCAAACAACCGACTCATCGTCGTGCTAACCGATTTGAGTGACCGCTTGAACAAACATGTTGTTTTAGCAATCAAACTCGTTCAACCGATTAGCTGCGGAATAGACGATGTATGGATCGCTAGTTTTTGTGTTTATCATCGAGTCCATGACAATAATTAACCATACAACTATTAATTAAACAAGATCAAATGAAAGGAACCAAAACAAGAATATATACCTCCCGTTTACCTCACAATCTTCTATTGTGTGACCTATCCCCTTCTTGGATTTCTTGTGAGCGACGAACTTCCAAGAAACGAAGCCACCAAACAAAAGCCTTGCACCACCTCTTTCCTTCCTACTTGCGTCGGCCAACCAAAGCTCAAAGCCCTTGTTGCCGCTGGCAACAAAGAAAGGAATCCTTTCCTTCTCCTCGCTCGGGATCGCACCACAAAGGAAGAGAGTTCTCCTCCACCACCAGCTGCTGCGAACCCTAGGAAAAGACAAGGAGAAGTAGCCTTCTCCTCAAGCTGCCGCAGGCCACCTTCCTTGAAGGTTTGTGGCACCGCAACCCTAGGATTAAGTTGGTTGTCGCCGCCAGCCAATTCCCTCAGCCACTCAACCTCGCTCCGGCCAAGAGTGAAGAAGATGATCCTCCTTCCTTCCTTGTGCCGTGCCTCAAGTGGAGAGAAAAGGAGAGAAGAGAAGAAAACAATATTCTCTTCTTCCTTCCTAGCCGCCGGTCAACCCTAACCCCTAGGGGGGAGAGAGAGAGAGGGAGAGGAATAAGAGGCTTAGGTTATTTGGATGCCTTGGTCTCATGACATATGAGGTATATATAGGCTACAATAGGGACCATGAGGAGGAGTTGGGTCTTGGCCACCTAATGGATCAAAGTCCGATCCATTAATGATGATCCAATCCACCAAAAGATCATCATTAATCTATCTCACCAACCCTAATATTTAAATATGGGCTCCACCTATTATGTGTACAAAATCTCTCCGTGTTTAAGATATTGAATGTCCATTAATTAATTAAATTACTGACAATTTAATTAATTAATATCTAACTCCATGAGTAGTACCACTCAACCTTATCATCATGTCAGACCAAGTCCACCTGCCGCAGGATTTAACATGATGAGCTTTATGAGCTCCTCAAGGGGGCATCATCAACCTAACTCACCAGGACACGGTTTCCTTCTATAATCAATGACACACTATATAAATAATATTATTTCCAAATTTACTGGGCCTATCAATTTAATAAATAAATCTCGCTCATTGGTAAATCAAAGAAATAAATACTATGTACATGTGCCCATTATTATATCGGGATTAAGAGCATGTACTCCATAATATCTGAGGTCTGATTCAATTATATAGTCAGTATAAATTGAATCACCTCTATATCGGTCCTGCTCAATACACACAAAGTGTACTAGTGTAATTCTATGGTCACGATAAATCAATACCAAATTACACTATAACCATGTCAATGGTTTGTCCAAAACCATCTAGGTTGTGAGCCTCTACTTATACTCTACAAGGGAGTGATAACATGATCTTCTGTGTGATACCTGATAAGTATCATTTTGTTAATTATTTTAATTGCTAAAATCCATGTTTGACCCATGTTTTACTTGCTTAATTGTGATTTTACCCTAGGTTTTAGAACTTCCTTTTATTTTAGACTTAATTACAAATTTACACATATTTGGATTATTTGGCCACTAAATTTTTGATCTATTTTTGTAGGCATGAAAGGTTCATGGACCTAGGGCATACTGGGTTAAACTTGAGTCGAAAGTGGAACCGGATCGAATTATCAAGCTTTGGATTAATCCGGGCCGTCCGATTCAAAAGCGGCTAGATCTGAGCCATCCGGGACCATCTGAAGCAATTCAAGCTAGGGTTAGGGTTGATCAAGTACTTTGATCATGATCTGAAGGTTTCATCCCAATTAGAGCTCATTCAACCGTTGGATCAAGCTCGGAGGGCTCTAGATCGTCCAATCAAAGATCAGGTTGATCTGGACCATCCATTGCACATCTGGAGGATCCGAGCTACCACGAGGTAGATCCTGACCCCAGATCATCATCATTAAGTTTGGCTCAAATCAGAGTAAGATCAGCCGTTGGATCTCCTCCGATCAATCTGGGCCGTCCATCTTTATGTACTTAAGGAAATTTTCCCAGCTCCTCAGCCTTCGTCGCGTCTTCGCCGTAGCTACCTTCTTCATCGAGTTTTTCATCAGTTCTTCATGTTCTTCATCCAAGAAGGCGTCACCCCTCAATTTCTCCATTTGATCATCATCTGAATCCTTGGAAGACAGTTTCGATCGAGATTTCAGCTCAATTTGCGCCAGAACAGGGGCGCTTGAGGGTTTCGGCATCTCTGCTACCCAATCGCTTGTGTCTCATCCACAAGCCATTTCCGATCATTTGAGCTGCTTGTAGGGGTTCTCAGGTGAGCTCAGATGTTCTTCAAATCATCATCGCAAGTCATCCATTGAGACAGAAGAGATTGGACTGGAATTTTCCCAGCTGAGGCAGTTTGAGCAGATTGGTCGATTGAAGCTGCGCTCCACTGATTTGCTGAGCTTAGGGGTTCGAGGCCAGCCCTTGCTTGACGACCAAGGAGATTTTGAGCTTAGGGAGGATTGAGGCTTAGTTATTTAGCTAATTTCAGTTGTTTGTAGCTGTAATTTCCATTACTACTTTAGTTTCATTTCTGTCTTGGTTTCAGATTGGTTAACTTCGTTTACTGCATTGTTACAGATTAAATTAGGGTTTAGTCTTCAAGTTAAGTAGTTTAGGAACCTGTTTAGTGAACATTTGGTTTCAATTTCAGTTGATTTCCTATTCTAGTTTTTGTGTATCAGCTGTAGATTTCGTATCAGCCTGTTTTGCACATTTCTGTTCAGTCCGAAAATTTCAGTTTATTTCCAACTGGATTCTTGTTTAGTTTATTCCCTGCAATTGAAGACAACATTTAGTTTACTAATTTAATTGATTTGAGTTGTTTAGCAATTTGATTTTATTTCTGCAATTTCGGTTCAGCTTGTTGCATCGAATTCTATTTCTGCAGCTTGAATTCCAATTCTGCTAACTTTATCTCTGCATATCCTCAGTTTCATTTCTGAAGTTGTATTAGTGAGGTTTTGCCTTTAGATTCCAGCTCTTGAACTCCTTGCTTGGTTCGATTTGGCATCCACGTGATTGCTGAAATTCTGCATACAGATTCTGAAATTCCTGCACATGCTGCGTATCATTTTTTTCAGCTTGAGTCTCAATTCTAAGTTCAGCCATGTTTCAGTTTTCTTTTCTGCATTGTTGTCAAATAACATTAGTGAATTCAGCTTGTGTTTCTGAGCTTAGATTAATGCATTCATGCTTAGTTCGCTCCATTAAATTCTGCATTTGAATTGATGTTTCATCCCTGCATTTGATTTTGAAATCCTGAGTTCATCTCTGCTTAGACAGTTTCAGATTTATTTTCGAATTGTTCAATTTATGAATTCTAAAGCTGCATCAATGGAACATTAGCTCTTCTAAATCCCATCTGGAAGTTAGTTTGAGCAATTACCTTCAGCTAGCTTGTTTGATTGTTTGTATTTGCATCTGATTTGTTGCTGATTTCTGCTGTAATGCTCAGAATTTCTGCATTTCAATTCTGAATTGAGCTGGTTCCTGCCTTGGTCAGTAAGCGATTTAAATTCCTTCAGCCATTCTTGCTTATAACGTTGCATGTAGCTTTGCCTTACAAACTGAGTTGGTCTATGGTAGTTTTGGATTGGCAATTTACAGATTAAGCAATTAGTATTGGTTTTGGCACATAAGCTTTCTCCCATGCGTATCAAGTAGTTTCATTACTGCATTAGAAATCAAGTGAATGCGTCGGATTTGATAGATAAATTCAGTACAATCTGTGGTGCATCGTGAAATTGAATTCAGAATTGTTTTCCAAGTTTGGCTACTTTACATTGGTTAATTAAATCCATTATTAGTGAGTTCTTTAGTGCCAACTTCTTGTTTAGTTCATTGGGATAAGTTTCTTCTCTTTTAATTGCGATTTCATTGCCGATTGCTACCCAAAACCCAAAGTTTATTCGAAACCCAAATTCAAAAACGATACATAAACACAAGCGCGAATCACACAACATCAACTAGTCCCGAGGAAAAATACGACCTGTGGCCCCTTTACTACGTTTTCATATTCTGATTGCAAAAAGGGTTTCCAGCATCTTTTTATACATCATTTAAATTCTGATGGTCCCACAATTCGTGACAACTTTAACCTAGTATTTCGGGGCCGTTAATACCACACACCATGTTATCTACAATGTAAAGTATTAGATAATATGCATATAAAAAACCAATATAAATATGTAAACAATGATCATGTGATTCTCATTCCAAAATGTAGATATCCATATAAAAGCTAGGCTTAATATATACATCCTAACATAGAGCCCATTAGTCTTGCAACATATATTATGAGAAAAAAATGTCATGAATGCAACTGATATGTAACAAGTACTGAATTATGAATTAAGCAAGATCAGTAGTAAAGAACCAAGTAATTAAAAGTCAATCAAGTTGAACCAAGTTGACAATCCTAGTGAGTCCAAGCATGAAAAAAATATTCATGCAATTAAGAATTTTGAAAATATAATTAAATCATAATTCTTTGGGTCTCTATCTAACTCAGTTTGTTACTTACTAACTTTTACAAAACAACAACTTTCACTTGGGTTAGTCATGTTAAGTAGTTTGATCATGTTAGACTTTCTAAGCTTGATTACTTAACTTGATTATTGTTCAACTGTATTTATTGCCCCAACTACTCTTGATGCACTGTCTTAAAGCATCTTGAGTCAAGGCATAGACCTAAGCATCTTAACCCAATCTAGGTTATCAATCAAAGTATCCTAATGTGCTTGTGAGATGCTAACTTCTAAATCTATAGGAACATGCAAACTAGGGTTAAGTCCTAAGCTAAGTCCATGACGAAGATGGAAAATCAAATAAGACAGAAAATCAAGCTATGTCCCTAGTTTTAAAGGGGAAACATTTTGAAAAACTAAGATGAAAAATCAAATAGCAAGTTTAAAACAATAAAAACTATGCTTTTTGAAAAGTAGTAAAATAATTTTTTTTAAGTGACATCCAAAAATATATAAATGAAAATTAATCCTATTCTACTGAGCACATTCTGAGCTACCTCTTAGTGAGCTAAACTCAGACTCAGGTAGTGGTTTGGTGAAAATATCATCTAGATTAGACTTTGAATCTATATATGTATGTAAGATTTCACTCCTGGCTACATGATTCCTAACAAAATGATGTTTAACTTCAATATGTTTAGTTCTAGAATGGTGAATAAGATTTTTTGTATGATTGATTGAACTAATATTATCAACATTTACTTTAGTGTTGGTGTAGGTCAAATGGAAGTCCTTAAGGGTATGCATCATCCATAACAATTGGGCTACACATTCTCCTAGGGCTATATATTCATCCTTAGTCGTGAATAATGCAACACAATGTTGCTTTCTATTGCACCAACTAACTAAGCTATGACCTAATATTTGACAACTTCCACTAGTACTTTTTCTATCTAGCTTGCACCCTGCATAATCTGAGTCAGAGTAGCCTAGTAGGTCAAAATTTGAAATTCTAGGATACCAAATTCCTACAGTTAGTGTGCCTTTAATGTACCTAAAGATTCTCTTGATAGCACTTAGGTGAGATTCCTTAGCACAAGTTTGGTACCTAGCACAAATACCTACTACAAATAAGATGTCAGGTCTACTGGCAGTTAGGTAAATTAGGCTACCTATAGCACTTCTAAAGTGCTCCAAGTCCACTGGTTTTCCTTCTTAGTCACTATCTATTTTAATGTTTGTTGCCATAGGGGTATTTAAGGCTTTAGAGTTTTCCATTCTAAATTTTTTAATTAGTTCTTTTGCATATTTAAATTGATTGATATAATTTCCATCTTTAGTTTGTTTAATTTGAAGTCCTAAGAAAAATATTAGTTCACCTACAAGGCTCATTCCAAATTCACTTTCCATTATTTTTATAAATTCTTTTAAGAAATTTGTATTGGTTGAGCCAAAAATTATATCGTCTACATAGATTTGGGCAATGAAGTTGTCATTTTCTAAGGATTTAACAAACAAGGTTGGGTCAATTTGGCCTTGGTTAAATCCCTTGGAAACCAAGTAATTAGATAGTCTTTCATACCAGCTCTAGGTACTTGTTTAAGTCCATACAGGGTCTTTTTAAGTCTAAACACATAATTAGGATGATCAAATTCCTCAAACCCTAGAGGTTGACTTACATAAACTTTCCCTTTTATAAATCCATTTTAAAAAGCAGACTTAATATCCATTTGATATAACTTGAATCCCTTATGGACTGCATAAGCTAGAAGCATCCTAATTAACTCTAGTCTAGCTACAGGTGCATAGGTTTCATCATAATCCAATCCTTCAATTTGACTAAATCCTTTAGCCACTAAGTGGGCTTTATTTCGTACTATTTCTCTTTTGTTATCCAACTTATTCCTGAAAACCCACTTAGTATCAATCACAGTTTTACCTTATGGTTTTGGTATTAAGTCTCAGACTTGGTTTCTTTCAAACTGAGCTAACTCCTTCTATATAGTATAATCCAGTCTGGGTCAGGTAATGCTTCTTCTATTATTTCTTTGCTTATAATTCAAACTGTAAAATGGGTTTCCCCGCCTCCGAAAAGCCCGGAAAGGAGACCACAAGTGGACTCACATTGAGTACTTAGGCCTTGGATGTACTAACCTTGGGGGGTTGAGAACCAAGTAAATCCTGCGTGTTTCTCTTGTGTCTTTTTATTTTATTTTATTTTTTCGCTATGTACTAACCCTGATAGAAAGAAGATCAAACGAAGTTTTTCGATGAAATTCTGGCAAAACATTTGAGTCGATATTCACCCCTCTCTCTATCGACCAGCACTGATCCTACAAGTGGTATCAGAGCATGCCGCTCTTCACTGGACTAACAGCCGAAGGAGCAACAACGTCAGGAATTGAGGGGGAGCAAGGGTGAAAATAGGTATTTTTTAAATTATGTCAATTTTTAATTTTCATATTATATGTTTTAAGTGCAGGGAGAGAGGACACTATAAAAACCAGTGTCCTACTCGTAAGATTCGATCTTCACCACCGGCGACAAAGGAGGTACCAGCGCCAGGACTTCGGAGGGACAAGAGCCACATCTGGTGCTTCAAATGTTAAAAGCAGGGGCACTACAAGAATCAGTGATTGACCACGATAAAGAAGGTACGAAAAGCTAATTTTTGCAAAAATGTTTTTCAAGTTCCTGCAAAATTAGATCTTCCTGCTAAATAAAATTATCTACATGATAAGTTAAATGTATTGCATGACAAATTAGTTAATAATGAATCCAACATTGGTAATAGTAAGATACCAAATATTAATTCTTTAATCCTTAGTATTAATGCTATGATTTTTGAAATTAATGATAATATTTCAATTGATAATTCTAACAACTCTAAGGATAATAATAATATTTCAATTAATAAATTTTCTAATAATTCAAACAACTCTAAAGAAAATGATACTATTTCAAATAATAATTCTAACAACTCTAGGGATCATGATAATACCTTAATTAATAATATTATTGTTAATTCTGATAATTCTGAGGATAATAATAAAATTATTTTTGATAATTCTAATATTTTTGAAATTAATGTTCAATCCATTTCTGAAGATAATGTTGAAGATAATACTCATTACATTTCTGAATATAATGCTACAACTTTAATTAATAATCCTGAAACATATTCTACCTATTATGAAGATAATTATACAATTTCTGAATATAACTCTGAAGATGAGGATGAAGATCAAAATGAATTTATTAGAATTAAAGATATATTTAATAAGGTTTACAAAAATTCAAATAAAGCAGAAGTATTAAACAAACTTGAAAAATTAAATGAAAAAGAAATAGTAGATGATTCAGGTATTTTTGAATTAATGGAAATGATGCAACTAGACCCAAAATTGTTAACAATTTAAACATTAATTAACAATTTAAACTTTAATTAATAATTTCAAATTTAATTAATTCTTAATAATTTCAAATTTAATTAATTCTTAATAATTCCAACTTTAATTAATTCTTAATATTTTCAACTTTAGTTAATTAATACTAATTTCAACATTAATTAAGTCTTAATAATTTCAACTTTAATTTTAATAATTTTACCTTAATTAATTCTCAAATAATTAAAACTTAATTAATTCTTAAATAATTAAACCTTAATTAATTTTTACTAATTTAAACCTTAATTAATTCTTAATAACTCAAATCTTAATTAATTATAAATAACTCAAATCTTAATTAATTTAATAACTTTAATGTTAATTAATTCTTAATAACTTAAATCATAATTAATTCTTAATAACTTAAAACTTAATTAATCCTTAATAACATAAATTTTATCTAACTCTTTACAACTTAAATCCTTAATTAAATCTTAAGAACTTAAAATCTTGATTAATTCTTAATCTTAATTAATTAACAATTCAATTCTTAATTCAACAAAATCCATGAACTAAATTTCAATTAATTAACTTCAATTAGGAATCTAAATAAAATTTGCCCAACTAAAACTTCCAACTAAATAACAATAAATGTATCAAATTGGGTTGACATATTCGCGGGTTCACACGGTCTGTATCAAATCGAGAATTTGATACTTCATTAGAAAATTAATTAAAATGTTTTGACCTGATTGACTCATGCATAAATGTCATGCCCATGCATTTGCTTATATTTTCTTATATATTTGTCATGTCATTCTTGTTTACTTTTCTGCATAATTTAGAATAGATAGATAGGAAAAAGATTGATTGATACTTGCCTAACCTAGTACCAGGGTGGGACGAGATGATAGTACATTAGGGAAGCTTGGTCTTGTTGGTTTTTGGTCGCATTGGAACGAGTTCCTCTCCATATCCCCGGAGTAAAAATTCTATTAATTAGAACTAATCCGGATGGAATGAAGACTTTCCGAACTACCTACATCATCATTATTCTATTCGATTGAGTGATCGCCTGAACAAACATGTTGTTCAAGCAATCTAACTCCTTTTATCGTTTAGCCGTGGAATAGATGATGATTGGATCGTCGGTTCTTGTGTTTATCTTCGGGGTCCATGATAAAATAAGAAAACTATTAAACTAGAATAAGAAAACAAGATTATACCTCTTGTTTTACCTCTTGATCTTCTATCGTATTCCTATCCTATTCTTGGGCGTCGTGTGAGCGACGGTTTTCCAAGAAACGAAGCCACCAAACACCACCTTCTTCTTCCTCTTGCTTGCGCCAACCACCCCTTCTTCTCCTAGTGTCGCAAGCCCAAAAGGAAGGAAGAAATCCTTCCCTTTGATTGACCTAGCCGCACGCCTAAGGAGGGAGAAGAGAAGAAGAAGAGAAGAAGTGAAAGAAAAGTGATTTCCTTTCTCCCTCAACCCTAGCCGAAACCCTCTCCTTTGCTCCTTGTTGTTTGAGGCGCCGAACACCACCAAAAGGAGAAGAGGAGAACAAGACTCACCTATCACCCTTCCTTGTTGCCGCCGACCAAAGAGAGAATGAAGAGAATAAGAGAAGATATCTCCTCCTCACCCTTGCTTCCTTTAGCCTACTGCCGGCGCTAACCCTAGGGGAGAGAGAGAGAGAGAGGGAGGAAAGAAAACCAAGTTCTTGGGTTAATTCTTAGGTCTTGGTTTCAAGGCTTTATGAGGTATATATAGGCTACAATATGGACCCTGAGGAGAGTTGGTTTTGGTCTCCTAAAGGATCCTAAACCCGACCCGTTAATAATAACCCACTCCACTAATGGGTTATTATTAAACTACCGCACCAACCTCATAATTAAATATGGGCTCCACCATATTATGTGTATATAATCTCCCCGTGTTTAAGATATCACATGTCCATTAATTAATTAAATTAATGACAATTTAATTAATTAGTATCTAACTGCAAGAGTAGTACCACTCAACCTTATTATCATGTCGGACCAAGTCCACCTGCAAGATTTACATGATAATCTTTGTGAGCTCCTCAAGGGGACATCATCATCCTAAAATATTAGGACACGGTTTCCTTTTATAATCAACGACACACCATATAAATAATATTATTTTCTAATTTTCCAGGCATATTGATTTAACGAATAAATCTCACCTATTGGTAAATTAAAGAAATAAATATTAAGTGCATGTGTCTGTTATTATATTGGGATTATAAGAGCATGTACATCATAATGATAGAGGTCTTGTTTGATTATATAGTTAGTATAAATCGAACAACCTCAAATCGGTCTTGCTCAATACACACAAAGTGCACTAGTGTAATTCTATAGTCAAGATAGACTAATACCAAATTACACTACAACTATTCCAATGGGTTGTCCAAATCCATCTCGGTTGTGAGCCACTATTTATACTTTATAAGAAACTGATAATATGATCTTCTATGTGGCACCACACATCATGTTACCTATAATGTAAAGTATTGGACAATTGCACACATATATCAAATATAAAAAGTAAACACATGACCATTGTGATTCTTATTCCAAAATAGATGTTCACCAAAAGCTAGACTTATAGTATACATCCTAACAGGTCTAGGAAGTCAGGAAGGATAAGGAGTACTCGACCTGGTTGACTTTGCTAAGTGGAACTAGCCGAAGCTACCTCGTCACATCCTAGACTAGTTAGACTATAGTTTTTCAAAGAGTAAATTAAAACTATTATTTCTTTAAAAAGGCTTTGTCTAGGGAAAGGGTTGATGATCCAATAAGGCTATGGCCAAAGAAGGCCTCTGTGCCTCGCCAATACCTGGAAGTCAATTATTGAAATATGCTTTTAAATTACAAATTGTTAAACTTGAATCTATCTCAAGGTCAAGCAATATATAAAATAAATTGAGAAAAAGTATTCAAGCATCTCACAAACACCTATAAGGCAACCGTGCTTGCTTGTACTGCGACACTTAGAATGGGTGAGATGATAAGGACTAATAAATTGATAAATATTTTCAAAATGTTTTCAAAATCCTTCGGTTATGTTCTTAAAATATATTTTCAAAATAATGTTTAAACTTAATAATGTTTTAATGAATTTCATGCTTGATTGAGTGCATACTTATAAATACATATTTCAAAAATTATATATCTTTTCGAAAATTAATTGACCTACACTTAGACACAAACTTTCTAGTTCAACACTAAAGACCCTTAAGACACTTAGGTAGAGGTCCTTGTAGTCAACAAGGGTAGCTAGAAGCTGTCAGGTTCAGGGGGTGTCTTTTTTTTTGAATTTTTGTTTTTAGAAAACTATTTCTCAAAATTTATTCTTTTCAAAAATTTATATCTTTTCAAAATGGTTGTGCTTTAAAAATTATTATCATTTCAAAATTTGTTTCAAAAAATATTTTTCAAAAACTTATTATGTCATTTCAAAATATTTTTAAAAAATTATTTCCTTGAAAACTATCATATTCTTTCAAAAATACTCTTCAAAAATTGCATTAATTGCTGTTTAGATTTGGATAAACTCCTAAAACATATAGGAAGATTTCTTAATGATCTACAAGAATTCCTAAGATTGTGTCAGATTTAGGGGGAGTCCAAGTCAAAGGAAATTAATATATTATTCCTGATTATTTCAAAATACTTCTTAATTTTTTTAAATCTCTTTTCGTTTGAATAAAACCCTAAGACTCAGAGGACGATCAACTTGTGGTCAACAAGTTTCCTAGGACTGTGTCAGGTTTAGGGGGAGGTTCAAATTAAAAGAATCAGAAGAAATTTCAAAAATACTATATTTTCATACACTATCTTTTCAAAATCATTTGAAAACATAATATTCTCTTTTCAAAACTCATCTTGAAAATCTTTTAATCTTTTAAATATTTTTGAAAATCTTTGAATCTTTATCTTGAGTTTGGAAAAAATTCCAAGACACTTAGAAAAATTTTCCTTGTAGTTAACAAGGTTTCCTAGGATTGTGTTAGACTGGAAAAGAAACCAAATCAAGAAAATTATTATTTTTCAAAACCAAATTCTATTGAAAATATTCAATTATAGAAAATCCCAAAAACACATAGGAATTTTTTTGTGATCAACAAGATTCCTAGGATTTTGTCAGACTTTGGGAAGTTCAAAATTTTTAAAACAAAAAAAATTTCACATATTGTTGGTGCAATGTTTTTTAAAGTACTTAGTGCCATTTAGAATATTTTTCTAGAACAAGTACTTAGTTTTTTATAAGGGGAGAGTTTTGAAAATCATTTTTCAAAAAAAATATATATCTTAAGTATTTTCAAAAGGAGGAGAGAGATTATCTTAAAAGGGGAAGAAAGGCTTAAGTTAATTTTTTAAAATCTTATTGTTGGTGCAAAAAAATTTTCTTTTGTTATTTCCTTTTGATGTGTGACAAAGGGGGAGAGAGGCTTAAGTTAGATTTTTTTAATTTCTCCCAAGTGTTAAACCTAGAACCCTTAGATCTAACCTATCTTAAGATTATTGTCAAACATCAAAAGGGAGAGATTGTTGGTGCAAAATGCATCAGTGATGAACAGTCATGCTCTAGTGTTTCGATGTTTGACATTATACTAAAGTTAGTGATAATATATATGTTAGACAATATAAGGTGTAGTCAAAGTGATCAAGGGTTAAACCAAATAGGACCTTATATTTGGTAGGGTAAACTCAGGTTTGATCAGTTTGTCAAAGGGATAAGCCAGATAGGATTTGATGTTTGGCAGAATAAATAGAACCCAAGGTTGGTCAGTTTGACCAAGGGATTAAACCACACTGGAGTTGAGATTTGGGATGATATTTACTTGGAAGATTGGAAGAAGTCTAGTCAGGATCATGATGACTAGCAAAGAAGTGATTAAGTTGGAAGAAATCCTAGTGAGTGAAGCTAGGTGGAGCAAATCCTGGAGAGTGAAGCTGGGTCCAAGCAAGGGAAGCTAGGTGAAAGAAATCCTAGTGAGTGAAGCTAGGTGGACTAAATCCTGGTGAGTGAAGTTGGATCCTAGTGAGTGAAGCTAGGTGGACTAAGTCCTGGTGAGTGAAGCTGGGCATAAAGTCTTGGTCAGGGGGACTGAGCACTAAGTCCTAGTCGGGGATCGGGCAACGGAGTCTTAGCCGAGCGAGGATTGCGGACAGAAGTAGAGATGGGTCAAGGTCGAACGTCTCCAGATCCAAGTTCTCGGAGGCCGAGCAAATGGCCAGCCGGAGGTCTCGGTTGGCAAAAGCATTAGTCGAACGGGAATCGTGAATAGAAGTAGAGAAGGGACAAGGTCGGACGTCTCGAGATTTGGGTTCTCGGAGGCTAACCGAAAGTCCAACCGAAGGTTCTGGTTGGCAAACGTAACTTCTCCAGTGTGGAGTAGGTGAGGGTGCATTCCTCGGGAAAGGGAATATTAGGCGTCGGGTTGACCTAGGATTTCGGGTGAAATCCAAAGTCTAAACCAATAAATTAAGGCTATGATTATGTGTGTTTTTGTCTTGTGTTTGTTGTCTTGCAGGTACTTGACGGAATCGCTTGGGTATGGCTCAGCAGGTTTCCTAAGCGAACACACGGGGTCGAACATGAGAGACTTCTCCATGTCTATGGATTAAAAATTTAATTCGAATGGAGACCCGTCTCCCAATCAACTGTCTCGTCATCGTATCAATTGATTCAAGCTACAACTTAGCCGAACTTAATAGTAAGACCTTGTAACTTTCTGAATCAATTGACCGCGGAAAAAATGACGAGCGGATCACCAATTTTTATGTTTATTATCGAGGTACATGACACAATTGATTATCAATATTAATTAACAAATAATTAAACTATGATAACTAATTAAAACACACATGCGATAACAAAATAATCATATGAAATAACAAAGAAAACATAGAGGAGCCAAAGAGAGATATACCTCGTCTTTTACCTCACAGTCCTCTACCGTATGACCCTCCCCTCTTGGACGTCGTGTGGACGATGATCTACCAAGACGCGGAGTCACCAAGGCTGGCCAAAATCACATACTTATCACCTCTTGGATGTGCCAACACAAAACCCTAGCATCTAGGGTTTCCTTGCGCCGACCACATCTTCCACCTCCACCTTGTGCCGCCAGCGACAACCAAAACTCAAGGAGATCCGACCACAAGGAAGCTGAGGTGTAGGAGGAGAGGAACTGATGAGGAAGGAAGGAGAAGATGAGACAAACTCCTTCTTCTTCCCAACACAACACCCGCCAGAACCCTTCTTCTCTTCTCCTCAATCGCCGGCGCCAACAAGGTCTGAAGGAGCTTGCTTTCTGGCCGTTGACTGCCTCTTCTCCTTGCTCCTAGCTTGTGCATGCCAAGGAGGAAGATGTGAAGGAGAAAACCAGAGAAGAAGAGAGACTCTCTTCTCCTCCACACAACCGGCGCCGCAACCCACCAAGGATTGCCGCCGGCAGCCATATTCCTCCTCCTCTCCTCTTCTCCAATCACCAAGATAATCCTCCTAGACCTGGTGATCCTTCACGCCAAAGAGGAGGAAGAGATGAAGATGGTTGAAGGAGAAAACCACTTCCTTTCTCCTCTTCTTCACCCGACGCAAACAACCCTAGGAGAGAGAGAATATGGGAGGGGTTTAGGGTTTTTGGTTTGTGTTGATAGATGATCAATTAGCCTTGGTTTCATGACTCCTATGGGGTATATATAGGGCTATGGTAGGGACCATGAGGAGGAGTTGGGTCTTGGCCTGCTAATGGATCCAAATCTGATCCATTAATGGAGATCCATTCCACTAAAGGTTCCCCATTGAACTTCCTCACCAACCCCCATATTTTCATATGGGCTCCATCTATTATGAGAACATCCATCTCCCCATGTTTAAGATATCGAATGCCCGTTGATTAATTTAAATTATTGACATTTTTAATTAATCAACCTCTTGATCCTTGACTAGTACCACTCAACCTTTTCATCATGTTGGATCATAGTCCACTTGCTAGATTTAACATGATGAACATTATGAGCTCATCAAGAGGCATCATCATCTCGACTCACCAGAACACGGATTCTGTCAATAATCAATGACACACCATATACATAATATTATTTCTCAACTTACCGGACCTATCGATTTAACAGAATAAATCTCGCCCATTGGTAAATCAAAGAAATAATAATTAAATACACGTACCCGTTATTATATCTGGATTTAGAGATTGTACTCCATAATAAAACCGAAGTCTAATCCAATTATAAAAGTCAGAATAAATTGGATGATCTCTATTTTGGTCCAACTCAATGCACACAAAGCGCACTAGTGTAATTCTATGGTTAAGATAAACCACACATAATTACACTACAACCATCCCAATGGTTTATCCAACTCCATCTCGGTTGTGAGCCTCTTACTTATACTTCTGCATGGAACTGATAACATGATCTTCTGTGTATCACCACACACCATGTTATCTACAAAGACAAGTATGAGACATTTTGTGCATACACTATTATAAATATGCGACGTGTGATTTTGTGATTCTCTTTCAAAATGTAGATGTTCTTTAACCAAAAGCAAGGCTTTTTGTATACATCCTAACAATCTTCCACTTATGCTAAAAGACTTTGCTGTTTTTAAAATGTCATACATCTGACCCCTTGATCCTCCACATGCCAAAAAGCTCTCGCTACCAAGGCCTTAGTGAAAAGATCTTCCTAGGTCATCCTCTGATGTAATCTAGGCAACAACAGCTATTCCTCACTAGGGTGGTACTTGTGCTCATGTGTTTACTCGCCTTATGGACTCGTGGTTCCTTTGAGTGTGCAACTGCACCATTTTTATCACAACAAAATATGATAGATCTGAGCAAACCAAGAATCACATGAAGTCCATCTCGAGGTTCCTGAACCATGTAGCTCTCTTGGCTGCCAAAGAGACTGCCATCTATCCAGCTTCCATGGTGGTGTCCGTCACGTAGCTGCTGTAACACCCGAATTTTTCAGAATTTTTCCAAAATAAATAAAAAGAAATTAAAAATTTCTTTTAAATGGGTCGGTGTAGAGAATTGAACACATGACCTAAGATAAGAGTTGGTTGCAAATTTCCAGTTGAGTTAGTGATTATTTTGTTAGAATATGGAATCGTTATTAGATAAGTGATAGTAAGCATCTTTTATGAGTGATGCTTCAACTTCCACTTAGTATATAAAGGAATAGAAGAGTTTTCTCATTCTTCTTCTCCTTGCCGAAAACAAGAAAGGAACAAGGGTTTCTCCACTTCTTTTCTTGCGCTCAAGATCCGGATCGTACGAAGGAAGTGGACGAGGAGTACCACGCTAGATCCTACATCGGTATAGTGAGTTCTAAGCGTAAGGATGTAAGTAGATCTCTCACCTGCAGTAAAAGTAGTTCTCTAAAGAGTTTTAAACATGATTTTCAAGTCTTTTGTATGATGTGATCCTAGTATAGCAAGACCAAGGTCTTGATTTGCCCAAAAGCAGATTTTGGGATTTTTAGCACGCAAGGTGTTCGATGGAATGTAGGGGGTGAAAACCAAGGTCTTGAATTGCCCAAAAGCAAGTTTTGGGATCATGGCACGCAAGGTGCCTTGAGGAGTACAAGACCAAGGCTTTAAGAAGTCCCAAAAGCAAGTTTTGGGAACCCTACTTCCTATGTGCAAGATATGTGCTTAGTTAAGCAAGTTAAGTATAAGCATGAGTACAAGTTAAATATATTTCTTTCTAAATGGCATGTACTGGGCGCAAGGCCCTTAAAACTAGGCAAGCTAGTAGACACTCTATTAGGATTCGGTGGCTAGCTGCCTCGAACCTATTAGGGATGCGCACATTGGTACTATGTCGGGCCCAAAGGAGGATGTTTATTATTTTGAAGTATAAGTATAAGTGTATGAGTTTCAAGTTTTTCAAAAGCAAGAAATCATTTCAAGCATGTTACACATTTTTCATTTCAAGCAAAGTTTCCAAATGCAAACATTTGCTACAAGTGTATTCATGAGCTTACTCATTTTAAGCATAGCATTTTCAGTACATATGTTTTAAATCAAGCATTCTTGACCAAGAGCATGTTTGATATCGATTGCATGTTTTTGTGAGATAGGTATCTACTTACTAAGCTATTTGCTTATAGTTGCATCCTTTTACTGCAGATAAAGGTAAAGGGAAGATGTAAGGTAAGGAGGCACAAGGATGGATGATTCATGTCAGTGGCGGCGGAACCGTGGAGTAGGATCCTTCGGGAAGAGTTTTGTTTAGTGTTTAAAACTCTAAACAATAGAACTTTATGAGTATTTTCTTTTGAGTTTATGTTAGTAGTTTACTTCCGCAAAGACTTTAAGTTTGAGTAGTTAATGTGGAGTTTGAAATGCATGCAAATGGAGTATATATGTTTATGGTTATTATGTTTGTGAGTCTACAATCTTGTTGTGTAGTTGAAGTAGAATGTATATTTATACTTGAACGGTGTTTCTGAAACCTGGAAACTACAGTTCCAGGCATATCAGTCGACTGATGCAGGTATCAGTCGATTGGTCGAGGGAACAGAAACATTCGGGCGAGTGAATCCCAGGTGCAGTCAACTGCACCAGTCGACTGGCGACTGGCAGGATATCGGTCGACAAGTGCCAGTGTAAAATAAAAAGTGTTGTAGGGATGATGGTTAGTGCTTCAGTCTTACAACTAAGAGGTCTAGGAGTCAAATCCTGGCAAAGCCAATAAAATTAGAGTTTTTTTTTTATTTTGGCTGGCCCAACAGTAAAGTCAACGTAATGGCCCTATAAGGTCAAAGTTAGCAAGAGAGGGTCGTTACAGCCGCTGCGTGACATTCTCCCATACAATGGTTCCACCTCTTAAAGTAAACACAAAACCTCGAGGAATACTTATATTTGCCCGTTATCTGATTGGAATTCTGTATCCAAATAACCCCCAGAAGATTGGTCTGCCCAGAAAACCAACATATAATCCTTAGTCCTTCTCAGGCACTAATATATACTTTTACCGCAATCCAATTTTCTTGACCTAGGTGTCTCCGATATCTGCTAACTATGCCCACGGCACAACAGATATCTAGTCTTGTTTTTAGCATACATGAGGCTTCCTATAGCCGATGCTGAAGGAACCACCATTACCCGCTCTATCTCCTTTGATGTTCTAAACATATCTCCTTAGATAGAGTAGCTCCACAGCTGAAAAGTACAAAACTTTTCTTGGAGATTTCCATGCTAAAACAAGCTAGGATAGTGTCTTGTATGAAACTTGGGATAAGCACATCATCCTTGTCTGGACATCCCTTAGATCTTTGATGCCCAAGGATGTGTCTTACTACTCCCAAGACCTTCATAATGATGGATCGTCGTTGGCGTGCTAGAGGGGGGGGGGGTGAATAGCACTTTTTCGATTTTTGTCTCTACAATTGTTGTTAGCGCAGCGGAACGATAATATGCAAAGGAAACAAAACTCAATGCTAACAAAAGGAGTTACTTGGTATCCACCCAGATGGGTGACCAATCAAGGATCCACGCCGCGAGCACCACTTTCACTATGAAACCCTCCTTCAGGTGAAGAAACCTTTACAGTCGAGATCTTCCTCTTTACAGAATGCAGAAATATGAGAGAGGAAGTAAGAAACACTCTTTAGACGAGCAGCACTTCGACACTGTACGGAACCATACCGTTCACGTGCAAAAAGGTGCAGTCTGTCCAGCCCCGCACCAGTCGACTGCCCCAAGAGCAGTCGACTGGTCGAGCATTAATTGGTAGCCAACGGCTAGCCAACGGCTAGCCAACGGCTAGTTTTCGTGGTATACTAGTCGACTGCCCTAGGGGCAGTCGACTGGTCCGAGACCGAAAACTTTCTGTGAGTTTTGGCAGTCGACTGGCCCAGGGCCAGTCGACTGCCCTGCCTCTCAGCCTAGTTCCAGCAACTCCGGACCTTCTCCTTCACGTGTGCCTTTAGGTCTGCTCCCTTGACTTGCCTCTTGAAGTCCTCTTCCTCTGGCTATCGTCCCTCGGATGCGCACGCAAGCCTTCCCTTGTCTTGCCTCCATGCCACCCTTCACGTGTGCCCTTGAAGTCCACTTCCCGGCTTGCCCTTGGAGCTCTCCTCCCTCAGCTCTCATCCCTCGGATATGTCCACCATGTGTGATTCTCCAAGTCCTACAAACTCAATAACACACATCAAACACAACATAACACTCTAACCTTAAACATATTCACCCACACACATCAAAACCATGATCTTCCAATCATTTAAGGGCTGATTGCCTCAACAATCTCCCCCTTTTTGATGTGTGGCAATATGTTTAAGTTTAGAGATAAATAGCAGCCAACAATAGCAATAGCAAAAGATAACAATTGAAAAAGCATAAGACATAGTAACCCTAAGAGGTAACCTCCCCCTTAATCCATGTCTTCTCCCCATTTTCAATTCTAATCCAAGTTAAATTTCCACTTAACTCTAAACATCATTAAAAATGTAAGACATATTAAAACCTAAGAGGTAACCTCTCCCTTAATCCATGTCTTTTCTCAATTTTTAATCATTCAAGGTCTAAGTGAGAAAGAAAACCATAAACCATCCATTCCAAGTTAAAATTCTAACTTAAACCACCCATTCTCCCCCTTTGACACTATCAAAATGATTGCCTCAAGCAACCCAACTCTATGACATCAAATGAAAGAGATTTGGATTTCTGAAAGAATGTTTCAGAATCTGAAACCAAGCGTGCCAGTCGACTGCCCATGGGGCAGTCGACTGATACACTATCAGTCTAAAATTTTCAGCTTTTCTGTCGAATTTCAGAAACTCCCAGAAAATTCTAGAAAATTCCAAAAATTATAAAATTTTGCATACATATTTAAAATGATATACTCTATCAAGGGAAAATATTAATCCATATAAAATTTCAAACATGCATGACTTTTGATAAAAATACAAAATCTTTGAAACCCACTACATTTTGCACCAAACTTACAATCCAATTTTGCAATTATATAACTTTCAAAAGCATGGCAAAGCATATAATGCATAAAATGGTTTTCAAAGGTTTAAAATGTCCAACTATGATCTTGGGCAAAGTGTCCATTGATTAAACACTTGTCTTCCCCATAGTTGGTCTAGTTTTCATATTTTGATACTTTTAATGGTTCAACAATATGCCATAAGCACAAGTGAGCCAAATGTATCACCCTATGGATCAAACACCCTTTTTCAAGTTTAAAATCTCAAAGTTCATCCTACACTTCCACAAAACACATTCCAAGGCCTATTCTCAAGGATGTAAACTCCGATTCGGGAAGAGGCTTGGTAAAGATGTCGGCTAGGTTCGACTTTGATTCAACATAGTCTAATTCCATGTCTCCCCTTGCCACATGGTCTCTAATGAAGTGATGTTTCACTTCAATGTGTTTTGTCCTAGAGTGGTGAACCGGATTTTTGGTCAAGTTGATTGTACTTACATTATCACATAAGACTTTGACCTTGGTGTAATGTAACTCATAATCCTCTAAGGTGTGCATGATCCAAAGGAGTTGGGAAACACACCCACCCATTGCCACATATTCGCCTCCGTTGTTGATAGGGCAACGCATGGTTGTTTCCTACTACTCCAACTGACTAAGGAAGACCCAAGGAATTGACACCCTCCACTTGTACTCTTCCGATCTAGCTTACAACCCGCATAGTCTGAGTCAGTGTATCCAATTAGATCAACACTAGGGGTTCTAGGATACCAAAGTCCGACATTGAGAGTACCTTTGACATACCTTAGGATCCTCTTAACTACAACCAAATGGGACTCTTTGGCACAAGATTGGTACCTTGCACACATACCTACCGCAAAAAGTATATCGGGTCTACTAGCGGTTAGGTATAGTAGGCTACCAATCATGCTCCTATATTGTTTAGAGTCTACCATTTTCCCTTCAAGGTCACTATCCATTTTCACATTGGTTCCTATGGGTGTAGATGCTACCTTTGCATTTTCTAAACCAAATTTCTTCAACATTTCCTTAGCATATTTAGTTTGAAAGACATGTGTCCCTTCATTAGTTTGCTTAACTTGAAGGCCTAAAAAGAAGGTTAACTCTCCTACAAGACTCATCTCAAATTCATCTTCCATACACTTGATGAATTCTTGTAGAAAGTCATTATTTGTTGACCCAAAAATGATATCATCTACATAGACTTGGCAACAAATATGTCCTTATCTTTAGATTTTAGGAACAAAGTAGGGTCAATTGTTTCTCTCCTAAACCCCTTAGACACTAAAAATGAAGAAAGCCTTTCATACCAAGCCCGGGGAGCTTGTTTCAATCCATATAAGCTTTTCTTAATTTGTAAACATGCCTTGGATAGTTAGGGTCCTCAAACCCGGGGGGGGGGTTGTTCTACATAGACCTCTTCCTTAATGGTCCCATTAAGGAATGCCGACTTCACATCCATTTGGTGAAGTGTGAAACCCATGTGAGCGGCATAGGCTAGTAGGATTCTAATAGATTCTAACCTGGCTACGGGGGCATAAGTCTCATCATAATCTAGTCCCTCAACTTGGTTGAACCCCTAGCTACCAATCTAGCCTTGTTCCTAGTGATTTTTCCTTGGTCATCTAGTTTGTTCCTAAAGACCCATCTTGTGGTTACAATGGTACAATCATTGGGCCTAGGAACTAACTCCCAAACTTCACTCCTCTCAAATTGATTTAGCTCTTCTTGCATGGCTAAGACCTAATCTACATCTCCCAATGCTTCATCAATAGACTTGGGTTCTAATTGAGACAGTAGAGCTATTTGACTAGTTTGATCCCTAAAATAGGACCTAGTCCTTACTCCTTGAGTGACATCACCCACTATTTGGTCAATAGGGTGATCATGGTGATGTCTCAAGGGCCTAGAGGTTGTGGGTTCATTTACTCCTTCTTCCTCATCCTCTAGTGTACTTCTTACTTCCCCTAGATCGTTGCCCTCCAAATGTAGGTCTTGGATTCTTTGGGCAAGGGGTTGGACCACTTCTATATCCTTATCAATTGAGGCTTTTCTAGGGTAGGTACTAGTTGTTTCATCGAACTTAACATTTGAGGACTCCTCAATCACTTTTGTCCTCTTGTTGTAAACTCTATAACCCCTACTAGTTAATGATTAGCCTACTAGAATTCCTTCATCGCTTTTGACTCAAACTTCCTTAGGTCATCTTTGGTATTTAAGATGTAGACTTTACATCCAAAGACCCTAAAGTAGTGGACTTATGGTACCCTTCCATTCCATAATTCAAAAGGTGTTTTTCCTAGGAACCTATGTACCAATACCTAGTTTTGAATATACCAAGCAGTGTTAACCGCTTCGTCCCAAAAATAGCTAGGAAGGGAATATGCATTAAGCATAGTCCTAGAAGCTTCTTGTAGGGCTCGGTTTCTCCTCTCAACTACCCCATTTTGTTGAGAAGTCCTTGGGCATGAAAATTCATGCTTGTATCCACTTTCAACACAAAATTGTGTGAAACTTGCATTTTGGAACTCCCCACCGTGGTCACTCCTAATTCGGTTTATTTTGATATGTTTTTCGTTTTCTACCCTTTTACTAAATCCTATAAAAATTTCTAGGGGTATCATCCTTATGTTTCAAAAAGTAAACCCATGTAAACCTAGAAAAATCATCTACTATGACTAAGCAATATTTACTCCCTACAAGTGAGGGAGTACTATGGCAATCAAATAGATCTATATGTAAAAGCTCTAAAGGTAATGAAGTAGTGGTTAGGGTTTTACCTTTGTGTGATGATTTTGATTGCTTACCCTCTTGGCATGCGTCACACAATTTGGTCTTCTCATACTTGATCATTGGTAGCCCCTTCACCAACTCTTCCTTGGGCACTCTTGCAATGCTTCTCATGTTGACATGTCCAAGTCTCCGGTGCCACAACCACCCTTCTTCTTCTTTAGACATGAAACACTTAGCAACATTGTTAGCAGCATAAGCAAGATCAAGATAGTATAAATTTGCCTCTCTAAACCCTTCTAATGTGACATCATTTGATTCATTATGTCTTATTATACATTTCCTAGTATGAAATTCAACTCTAAAACTGACATCACATAATTGACTCACACTTAGTAAATTGAACTTCATATCTTTGATTAGGAGTACCTTATGTATAGAAATCGTGGGAGATCCCTCAATGGTGCCCCTACCAATGATTCACAATTTTCCACTATTCCCAAAGGAGACCGTCCCTTCTCTTAAGTAGCTAATAGTAGTGAACTTGCTCACATCCCCGATCATGTGTCTTGAGCATCCACTATCTACTATCCACATAGTTGAGGCCTCCTTCACCTTTACCTATACAACATGGAAAACATACTCTTTTGGTACCCAAATCTTTGATCCATAAGCATCATATAAAAACCTCTTAGGTACCCATGCCTTCTTTGTGTTTCCCTTAGCCCCTAGTCTCCTAGATGCTCCAATCCTACCGGTGAGTGAGACAAAGGCTACTTTCTTTGTCTTTGGCCTATATCCTAAGCCGGCCTTGTTATAAACGACCCTTTGATTGTTGATTATCATGTCTAGGTTACTAGATCCTACTTGGAATTTCCTAAAGGACTTTGTGAGGACATCTACCTTTTTCCTTAATTCCCTATTCTCAGTTTCAAGATGTAAAGCATGTGAAGTAGTAGAACTAGCATGTAATTTTTCAAGTTTAGTAGAATCTACTCTAAGCATGGCAATTTTTCTTCTTTTAGATCCTTAATTTTACTTCTAGCCTTAGCTAAGTCCATGTTAGTGCTAGAAATAATCTTTACTAACGTAGAAGAGGGTAAGTGGTATACCTCACTTACCGAAGTTTCTAACTCTGATGATGAAGTAGAGGAGCTCTCATCTTCACTACTTGAGCTTCTTTCATCATCTGATGAATCTGAGTGGTCTTGTGCCATAAGAGCAAAGTGGGAGACTTGCTCTTCTTCTTCCTCTGAGGATGATCATCCCATGTCGCCTTTAGGTTGGTGGCACCCTTCTCCTTTCCCTTCGACCTCTTCTTGTCACCTTTCTTCTTCTCCACCTTCTTGTCATCTCTTCTCTTCAATTGAGGACACTCGTTCTTCATGTGTCCCTCTTGGTGGCAGTTGTAGCATATACTGTCCTTGGCCTTACCCTTACCTTTGGACCCTTTCATAGCATATGATTTGTTAGAAAAATTTCTGAAAGCTTTACGCATTTTCCTTACGATGAATGCCTCCTGGTCGCTACCCATGGAGGCGCTGGATTCCTCTGAATTTGATGAGGAGGAATAGATCACCTTCTTCTTCTCCTTCCTCTTCTTCTTCTCCTTTTCTGCAACAAAGGCAATACCCTTCTCTTTGGCCGAGACATTAGCTTGCTCATGTAGCTCAAATTCACAGAATAGATCGTCTAATTTAATTGACAAATCCCTTGATACCTTGTAAGCATCAACCATTGATGCCCACAAGGTGGTGCTCCGGAAGGCTTGTAGAACATACCTGACGATGTCCCGGTTCTCGATCTTTTCTCCAATCACATGGAGCTCATTGATTACGTCCTTCACCCTTCCATGTAGCTGGCTGACAGTTTCGTTGCTCTTCATGGATAAGGATTGGAGTTGGGCCACGAGCAAGTCCTTCTTTGCTCTTCTGGACTCGTTTGATCCCTCGTTCAATTCTACCAACTTGTCCCACAGTTCCTTGGCGCTCTTGAAAGACCCCACCTTGTTCAGTTGCTCCTTCGAGAGCCCGCACTACAGTGTAGTTGTGGCCTTGGCATTGGATTGCGCCCTCTTCATTACCTCCTTCGACCAGGATCTCATCGGTGTTGGTTCTCCTCTTTCATCGACGGGTGCCTCGAAGCCATCTGCAACACTAATCCAGTTCTCAATATCATTCCTAAGGTAGTATTGCATCCTACCTTTCTAGTAAGCGAAGTCGTTCCCGTCGACGAAGGGTGGTCGTGCGGTGGAGTATCCCTCTTGAAATGCCATTATATTTGCTCCGGTTGACGGTTAGTTCTTCTGAAACGCACCGGCTCTGATACCAACTGATGGATCGTCTTTGGCGTGCTAGCGGGGGGGGGGGGGGGTGGGGGGGGGGTGAATAGCACTTTTTTGATTTTTGTCTCTACAATTGTTGTTAGCGCAGTGGAACGATAATATGCAAAGGAAACAAAATGCAATGCTAACAAAAGGAGTTACTTGGTATCCACCCAGATGGGTGACTAATCTAAGGATCCACGCCGCGAGCACCACTTTCACTATGAAACCCTCCTTCAGGTGGAGAAACCTTTACAGTCGAGATCTTCTTCTTTACAGAATGCAAAAATAAAAGAGAGGAAGTAAGAAACACTCTTCAGATGAGCAACACTTTGACACTGTACGGAACCGTACCGTTCACGTGCAAAAAGGTGCTCCTTTTATAGGTGAACAGGACAAACTCGCAGTCTGTCCATCCCTGCACCAGTCGACTGCCCTTGACAAGGGCAGTCAACTGGTCTAGCATTATTTGCTAGCCAACGTCTAGTTTTTAGGGTATACCAGTCGACTGCCCCTGGGGCAGTCGACTGGTCCGAGGCCGAAAACTTTCTGTGAGTTTTAGCAGTCGACTGGCCCAGGGCCAGTCGACTGCCCTGCCTCTCAGCCTAGTTCCAGCAACTCCGGACCTTCTCCTTCACATGTGCCTTCAAGTCTGCTACCTTGGCTTGCCTCTTGAAGTCCACTTCCTCTGGCTATCGTCCCTCGGATGCGCACGCAAGCCTTCCCTTGGCTTGCCTCCATGCCACCCTTCATGTGTGCTCTTGAAGTCCACTTCCCGGCTTGCCCTTGGAGCTCTCCTCCCTCGGCTCTCGTCCCTCGGATATGTCCACCATGTGTGATTCTCCAAGTCCTGCAAACTCAAACACCCACATCAAACATAACATAACACTCTAACCTTAAACATATTCACCCACACACATCAAAACCATGATCTTCCAATCATTTAAGGGTCGATTGCCTCAACACATAACTGTTTGGACAACCATACCCTTACATCTGATAGTATTTCATTATTGTTGACAATCAACAAAATATTATCTACGTATAGCATAAGAATACCACTTCGTTTCCATCACATCACTTGTATACATAAATCTCATCCGTCATTTGAACAAATCCATATGACTGAATTATCTCTTCAAAGCGGATGCTCCTCATCATAGTTCCAGGGTTCTGGTTCATGTTCACCAGGGTCCAAGTCCAAAGACTTTTTAAGAACATGAATCTTTTAGGTTGACTAACAACCCTCCCACTACGATAAGGTATCCCCTGTGTATCTTCTGTGACACGAGGTGCAGTGACTTGTGGTATTCCCTCTTGTATAGTTGATACTAAGATCAGAATGTCCCCTTTTAATTTTACTCAAAATCATTCTACTCATGGGCTTATGGCTTATCACATAGTCCTTTTCTAAGAATCAGGCATTCGTGCCAACGAACACCCTCTGATCCTTAGGACTACTAAACCACTTTTCGTTCCTCTAGGATAGCCTACGAACAAGCGTACTTAGAACTAGATTCCAACTCATCAGTATCCCTTTTCAGCACATATGTTGAACTATCCCAAACCCGAAAGTGTCTTAGACTAGGCATTCCCCCAGTCCAACCTTCTATGGGAATAAATGGTACTAACCTAGATGGTATCTAGTATATACGCTACCGTATCCAGAGCATATCCCCAGAATGAATCCGGCAACCTGGAGCAGCTTATCATTGTCCTAACCATTATCATAAGAGACCTTTTCCTTCTTACTGCTACACCATTCTGTTGGGGCATACCGGGTCTAGTCAATTGGGATTGACTCCCAATCTCTGATAAGTGAGTCCTAGAACCCTCCCAAGAGGTACTACCACGATCCAATCGTAATGTTTAGATACTTTTACCTTGATGCTTCTCCAAATCAGTCACAAATCCTTTGAATAGATCAAAGAATTTGGACTTGTGGTTCATCAAGTAAATGTACCACTACCTTGAATAATCATCTATGGAATAAATGAAGTATTCAAGGCTACCACTATCCTGGATAGAATTAAGGACATACACTAATCAGGATGAACCAATTCCAACATACCTTTGACTCTATACCCCTTGGCCTAGAAAGGCCTCTTAGTCATCTTACCTTCCAAATAAGATTCAAAGATCTTTAAGGAAGTCTAGTCTTCCACCACCAATGAACCCAAGGGCCCATTGGCTATCAACCTTTGAATCCGACTAAAGGTTACTGAGACCAAGCCTTAGATGCCAAAGATATGTTTGGTTCATCTCGGAAGGAACCTTTCCCTTATCTTGGTTAAATGATAACCTATTAACATCTAATTGCATCATGGGAGCTTTTGGTTTTAAAAGTACTAATTGTCTTATCAATGTACCTAAATAGATAATCTTTCTATACCACTTTTCACAAAATGTAATAGAATATCTTATTCCAGAAACTGAACAAAAAGTTCTTTCCAAAAATTAGGTACATAAAAGCAATCTCCTTAAAACCAAAACTTTATCAACCTATCTAATAGACAAATAAATAAATAACTCCCACTGCAATAGTCATCTCCATAGCCTATCCCATGTAGTCAGTAATCTCCTCTTCAGCTAGTCGTCGGGTTTCCTAGAACCCCTGCAAAGAAATGCAGACATAATTAGTGGCATCCGTAGCTACACACCAGGTACCGGTAGATATCACCGCTAAACATGTTACAACGACAAAAAAAAAAGATATACCTAAGTTATTACTCTGACGGAGGGACAGTCGGCCTTCCAATGTCCAGACTGCTTGCACACGAAGCGCTTACCTTTCGGCTTCTTCTGCAACTATGAGGTCCTTGTAATCCTGCTACTTTCTTTGCCCCAGCTTGTTTCTTCTTCTTCTTTCCTTTCGGTTTAAAAGTAGAAACCCCTTGAGCAATGAATGTCTGTGAACTCTGAAGAGAAAACCTTCTGCCACCTCGAGTTCTGTCAGAAGTTCCGCCCACGAATGTGAACGTTTGTCCATATTGTATCTTAGGAGAAACTTCTCAAAACTCTTTGGTAGGGATTGGAGAATAAGATCAACCTGGGTTTCCCCATCGATTTGTGCTCCAAGGATTTCCATCTCTTACAACCAAGCCATTATCTTGAGAACATGTTCCCACACGGGCATTCCCTCAATCATGGTGGTTGTTGTCAAGTTCTTCATGACTTCTTGCCTAGCGACCCGATTGTGGTGTCCGAAGAGTTCACCGAGCTTGGAAGTTTTATCACTGGTAATGGAAGAAGTCTGATGTTGATGACTCTGAGTCATCTCGTCTGCTTCTAACCACTGCCTAAAATATTCCATCTCCTCTTCACTATTAATCACGCTAGGTTTTTCAACACAGAATTCGACAAGATCACATTTAGATTCCTCGGCAGTTTCGACAAAGTCTAGGTTTAATTCCCAATCATTATTACTAGGAGCATTAAGATCGTTTTCTCTTTGAATTAAATCAAGTGGGTCTAGATCCATTTTAAAATACCTGAGAATCACAACAATCACACACTTTAGATTTCAAAAACAAATTGATTCCTCAACCAATAAATTTCGAAAATCAACCAACACCTCAAAATACTGAGAATATCGTATGCTACGTTAGTGTGGAAGTATACGAATTCTACATTTGCGAATGGAGATTTTACCCATTAATTTTATTATCTTGTCAACCTAACTTTTTGACAAATAAAATTAATAGTTGGTCCTCTTTGCCCTACATATAATAGCAGTGACTCCGTTGGAGAAGATACTAATATTTGCATCTAAGTGTTCATCATTACACGATACTAAGAAAATTATTTCCGATTATGTGTCTTCCGTTGGGGAAAATCACACGCTCTTCAATAACTTTCTATAATCTTTTCTGACCCAGTGATCCGTAGAACAAATCTATCAATTGTGGAGGAAGGCACTCAGAGCCGACGCACGGGCTTGTTCACATCATTCGTCAGATTGTAATGGAGGTCACGAGACCCTTAGGGTCCCTCTCCCACTTAGTTATTTATGTTGAGGATTTTCAGGCGCACACACACACAACAAACACATAACCAAAGCATAATGAACATGAAAAATCCTAGATTTTCCAACTATCATGGCCTTGATCTCCAATGCGCCTCCAGTCGTGTCACCACCTCGTCCGCTCCTCCCTATACCATGTGCAAGCCTCCATGAAGGGATCTCCGAGATGAGATGAGTAGCTAAATATTTACATCCATCGATCCCATACTCCACGAAGGAGTGTACATGTAATCTAGATCGAAAGTAAATAAATGCTCGGCTAAACACGTGTTGTATTTAATTACAAAAATTAAATACCTAATTTAGTCTCGTCAACCTCGAGGATTAAATTAATTACAAAAATTGCACCACCAATCACATACAACTATTATATTAGCCATGATAAGTTGGAATCTAGTGCCTGCAACAAAGAGTTAGCCTACACACATCCACATATCATCCAGCAAAAATAAAATATATGATAATGTGCAAAAATTAACCAAATCCTAAACACATAAAACTAGAAACCTCAGCTCTGATACCAATTGATGGAATTGCTTGGGTATGGCTCGGCGGGTTTCCTAAGCGAACACACTGTTGATCTAAAGCATGAAATCGGAAAAATAAATTCTGCAAATACGTAAACACTTACAGTGATATTCGCTCATCCTTCGTTGTTCTTTGTGCTTGTCGTCGGAAGAACGATCACGGAATCGGAGAGCTCTTCCCCTCTCGGATTTACAAACCAAATCCCTCGGACTCTTTGGATGTTCACTTCTCTCAATCTTGCCTTCTATCTTGCACTTAAACGAATCAAGATTTTCACACCTCCTTCTTGTCCTCTTCCTATGGCTTATATAGGTGAGCAAGAGGGCAAGAAGAGTGGGGAGGGAGGGGAAAACGTGGCCCACTCTTTGGGAATGTGTGCTCACACGTTCCCACTTCTAACATCTCCCACTCGTGCAAGTCAAGTCACATAGACCAAATAAGAATCAGATAACAAAGACCACATATAGTCACATAGACTGATAGAACATCCAATTCATACTTTAGGAAAAATGATTTATGCGACAGCAAGCATACTGAGCAATCATTGCTAAGGAAGTTGCGACACTTAACTTAGCTGCTCTTTGAGTGATCAATACCAAGAAAGTTGTTACACTTTACTTAGTCGCTCTATCACATGAATCAGAGACATCAATTACTTGCTTTTACCCCAAACTAAATCATTTACATCAATATAAACATCTCTAATCCCTCGTAATGACCATTAAGTCAGGAGCATGTTCAGTATTTCCATTCAATACAATTATTCATAATCACTGTAACACCCCAAAATTTCACCATGAATAATATTGTGAATTCATTATGAAATATTATGTGAATAATATTGTGAATTCATTATGAAATATTATTATGGAAGATCATGAAATATTATCATGAAATATTATGGATTCATGAATATGAAATATTAAAAATATTATGAAATAATATTTATGGGATATTATGAAATATTATGAATCCATGAAATATTAATAATATTATGAAATTTCATGATGGGCTTGGCTTAATGGGCTTTGATATGGATTAGTGCAAATTGTGATAAAAAGAAGAGGTAGAAAGGAGGAAGCAAGGATTGAACCTTGAACCTCCTAGTTGCACTCACCATGTCATAACCAATGAACCAAGCAATATTTCATGTAGAGGGAATAAGAAACATTCTCGTTAAATCGAGGAAAGCGAAGAGACATGCCTCTTCATGAGAAGAGTATAAATAAGAGAGGGGGAAAGGAAGTTACACTTTTTCCTTCTTCTTCCCCCACTTCCATTTTCGAAAAGATCAAGAAGACTCTTCTCCCTTTCCATTTTCGAAAATTCCAACCCTAGGGTTCTAACCCTAGGGCAATTGCAAGAAGGGAAGTCCAAGTGCCATTGTCCTCTACCAAGTCCAAGGAACCCTAGAGGAAATTTGGAAGAAAAGGATTGTCACGTACCCTTCAAGTGTAGGGTACCCTACAGTTTAAGAGAAGGTGAAATTCCAGCGCTAGGATGTAAGTGTCCTCTCGCCGGCAGTATAATTGCTATTGAATGTTTGTTTGTGTATTTCTTTTGAAAAAAATCACAAGGATCTTTCTTGTAGAAGTTTCGGCCACCCTAGGATTGGGGGTCCAAGAGAAGGTTTTTGATCCAACTTTGATGCATGGGAAGACCTTGGGACTTAGGGTATACATGTAGATGGATTTTTCTTCATGGTGTCAAGAACAAAACCTAGGGTTTGTCCTTGTATGGGTTTCGGCCACTTCCTAAGGGATGTGTGTGGCAACTTTTCAATACATGAAAATAACCCTTAAGACTTAGGGTATACTCATATGTGATGTTTCCAAATTTTTGGAAGGACAAAATTAGGGTTTGGTACCCTACAAGGTTTCGGCCAAGAGGAGGAAGGCTAGGGTTTTTGAGTTGCTTGCTATCCTATTATGTTCTCATGAATAGTAGTGTAGATAACATGTTTGTGTGAATGTTTGTGTGAAGGTTGGATGTCAAAAACCTAGCCTAGCCATTTTACACCATTCGGCCACCCTTGTAAGTTAGGGTTAGTGGAAGCTAACCCCACTTTGAAGTATAAACCATGTTTCAATTGTTAACATGAAGTACACTTGAGGTGTTTGTAGAAATGCAGGAATGAATGCTTGATTGGAAAATCAAAGAATTCCCTACACTTGATTTTCAGCCAACCGTGGTTCTAGGGTTGGGAAGTCCTTAATGAAACCATGAAGCATGCTACACTTATATGATGTGGGTATAAATTATGTGACCTATCTTGTTAGGTATAAAAGCATGTCTTATAGCCCATGGGGTACTCTTATGACATGAACATGATGTGGTTGAGATGTGGTTGATAATATGCTTAAAAAAAAGGATACTCTATTGAAACTGAGATCAAGAGCACCCGAATGTGTGGTGTGTCCCTAGGGGATCAAGAGCACCCTTGATGTAACGCCCGACCTTATATCTACCCTTAAGGCGGGGTTACGGGTCCATACATCCATATCATTTATCAAGGTAAGCATGTATATCCAAACAAAACATATCCAAACAAAACAATTACAATACATGAACTAGTAATAAGCATGCTTATTGAAGACTAATTTACCAAGCAAGGTTTTTCATTTCTTTTATATCTACATGCATTTACAACCTAATATGAAGATCATTTAACCCACTATAGCATGGAATCTCAAGTAAGAATATAACAAGAGTTATCTAGTCTTCGATACATGCAAAAGAAGCATATACAAAAGAAACATTCATAAGCAACCGAAAATAGTAAACATCTAGCATTTTACTGAGCATGCATACTATAAGAATTAGACATTAATAATAGTATTATCTATCATGACCTAGGTTCCATATCTCTAACAGTAGAGTAGTCACAATCATCATATATTCAGAGTATAGTAATACAATTTCAATCTTTTATCGGAAGCAGTTAGATTCTAGACAAACTAAGGTAGATAGAATCTTTCATCCTTTCCCGAGCCATCACCACACACATCCTCTAGCCTTCCCTCTGCCTCTTCCTTTAATCCAAGTATTTCTTACCGCAATCTACAGCATAAGAAAACAACATGAACTAGTAAGCAAAACATGCTTAGTAAGAATCCGGGCCTACTCGCAAAACCATATCGATACATCATATCATGTACTCAGTAATCAAGATAGAACAAGATTAAGCATCATAAGCATCTCATCAAAGCATCATAAACATCACATCAAATATCTTCAAGTACTTTACGGAACAAGATTATCACATGATGAGAAAAGTATGCTTTTCAAAAGGTTCCATAATGGTAAGTACTTCAAAATATCATATCATCATCTAGGGCCCAGTTGTAGTACCACCTCATGCGCGTTCCCTAATAAATTGGGGTAGCGAGCCACCAATCTAATTAGAGCAGGACCCTTCCGTCCTACCAATGCCATGACCTTCAGTTAACATGCACATTGGATTTGTTTAACGACCCCCTTCCGAGTCGGGTACACAACTTTCAAAGTAAAGTAATTTATCATGCAATTACTCATATATATCTTTATATGCCTAAAGGTACTCTTAGTCACATCTTTAAGGGACACACCACACATTCGGGTGCTCTTGATCCCCTAGGGACACACCACGCATTCGGGTGCTCTTGATCCCAGTTTCAATAGAGTATCTCTTTTTTAAGCATATCATCAAACACATCATGTTCATATCATCAGGGTGCCCCATGGGCTATAAGGCATGCTTTTATACCTAACAAGATAGGTCACATACATTATACTCATATCATATAATTAGTAGCATGCTTCGTGATTTCATCAAGTACTTCCCAACTCTAGGACTAGGGTTGGCCGAAAGTTACCAGTAAGGAATTTGGTTTTCCCACCAAGCATTCATTCAAGCATTCTTACAAACACTTCACTTATATCGTTAAGCATGGATATATCATAAGGAAAATCATTCAACCTTGAACCCTAATTCCCCTAGGGTTGGCCGAAACCTTGTAGAGTAGGCTAGGCTAGATTTTTTTGACATCCAAACTTCACACACAATTATACAAACACCTTGTATACAATATTATTCCATACCGTAAGCATGAATGTTTTCTAGGATAACTCAACTCTCACTAGCCCCTTTTTCAATACTTTGGCCGAAACCCATACAAGCCCTAAACCCTAGCTTTTGTTATCACAAAAATGAAAGGACACATCATATAAATATACCCTAAGTTCCAAGGGATCTTCACATGCATCAAAGGGTAACCAAGGTCCTTCCCTTGGGTGTTGGCCGAAACCTATACAAAGGCATAACCCTAGATTTTTGTTCACAATATTTTGGATAAACCACATATACATATACCCTAAATTTCTAGGAATCTCCGCATGCAATAAGAAGTAACCAAGACCCATGAAAGGGTGGTGGCCGAAAGTCTTATAAGGGAGAACTCCCTTTTTTTCAAAATAAGAACACAATGGAAACATGCACAAACCATTATACTGCAGGCGAGAGGATACTTACATCCTAGCGCTGGATTTTAACCTCCTTAAAATCGTAGGGTACCCTACACTCGAAGGGTATGTGGAAGCCTTTTCTTCAATTTTTTCCCTCTAAGACTCCTTGGTCTTGGTAGAAGGCAAAGATACTTGGCTTTCCTCCTTGCAATTGCCCTAGGGTTAGAACCTTGGATGCTATTTTCGAAAATGGAAGAAGTGAAGGGAAAGAAGGTGGTTTCGGTGGAGAAGAGAAAAGGAAGAAGAAGAAAGAAAAAGGAAGTTACTCCAACTTCCCTTATTTATACTTTTCTCATGAAAAGACATGTCTCTTCACTCTTACCCACTTAACAAGCATGTTCCTTATTCCTTCTACATGAAATATTGCTTGGTTCATTGGTTATGACATGGTGAGTGCAACTAGGAGGTCCAAGGTTCAATCCTTGCTTCCTCCTTTCTAGCTCTTCTTTTTATCACAATTTGCACTAACCCATGTCAAAGCCCATTAAACCAAGCCCATCATGAAATTTCATAATATGAATAATATTTTATGAATTCAGAATATTTCATAATATTCCAAAAATATTATTTCATAATATTTTTAATATTCCATATTCATGAATATAATATTTCATGCTAATATTTCATGATAATAATATTTCATGAATATAATATTTCATGCATTCATAACATTTCATAGCATGTGATTGCATGAAATTCATATCATTTCATTATAACCATTTTCATACATTGTCATGATTTTACATTGACAAATTTGTGGTGTTACAATCCTCCCCCTCTTATAGAAAGTTCGTCCCGAACTTAAAACAGTTCCGGGTACTTTGATCGCATCGTATCTTCCTGTTCCCAGGTGGCTTCTTCGAACTGCTTGTTCCGCCACAGAACTTTTACTAAGGATATTTCCTTGTTCCTTAGCCTTTTAACTTCCCGATCGAGGATCTGGATCGGCCGGCGTTCGGAACTAAGGCTCTCCTGTTCTTGCACTGGTGGGGGTTCTATAATTTGACTCGCATCAGGGGTACACTTCTTGAGCATCGACACATGGAAGACGTTGTGAACGGCCGCCATCTCTGGCGGTAACTCCAGTTCGTAGGCCACCTTGCCTACTCGTCTCAAAATCTGGTAGGGTCCCACGTATCGTGGACTCAGTTTCCCCTTCTTTCCAAATCTCATCACCCCTTTCATAGGGGCTACCTTCAGAAATACCGAATCCCCAACCTCGAACTCGAGCGGTCTGCGTCGCTTATCAGCGTAGCTCTTTTGCCGACTCTGAGCAGTCTCTATCCTCTGGCGGATATTCTTTATGGCCTGAGTGGTCTCATCAATAATATCGGTCTGGAGTCCCATCTCCCCCTTTTCACCACTCTCATGCCAACATAAAGGAGATCTGCATTTTCTTCCGTACAGTGCTTCGTACGGTGTCATCTCGATAGTAGCCTGATAACTGTTGTTGTAAGCAATCTCTGCCAGGCTCAGGTATCGACACCAGCTTCCCTTGAAGTCCAAGGCGCAAGCTCGCAACATATCTTCTAGTATCTGGTTTACTCGTTCAGTCTGCCCGTCAGTCTGGGGGTGAAAGGCTGTACTGAACTTCAGCTTCGTGCCAAGGGCCTTCTGCACGTGTCCCCAAAAATCAGAAGTAAATCGACCGTCTCGGTCAGAGACGATGGTCTTGGGAACCCCGTGTAGTCGAACAATATCCTTGACATACAGTTGAGCCAACTGCTCAACTGAATAAGTCATCCTGATAGCCAGAAAATGCGCAGACTTGGTCAGCCGGTCCACAATAACCCATATACTATCATATCCATTCGTAGTCCGAGGCAGCCCTGATATGAAATCCATAGATATGTCCTCCCATTTCCACTCGGGAATAGGTAGAGGCTGCAGAACTCCCCCAGGTCTCTGGTGTTCTGCTTTGACCCTCTGGCAGGTCAAACACATGCTAATATAATGGGCTACATCTTTCTTCATGCCAGACCACCAAAATTTGCCCTTCAGTCTTGATACATCTTGGTAGACCCAGGATGCATCGCATAAGGTGTGCCGTGGCTTCCTCGAGTATCCTCGTCCGTAAGTCGGAGTCGTTGGGAACACATAATCGATCCCGGAAATATAAAACTCCGTTCTCGGAAATCCGGAATCCCTCGTCCTTGCCTTCGAGAATTTCCTGCCTGATTCTTCGAAAACTCGGATCAAGATTCTGCTTCTCCAGAATACCATCAAATAATGTCGGCGCAATCTGTAGAGTAGAAAGCCGTCCCGATATTATCTCGATTCCAAAATCCATAATCTCTTCCCCTAAGGGTCGTGACAAAGCTGATAAAGACAACAATGCAGCACAAGATTTTCTACTGAGAGCATCTGCTACCTTGTTGGCTTTTCCTGGATGGTACAAGATCTCACAGTCGTAGTCCTTGACCAACTCGAGCCATCGGCGTTGTCGCATATTCAGGTCTTTCTGGGTGAAGAAATACCGCAGACTCTGGTGATCAGTATAGACCTGGCACTGAGTGCCATATAAATAATCCCTCCATGTTTTCAGCGCAAAGACCACCGCTGCTAATTCCAAATCATGGGTAGGATAATTCTTTTCATGTTCCTTTAATTGTCTAGAGGCATAGGCAATTACCTTCCCATTTTGCATAAGTACAGCTCCGAGTCCAAGTTTGGATGCGTCGCTGTACATATCGAAACCCGTATCATTTTCCGGAAGAGTCAATATAGGAGCGCTAGTCAGTCTCCTTTTCAGTTCAGAGAAACTCTTCTCACATTCCTCGGTCCAGGTATATTTCTTATCTTTCTTTGTAAGAGCTGTCATAGGGGCTGCAATCCGAGAGAAATTCTCTACGAATTTTCTGTAGTAACCTGCTAACCCCAGAAAACTTCTGACCTCACTGGCATTCTTGGGTCTGGACCAGTTACTTACGGCCTCAATTTTAATTGGGTCGACCATCACTCCGTCCTTGGAGATAATATGTCCTAAGAATGACACTTGATTCAGCCAGAACTCACATTTCGAAAATTTAGCATACAGTTGTTCTTTCTGAAGAATCTGTAATACTATACTCAGGTGCTCTGCATGCTCTTCGGAAGTCCTCGAATAAATAAGGATGTCGTCGATGAAGACGATCACAAATCTGTCGAGAAATGCCGAGAAAATCCGATTCATAAGATCCATGAATATTGCCGGAGCATTAGTAACTCCAAACGGCATCACTACGAACTCATAATGTCCGTATCTCGTCCGGAAAGCAGTTTTGGGTATATCCTCATTTTTCATCCGGACTTGGTGATAACCAGACCTCAGATCGATCTTAGAGAAAACTGTAGCTCCCTTTAACTGATCGAACAGGTCATCTATTCTGGGTAGAGGATACCTGTTCTTTATGGTCACATTATTTAATGCCCGATAGTCGATACACATACGCATCGACCCGTCCTTCTTTTTGATGAACAGTACGGGAGCTCCCCAGGGGGAATGACTAGGGCGGATAAGTCCCTTGTCGAGTAGCTCTTGTAGCTGTCCTTGCAATTCTTTCAATTCAGCCGGCGCCATTCGATATGGTGCCTTCGAGAGGGGGTTAGTACCAGGAATCAAATCAATAGCAAATTCCACATCTCTTTCAGGTGCTAACCCAGGTAAGTCGTCAGGAAATACCTCTGGATAGTTGCATACGACTTCGACGTCTTCTAGCTTCGGGTCCTCTCTAGGACGAGTATCAACTACATGAGCTAGAAATCCAGAACATCCATTCTCTAACATTTTCCTTGCCCTCAAAGCCGATAAGAATTTGCCAGTCTTCTTCTTCGGCTCGCCGATAAATTCAAAGAGAATTCCCGTCTCGGGTCCGAAGATGACCCTTCGTTTTCGGCACTCAATAGAAGCGCCGTATTTATTCAAGAAATCCATGCCCAATATTATGTCATAATCTGACATAGCAAGCACTATCAGATCGCAGTAGAGTTCCCTATCTGCAATTCTGATTGGTGCGGCACGTAGCATTTGGGTAGAGGGCATCACCTCTCCCGAGGGCAATGTAGTCAGAAACTTACAATCTAGTTCTTGCAGTGGCATCTCATATCTCGTGGCATATAGCATAGAAATAAAGAATGCGTTGCTCCAGTGTCAAATAATTAGTAGCAGGATGACTGTAAATAATTATCTGACCTGTGACAACGGTAGAGGCAGTCGCCACGTCTTCCTTTGTAAGCGAGAAAACCCGGGCGTCCGTTGTAGCAGGCGGGGCTTCTAACCGCCCCTGATAAATAGGAGTACCATCAATCGCAGCCTGCATATGGTGAAGCTGGGGAGGAGCACCTTTGTGCTGAATATACTGCTGCTGAGGTGCCTTAGCGGCAGTAGGACACTCTCTGGCAAAGTGTCCTTCCTTCCCGCAAGTATAACATCTCTTGGCATCCCAATAGCATGCCCCAAGGTGCATCTTCCCACAGGTGGCACAAGGAGGGTGCTTAGGCTTCTTGCCTTTCGGATCACCATTTGACTTGTTCCATGGCCTTCTTTTCCCGTTGTGGTTCTTCTTCCAGTGGGGGTTGGTGTTCTGAGTCTTTTGATTTCCTGACTGACTCTGATTCTGTGTACTGACTGGGGCCTGCTTCTGCTGGCTGATATTCTTCAGATAGTGCTCAGCATTCAAGGCACCACTGACTAGCTCTTCTGCAGTCTGTGGCCTATGAACGCCACCAGCTACACTCAGAGCAATGTCAGGCCTAAG
>JAGFNQ010001106.1:571291-620765 GCA_024364735.1 Boesenbergia rotunda
AATTGAAAAAAAAATGACATGTTTAGTACACAACCATTCCTTTTTCAATTCGCAAATATATACAGAGGAAACACACACCCAATCGGTGTGGTTTACCCTAGCGATTACTATATGTAACCACCCTCTTACCCCAAATTCTAGGTCATGAATAAATGCTCATACATTCACATATTTTACAATTTCTAGTCATTGACTATCATATAGACAGTAAATGACTACATCAGTCATAATTCTACCTTTACTTGTTATGCAAGTATTACTCATCTTCATATCATGCAAGCATAACTCATCTCATATAGTAGCACTGTACATGAAATAATCTAAGCGAGTTAGGATTTCTTACTTGGAAGCGGCAGGAGGAAGCTTGATGTGTGTGTGGTGGAGGGGAAATCTGCTCTGATACCAACTTGTAACGCCCGACCTTATATCTACCCTTAAGGCGGGGTTACAGGTCCATACATCCATATCATTTATCATCTTAAGCATGTATGTCCAAACAAAACATATCCAAACAAAACAATTACAATACATGAACTAGTAATAAGCATGCTTATTGAAGACTAATTTACCAAGCAAGGTTTTTCATTTCTTTTATATCTACATGCATTTACAACCTAATATGAAGATCATTTAACCCACTATAGCATGGAATCTCAAGTAAGAATATAGCAAGAGTTATCTAGTCTTCGATACATGCAAAAGAAGCATATACAAAAGAAACATTCATAAGCAACCGAAAATAGTAAACATCTAGCATTTTACTGAGCATGCATACTATAAGAATTAGACATTAATAATAGTATTATCTATCATGACCTAGGTTCCATATCTCTAACAGTGGAGTAGTCACAATCATCATATATTCAGAGTATAGTAAACAATTTCAATCTTTTATCGGAAGCAGTTAGATTCTAGACAAACTAAGGTAGATAGAATCTTTCATCCTTTCCCGAGCCATCACCACACACATCCTCTAGCCTTCCCTCTGCCTCTTCCTTTAATCCAAGTATTTCTTACCGCTATCTGCAGCATAAGAAAACAACATGAACTAGTAAGCAAAACATGCTTAGTAAGAATCCGGGCCTACTCGCAAAACCATATCGATACATCATATCATGTCCTCAGTAATCAAGATAGAACAAGATTAAGCATCATAAGCATCTCATCAAAGCATCATAAACATCACATCAAATATCTTCAAGTACTTTACGGAACAAGATTATCACATGATGAGAAAAGTATGCTTTTCAAAAGGTTCTATAATGGTAAGTACTTCAAAATATCATATCATCATCCAGGGCCCAGTTGTAGTACCACATCGTGCGCGTTCCCTAATAAATTGGGGTAGCGAGCCACCAATCTAATTAGAGCAGGACCCTTCCGTCCTACCAATGCCATGACCTTCAGTTAACATGCACATTGGATTTGTTTAACGACCCCCTTCCGAGTCGGGTACACAACTTTCAAAGTAAAGTAATTTATCATGCAATTACTCATATATGTATATGCCTAAAGGTACTCTTAATCACTTCTCAAAGGGACACACCACACATTCGGGTGCTCTTGATCCCCTAGGGACACACCACACATTCGGGTGCTCTTGATCCCAGTTTCAATAGAGTAACCCTTTTTAAGCATATTATCAAACACATCATGTTCATATCATCAAGGTGCCCCATGGGCTATAAGGCATGCTTTTATACCTAACAAGATAGGACACATAAATTATACACACATCACATATGTAGTAGCATGCTTCATGGTCTCATTAGGTACTTCCCAACCCTAGACTTAGGGTTGGCCGAAACTTAAATAAGTGGTAGCATGCTTCATGGTTTCAAATATTCACACAAGCATTTACACAAACACCTTGCCTATACTTATTAAGCATGGATATATCATAAGGAAAATCATACACCCTTAAACCCTAAGTCTCCTAGGGTTGGCCGAAAGTTATATAGGGTAGCATACCCTAATTTTGTCTTCTCAAAAATTTGGAAAACAACACACATGTATACAATATTTGTTAGCATTCATGTCATGCATCAAGAAGTGATTTCACTTCACAACCCCAAGGAAATCCAAGCCTTGGCCGAAACCTTGTAGGGTACCAAAACCCTAATTTTTGTTCTCTCAAAAATTTGGAAACAACACATATGTGTATAGAATCCCTAGGGCACTAGCATGTATCAAGATTTGATCAAAAAAAACTTCTCTTGGACCTCCAACCATAGGTGGCCGAAACTTGTTGGGTACCAAACCCTACTTTTTGTTCTCTCAAAAATTTGGAAAACAACATACATCCATACCCTAGGTTCCTAGGGATATCCTCATGCATCAAGAAGCAACCAAACCCTTCTTCCATGGTGGTGGCCGAATGGTCACAAGGAAGAAACTCCCAT
Organism: Boesenbergia rotunda; assembly: GCA_024364735.1. NCBI lineage: Eukaryota > Viridiplantae > Streptophyta > Magnoliopsida > Zingiberales > Zingiberaceae > Boesenbergia > Boesenbergia rotunda. The sequence goes on from JAGFNQ010001106.1 coordinate 573,694, forward strand.
TTCCAAAAACAACCACAAGAAAACATACAATCAACCGAAAGCGATTACACTGCAGGCGAGAGGATACTTACATCCTAGCGCTGGATTTTAACCTTCTTTAAATCGTAGGGTACCCTACACTTGAAGGGTATGTGAAAGCCTTTTTCTTCCAATTTTCCTCTAAGACTCCTTGGTCTTGCTAGAAGGCAAAGACACTTGGGCTTTCTTCCTTGCAATTGCCCTAGGGTTAGAACCCTTGGATGCTATTTTCGAAAATGGAAGAAGTGAAGGAGATGATGGAGGTTTCGGTTGGGAGAAGTGAGGAAGAAGAAGAGAAGAAAAGGAAGTTATTCCAACTTCCCATATTTATACTTTTCTCATGAAAAGACATGTCTCTTCACCCTTACACACTTAACAAGCATGTTCCTTTCTCCTTCTACATGAAATATTGCTTGGTTCATTGGTTATGACATGGTGAGTGCAACTAGGAGGTCCAAGGTTCAATCCTTGCTTCCTCCTTTCTAGCTCTTCTTTTTATCACAATTGGCACTAACCTATGTCAAAGCCCATTAAACCAAGCCCATCATGAAATTTCATAATATGAATAATATTTTATGAATTCAAAATATTTCATAATATTCTAAAAATATTATTTCATAATATTTTTAATATTCCATATTCATGAATATAATATTTCATGCTAATATTTCATGATAATAATATTTCATGAATATATTATTTCATGCATTCATAACATTTCATAGCATGTGATTGCATGAAATTCATATCATTTCATTATAACCATTTTCATACATTGTCATGATTTTACATTGACAAATTTGGGGTGTTATAGGCTTATCATGCCACAGTTGATTTCCAAGCGAGGGTGGTCACGTTTCGGCCTCCAAACCAACCTTCGTGAGAATTCATTGGCACCATAGATGATGGGATTTCTATTATCTCTGCACTTCAAGCCCAGAAGCTTATATCGCATGGATGTCAGGGTTTTCTATTATCATTGATCAGCACTAATAGTAGCAGTAGCCCTCAGCTCTTGAGTGTTCCAGTGGTCCAAGAATTTCCAAACATATTTCCAGAGGAGCTACCTGGTTTGCCTCCCAGAAGGCAAGTTGAATTTGTGATCGAGTTGATTCCGAGGATTATGCCGGCATCAAAGGCTCCGTATCGTATGGCGCCTAAGGAGTTGGATGAGCTAAAGGTCCAGCTTCAAGAGTTGCTTGACAGGGGATTTATTCGTCCTAGTGTATCTCCATGGGGTTCACCAGTTTTATTCGTCAAGAAGAAGGATGGTTCTATGAGGTTATGCATCGACTACAGACAGATGAATGCCGTGACCATCAAGAACAAGTATCCTCTACCTCGTATTGAAGATTTGTTTGATCAGTTGAAGGATACCTCAGTGTATTCTAAAATTGATTTGCGGTCCGGATATCAGTAGTTGAGGATCAGGGATTCGGATATTCAGAAGACAACATTCCGCACTCGGTATGGACATTACGAGTTTTTGGTAATGCCATATGGGCTTACCAATGCTCCTGCAGTATTTATGGATCTGATGAATTGGATTTTTATGGAGTATTTGGATCAGTCTGTTATTGTTTTCATTGACGACATCCTAATTTACTCTCGTTCCGAGAAGGAACATGCACACCATGTTCGCATCGTCCTGGAGACGCTCTGGCGGGAGCAGTTGTATGTAAAGTTTAGCAAGTGTGCTTTTTGGTTTTCTTCTGTGGGTTTTCTCGGACATGTTGTTATCAGTAGAGGTATCTCCGTTGATCCCCAGAAGATCGAAGTTGTCACTAGTTGGGAGCAGCCTAAGTCAGTTCAGGAGGTGCGTAGTTTTCTCGGATTGGCTGGTTATTATCATCGATTTGTTGAGGGGTTTTCCAACATCGCTTCACCGTTGACACGTCTAACCAGAAAAGGCGTGAAATTTGTTTGGAGAGAAGCTTGCGAGACCAATTTTCAGGAGCTCAAGCGGCGATTGGTGTATGCGCCTGTATTGGTATTACCTTCAGGCGATAACGATTTTGTACTCTACACTGACGTATCACATCAGGGTTTGGGTGCAGTTTTGATGTAGCATGGACGGGTAGTCTCTTATGCTTCTCGTCAGCTGAAGGAGCATGAGAAGAATTATCCAGTTCATGACTTAGAGCTTGCAGCCATTATTTTTGCCCTGAAGATATGGAGACATCATCTCTACGGCATCACGTTTGAGATTTTCACGGATCACAAGAGCCTCAAATATTTATTCACACAAAAGGAGCTAAATCTTCGTCAGAGAAGATGGATGGAATTCTTGAAGGACTATGACTGTACTATTAGCTACCATCCAGGGAAAGCTAATATTGTGGCAGATGCACTGAGCAGAAAATCCCGGAGTGTTCTGGCTTGTCACCGGGTTATGATCACCGATTTAGTTCAGAGCTTCTCAGAGTTGGGACTGGAGGAGCAGGGTCAGACAGAGAAAGGGTTGTTAGTGACTATGGTTGCTCATTCTTCGATCAGGACTAGGATCAGAGAGGCTTAGGCTAGTGATCAGCATCTGCAGTTCCTAGGCAGCCGGATAGCCTCAGAGTAGCAGACTCACTTTATACGAGATGACGAGGGTATTCTATATTTGCGATGGAGATTATGTGTACCTAAGTCACATCCGGTCATGGAGGAGCTGCTTTAAGAGGCTCATCGATCTCGGTTTGTGATACATCCTGGCGGAACCCGTATTTACCGAGATTTGAGACGTTCCTATTGGTGGAACGGTATGAAGAAAGACATCGCGGATTTTGTTGCTAGATGTCTAGTGTGCTAGCAGGTGAAGGCTGAGCATCAGAGTCTTGCTGGATTACTTCAGAATATCCCTATTACTGAGTGGAAGTGGGAGCACATCACGATGGATTTCGTTGTTGGATTACCGAGGTCTCGTAGAAGACACGATGCGATTTAGGTGATCGTTGATCGATTAACCAAATCCGCTCATTTCTTGGGGATTCAGAGGATAAATGCACTGGACATGCTGGTAGAGTTGTACTACCATGAGATTATCAGACTACATGGTGTTCCTTTGAGCATCATATCAAATAGAGATCCACGTTTCACTTTGCGGTTTTGGTAGAGTTTGCAGCAGGTCATGGGCTTCGATTCAGTACAGCCTTTCATCCGCAGATGGATGGACAGTCTGAGCATACCATTCAGACACTAGAGGATCTATTGAGATCTTGCGTTATGGACTTTGGAGGCAACTGGGAGGATCATCTGCATTTGGTTGAGTTTGCCTATAATAATAGCTACCATTCGGCTATTCAGATGGCACCTTTCGAGGTGTTGTATGGTAGAGTTTGCATGATACCCACCCTCTGGGAGGAGGTTGGGGAATCTCTGTTACTAGGTCCTCAGAGTATTCAGCGTGACGCAGACCTTGTCCATATTATCAGACGCAGGCTGTCAGAGGCTTAGGATTGTCAGAAGAGTTATGCAGATCGCAGATGCAGGCCCTTGGAGTTCTCCGTGAGCGATCATGTGTTCTTACGAGTGTCGCCCACGAAAGGGGTGAAGAGGTTTGGGTTGCGAGGTAAGTTAGCTCCGCGCTACATTGGACCTTTCCAGATTTTGGAGCGGATTGGAGTAGTCGCTTATCGTCTAGCATTACCACCGACTTTGGCTTGAGTTCACGACGTGTTCCATGTTTCCATGTTGAGGAAATATGTACCAGATCCTACACGTGTTATCGGAGGTGCCGGTCACACTTCAGCCAGATGCGACGTATGAGGCGGTGCCTATGCGGATTCTGGACCGCAAAGAGCATCGGTTGAGGAACAAGACAGTTCGGTTGGTCTAAGTTGGTTGGCAGCACCACTCTGATGAGGAAGCTACTTGGGAGCTCGAGGATTCGATCAGAGCTCGTTACCCTCATCTATTTACTTGAGGTGCGTATGATTGAGTTGCATTTTGTATTTATATTATATCTACGTTGTTGATACAAGTTGTTGATATTTGTTGATGTTGACTAGTACCTGTTGGGATGACTAGTATTTGTAGTGGTTTACTAGTTAAATTTGGGGACCAAATTTTTTTTAGTGGGGGAGAATGTTAAATACCGAGTTTTAGGGGGGTTAAATGGAAAATTTTGAAAATATAAGGGCTTAGTTGTAATTTTCTAGACTTGGAGGATTTAATTGCAAAAGGCCAAAATCTAATATAAAAACCCTAAAACCCCTCTCCCCGAAATCGGTTTTCATTTTTTCCCCCGATTCTCTTCGGTTTCGCCCGACACCGCCGAGCCCTAGCCGTCGCCTCTCCCCGACGCCGACGCATTGAGGGTGAGTTCCCATCGCCGGCACACACGAAGGAGATGACACCGCCTCGTGTAAGTCACTCGTGCCGTAGATCTTCTCGCGCGAGCGAGCCCTATCCGTCAGTGATCTTTCTCTTCACTGCTGCCCTAAATTCTCTACAGCTACCTTCCCATAGTCGAGCGAGCATCCACTCCCGAGCCCGTGCGTCCATCACTAACAATTTTCCTCTACTCTCAGGTAAGAATTAGGCTAGTCTTGGTTGAGATTGCTACTTGTTTTGTTTAACTCCATGGTTCTGTGGTTGTTGCCGCAAGGGGTAGAGGGAAATTGTGCTAATTCGAATATGATTAATTATGGTTCTGTTGATTTGTTGTGTGGTTATGTTGCTGAAGGTCGATGTTGGGGTTTCCATTTGTTCTTTGTTGTAAGCCTTGAGAGTAGCTATCGATTGTTAATGGAATTAATATGTTCTGTTAAATTTTGATTTTTGGTTGAGCTTACCGAAAGCCAAAGGGCCAATTAAGTTGGTAATGGTGAATTGGGTTGAGATTAGGGTTAGGCTAAATCCAAGTTAAACCTAACCTCAATAAATAGGGGCAATTTATAATTAGTCATTTGCTTTAGCTTAATTAAGTGATTACGACAATTAAGCTTAACCTTGTTTAGTTAATTATTACTATTGTAAATAGCTAAACATAGTATCCTTTGATACAGGACTTTGATTCAAACTCGTTCAGTTGATCGTGGAAGGTTCTCGTTTACGGACTTCAAAAAATACGGTGGGTACTTCTCCTTTGTACTCGTGTAGTTCCTTTTCCCTTAAAAGCATGGCTATTTTATGTCTAAAAGGATGCTTGACCTTATTCCTTGTTGTTTGTTATTTTAACATCGTCGTTGGTTGCATTGATGCAACGTTTACTTGTTGGATTTTGTTACATCGTTGTTTCTCCGGTTGTTCGTGCATCTTGTAGCATGTACCATATCTGCACGTTGCATACTAACGACTGTTGGGCTTCCATATTGTTAAGCCGTCATTAGTCATTTAGTTGCTCAGTTCACTCAACCACTTATTGTCATCGTAGTTGCTAGAGTGCGAGCAACTGTCCTGTTATGCCACACATGTTGCAGTTGTAGGCAAGCAGTGACACCCTCACCATTATGTTTCAAGGGATATTAGAGTTGTTGGTGGCTCCCCCTTTGTATCGGGGTTTTGGAGTGTTGGCTCCCCAGCATCCTGTCCACTCAACCACACCTTTCTGTGGTATTTGTTGGAGTACGTACAGTTGTCACAGCACTACCCACTCGGTCACACAGATGAGATGTGTTGGCGGCTTAACTGGCGTCACGGGTGACACATGTCATTGCATCATATGCATGCGTATTTTATTTATGCATTTTCTTATGTTTGATGCATTTATATGAGCTATGATTGTTGCACATGGTTGACATGCATGTATATGTTGGATTTATTGTTGTCGCGTTGTTTTATACCTGCTTAGTGTTATTCGGTTTTATAACATGTTGTTCTATATATGTTATGCATGTTTAGGTATTCTTATATTCCTTATGGATTGTACCCTGTTGGTTCTCTCCTTATTATACCTTTTGATAAGCCATGCTTATTGTCTACTCATATACCCGCTGAGTCCGCCCAGACTGACCACCCCTGTTTTCTCTTTTTATTTCAGATAGCAGGTAGTTACGTTTCTTGGAGCCAGGAGAGGATCCAGTTGCCAGTCCCCAGAGTTGAGTTATTTTTCCGTATTTGGTTTAGTTGTTTTGTTTTCAGTACTTGGTAAAATTGCATTTTATTTGTTATCAGGTTTTGTCGTTATCAAAGATATTTGAGTTCTCTTTGGATTGTAGTTTCTTTTATGTTAAGGTGGCTGAGTCACCCATTATCTTATTTATAACTACGTGGTGATGTTTTTATTCCTGTTATGATGGCTGAGCCATCTTTTGAGTTTGGAGTGTATGTATATTTGCCCCAACTTGTCCGTCGTACAGGGGAGACGCTACCGATTTTCGAGTAAGCATGTGTCTCTGGGGTCGTGACATGCTATGTATGATTGTGTACCATTACATTTTTATAAACTATTGTCGATGTAGTTGGTTACTATGTAAGTACCACTATCCTATGTCATTGTATGTAGATCCTGTCAACTAAGTCTCCTACGAGTGGTAGACGATTGTGTCTTCACTACAATGTTGAGAGACTTGACAGTGATTGTGATATATATACCCTATCAACTAAGTATCCTATAAGTGGTTGAAGATTGTGTCTCCACTATGATGTTGAGAGAGTTGATTGTGATTGTTATATGTCCATCTTGTTAAATAAGTCTCTTATGAGTGGTTGGCGATGGTGTCACCACTACGATGTGATGATTGACTAGGGGCATTTTGTATCGTATTCTATCATTAATAAAAGCATGTTTGGTTATTATACTTACTTTGTATTCTGTGCCGAATGACTAAGTATAATAATGTCCTTGTGTAGTAGGTTCTTATCTACATTATATTGATTGGTTGAATCGATAGTGAGATAATGTAGAAAACACTACACTAAATTATTCCTAGTCAAGCATTAATATTCAGGAACAATATTAATGCATGGAGACTAGCATGTAGGTCAACTGATGACTTGAGCTCACAAGTCATGGATATGTGATATCAAGTTGACACATGGGTATACATCGGAGAATGTGTACTGAATGACCCGCAATGAGAACGTTTTATAGATTATCATATGAGTGTCATAGACTTTCTCATATGACTATTAGTATGAATAGTCCTTAGACCTGAAGTCACTACGGTTCCCTATATAAGGAGTTATGTACTTTGGTATCGTCAAACGTCACCCATAACAGGGTGGACTATAAAGGCGATCACTGGGTATGTAATGAATTATACGGAGGGATGTGAGTGATGTAGATGGGATCTATCCCTCCCATATGACGGGAGTGATATCTGTGGGCCCCTTGATCGAGTAGGACTACTAAAACGCATGGCAATGCTCAAATGAGTCAGTATGAGATATTGAGTTCATTTGTTTGAGTGAGTGTACTCGGGGATCAAGAAACACAACATTGATTGAGGATGACACGGTCTATGCCTCATTGGTCTATCTAGATAACATGGATAGAAGGACAAGGTCATACACTATCATAGTCACGGAGATTTAGTCGGATCTCGACTTTTCTTGTTACTTGGGTAGCAATGATGCATTGCTAGATGTCACTCATTGCTTATGTGTCTAAAGGGTTTAGGCACATTGCCAACGTCGCGAGAACCTATTGGATCACACACTAAGGACATGATGTTTCGGGAGCCCGAGTTGGGAACTCGGGAGACCTGCGCCCGAGTGGGAACCCAGGAGGTCAGTTAGGGAGCCCGAGTTAGGAACTCGGGAAGTCGGAGCCCGAGTTGGGAACTCGGGAAGTCCGAGCCCGAGTTGGCAACTCGGGAAGTCCGAGCCCGAGTTGGCAACTCGGGAAGTCCGAGCCCGAGTTTGGAACTCAGGAAGTCCGAGCCCGAGTTGGGAACTCGGTAAGTCAGATCAGGAGATCTGCTTGGCAGACTGGGTCGGCACTCGATAGACTGGGTCGGCACTCGGCAGATTGAGTCGGAGCTCGGAAGACTGGGTCGGAGCTCAACAGACTGGGTCGACACTCGGCAGACTGAGTCGGAGCTCGGCAGACTGGGTCGGAGCTCGGCAGACTGGGTCGGGAGCTCGGCACTCGGCAGACTTGGTCGAGAGACCGGTCGGAAGCCCGAGGGGCCCAGTCGGGATTAAAGGGAGATTCATTAAAGTGTTTAATGAATGGAAAAAAAAAGATGCTTTTCTTGCATGGGAAATGATAAAGTGCCACATGAAAAGATGTGCTCTTTATTGGGAACCCAAAGAGACACAAACCACTTCATAATCATGGGATGAGTATAAAAGAGGGCCTTGTGACTTTGGATGACTTCTTCTTCTTCTTCTTCTCCTCTCCTTCTTCCCTTTCCTCTTCCCTCCCTCATCTTCCTCCTTGGCCGAAACCCTACTGTAGGGTTCTTGGTGTTCTGCGAACTACCCCAAGTTGCTAGCACAACTAAGGTAGCTCTCCCGAAGTTGAGAGATTGTGTCCGTGTGGATATGAATAGAGGCACAGACACTTGAACGTGCAAGAGATCCGGCGCACCTTGGACGAGCAGGATAAGCAAAGGTCACGCTCCAAAGGTATACACTATAGATAGATCTATTAGATAGATGAACATTATACGAGTTTTCTTTCGCATGGATCGCTCGTGGGTTCTTATTTCCACTGCGTTTTTATATTTTGGTGTCGGGCGAACCCAACAGTGGTAGTAGAGTCACTTGCGAAAGATCATACAAAGTTTTATACTTTTATATGTGATATAGAACTAGGACAAGTTTTATTTTTATGAGTTGCATATACTGTATGATATAGTAGTCGGGCTCCCGACCTCCCACTCAGGAAGACTGACCTCTGAGGTCATACCGAGCAGACAACTTCCCGAGGCCACTCGGGATGATAGAAGCTCGGGTCGTCCCGAGTGAGAAAACCCCGAGAATGTCTCGAGAAAGGGGAGTCCGAGTGATCATACCATAGGTAAGTGGGTCTCGAATTCATGTTGATGAATTTGGGGCAGCGGCTCACTCGGGGACCAACAAAGGGAGTTGCCCCTTGACCCCGCCCGCTAACCGGCTAGCGGGACCGCTGTGTGTTTCTGCTCTAGCGGCAGATTTTATTTTTGCACTCATAATAAAATCAATGTCCTAAATCTATTATGTATGATTGATGACATGGTGAATGGTTATGGCCTTAACCTCAATGTGATGTGATGTATGTGTGTGTGTGTGTGCATGTTGTAATTCATAATACGGCCTGCGTGTCGTGCCTTGTCTATATTCTTCTTAATTGTAAAATTAGACTTAAACTCGAATGTAACTCGAGTTTTCCTACATTGTAATGTACAAAAGGAGTAATGGAGTGTCCATTGAAGAATGAAGTTACAAGAAGGATGCCAACCACACATGATGACCGAAGGATGCTCTTGGAGAAGATGTTATCCCTAGGTTGACCATCGATCTTCTCATTGTCTTGAGAAGATCGTAGTATACGGGTCATAACCATGTCACATTTCCTTGCTTATATATTGATATATGTCATGTGTGTGTATATGATGCATGCTTAGATGTTAATCTTAATTAAGTCAACTTAAAATGCCTACCAAGGTTCGGTACTCATAAACTACCTCGATCATTTGTTGTTGGGTTTGCCAAAGCAAAGCAACGCATTTTATCTTGGTAGAGTGCGAGAGGACAATTGTGATGTCCCACTATCGAACTTTGGATGAGACTTAACTAAGTCACCTCAATTGGATTGAGAAACTTAGAGGCATATCCCAAAAGTTGAGAAAATTGGATAAGAGAACAATTATACTAAGTCTTGGGCGATTAGCCAAAGCTAACTCAAGATGATATGTAATGTCGTGGATCTTGACCCTTTTTCAAGAGTTGCATAAGATGTAATTGGTAAAATGTTACCTACCTAATTGTATCGAGTCTTGGGCGATTAGCCAAAGCTAACTCAAGATGAAGTATAATTTGGATCTTGACCCACAAAATGTAGTCGCTATTTGGTTTGGAGCTAGTAGTGTGGACAAATTGAGTTTGCCTACATCCATGACTAGCGCCTACAAAAGCTCTACGATTTAGTGGGAGTATCATTTAATTAAAGGCCTAATTAAATGATCTAGATATGATACTTATCTCTGCATGTTGTATTGTTGTAGATCACCATGTCATCTAATACGTCGAATACTCTCTCTCTGCGATCTGTCCTTGAGAAGGACAAGCTCAACGGAGCTAATTTCCTGGACTGGTACAGAAACTTGAGGATAGTCCTCAAACAAGAAAGAAAACTGTATGTCCTAGAGCAACCCCTTCCAGAAGCACCCGGCGCTACCGCCACCCGTGCCGAAAAGGATGCTTACAAGAAGCATCAAGATGATGCATTGGATGTATCACTTATGCTTGCCACCATGAACTTTGAGCTTCAGAAGTAACATGAGAACATGAATGCACATGATATGATTGAGCATCTGAAACAACTATATCAAGGGCAAGCTAGGCACGAGCGGTTTGTGTCCAAAGTCCTATTTGCATGCAAGATGCAAGAGGGAACTCCTGTAGGAACTCACGTACTCAAGATGATTGGGTATGTGGAGAACCTTGAAAGATTAGGATCCCACTAGGCCAGGAATTGGCTATGGACCTTATCCTGCAATCGTTGCCGGAGGGGTACAATCAATTTGTCATGAACTATAACATGAATGAAATTGATAAACCTTTGCCTGAGATGCTCAGCATGTTGAGAACTGATGAACCCAATCTTAAGAAAACCAAGACAAGTAATGTACTGATGGTAAACAAGGCCAAAGGCAAATGGAAGCCTAAAGGCAAGGGTAAGACCCAAGCCAAAGGCAAGGCCAATTCTACTACATCCAAGGCCAAAGGAAAGGTGCCTAAGGAAGGGACCTACATCCATTGTGGTGAGACCGGACATTGAAAGAGGAATTGCAAAATCTACCTAGAGGAAGCAAAGAAGAAAAGAAGTGAGACTTCTGCCTCAGGTATTTTTGTTATAGAAGTCAATCTATCTATCTCTTCTTCTTGGGTATTAGATATTGGATGTGCTTCTCACATTTGTACTAATGTGCAGGGCTTTCAAAGAGCTAGATCATTGACCAAGGGCGAAGTGGACCTACGAGTAGGCAACAGAGCAAGAGTTGCTGCTATTGCTGTAGGGACATATTCCTTGTCTTTGCCCACTGGGCTTATCCTAGAACTAGAAGAGTGCTTTTATGTACCTGCATTAACTAAGAACATTATTTCAGTAACTTGTTTGGACAAGAAAGACTTTTCATTTACCATAAAGGACAAATGTTGTTCTATAATGCTAAATGATGTGTTCTATTGTAATGCACCATTGATGAATGGACTCTATGTTCTATATCTAGAGAACTCAATCTATAACATAAATACCAAACGGAACAAACCAAATGATTTGAACCAAACATATCTCTGGCATTATCACTTAGGACATATAAATGAGAGTCGCATATCCCAGCTGCATAAGGATAGATTACTAGACTCATTTGATTTTGAATCATATGAGACATGTGAATCTTGTCTTCTAGGCAAGATGACCAAGACTCCATTTAGTGGACACGGTGAAAGAGCGACAGAATTGTTAGGACTCATACATACTGATGTATGTGACCCTTTCAATATTACAGCTAGAGGAAGCTATCAGTACTTCATCACTTTCACTGATGATATCAGTAGATATGACTATGTGTATCTTATGAAACACAAGTCAGAATCCTTTGAAAAGTTCAAAGAATTCAAGAGTGAAGTACAAAACCAACTTGGCAAAAATATTAAGATGCTTCGATCAGATCGAGGTGGTGAATACCTTAGCCAAGAGTTTCGTGATCATCTAGCAGAGTGTGGGATCATATCCCAACTCACTCCACCTGGAACACCACAATGGAATGGTGTGTCCGAGCGGAGAAATCGTACTCTATTAGATATGGTACGATCGATGATGAGTCAGACAGATCTTCCTACTTCCTTCTGGGGATTCGCTCTAGAGATAGCTCTTTTCACACTTAACCGAGTTCCATCAAAGGGTGTCATAAAGACACCATATACGATATGGACTGGAAGAGTCCCATGATGTCTTTTATAAGATTTGGGGTTGTTAGGCTTACGTTCGACGTCAAGTCTCAGATAAACTAGGACCCAAATCTGATAAGTGCTATTTTGTAGGATATCCCAAGGAAACAAAGGGATATTACTTTTACAATCCCACACTAGGCAAAGTGTTTGTCGCTAGAAATGGTGTTTTTCTGGAAAAATAGTTTATTTCTAGAAGAATGAGTGGGGGTAAAAACCATCTTGAAGAAGTTCAAGATACAGATAGCACTGAGGCCTTAATGGACATTGACCAGGCACAACAAGATGTTGTGGATCATGAGGTTGTTGCACAAGAAGTTGTGGAACAACAAGCTGTTCAAGTAGACCAACCTCCTCGCAGATCTGATAGGATACGTCGTCAGCCTGAGAGATAATCTTTTCTCTTGTCTGACCATGATGACGTTACGCTCATTGAGTTGAATGAGCCTACATCCTATCAAGAAGCTATGATGAGCCCAGATTCTGAGAAATGGCTAGAAGCCATGAGGTCCGAAATGGAATCCATGTACACTAACCAAGTATGGACTTTGGTTGACCCACCTGAGGGAATTAAACCCATTGGGTGTAAGTGGGTCTTTAGAAGAAAGACTGACATGGATGGACTCATGTATACCTATAAAGGGCAATTGGTAGCTAAATGTTTCAAGCAAATTCATGGTATCGACTATGATGAAACCATTTCACCAGTTGCGATGCTTAAGTCTATTCGGATCATGCTTGCTATTACAGCTTACCATGATTACGAGATCTGGCAGATGGATGTCAAAACCGCATTCCTAAATGGGAATCTACTCGAGGATGTGTACATGACACAACCTGAGGGTTTTGTAGATCCAGAGCATGCCGGAAAGGTATGTAAGTTGCAAAGGTCCATTTATGGGCTGAAGCAAGCATCTCGAAGTTGGAATCTTCGAATCGATGATGCAATCAAAGCATTTGGTTTCATCAAGAACGAAGATGAACCCTGTGTCTACAAGAGGGTTAGTGAGAGCACAGTTATCTTCCTGATCTTGTATGTAGATGACATACTCCTCATTGGGAATGATATCCCTTCACTACAGTCTATAAAGACATGGCTCGGGAATTGTTTCTCAATGAAAGACTTAGGTGAAGCATCCTATATCCTAGGCATTAAGATCTATAGAGATAGATCTACGAGATTGCTTGGCTTAAGTCAGAGTACATATGTTGACAAGGTGCTTAATCGTTTTGCCATGCAGAATTCCAAGAAGGGATTTCTGCCAATGTCACATGGTGTGAGTCATTCGAAGACTCAATGTCCCTCTTCTAAGGAGGAGAGAGACCGTATGGATCAGATCCCTTATGCATCTACTATAGGGTCCATCATGTACGTCATGCTTTGTACTCGTCCAGATGTCTCGTATGCTTTGAGCATGACGAGCAGGTACCAATCAGATCCAGGTGAAAGTCACTGGATAGCTGTCAAGAATATTCTTAAGTACTTACGAAGGACGAAAGAATATTTCTTGATATTTGGAGGCGATGAGGAGCTAGTTGTAAAGGGTTACAGTGATGCAAGCTTCCAAACAGACAGGGATGACTTTAGATCGTAGTCAGGGTATGTATTTTGCCTGAATGGTGGCGCTGTGAGCTGGAAGAGTTCGAAGCAGGACACAGTTGCAGATTCTACAACAAAGGCCGAGTATATTGCTGCTTTTGAGGCGGCAAAAGAGGCAGTTTGGATCCGGAAGTTCATCACAGAGCTTGGTGTGATTCCTAGCATAGTAGACCCGATAGACCTCCATTGTGACAACAATGGGGCTATTGCGCAGGCTAAGGAACCTCGCTCTCATCAGCGGACCAAACACATACTACGGCATTTCCATCTCATTCGAGAGATCATCAATAGAGGAGATGTGAGGATATGCAGAGTACACACTGATTCGAACATCGCAGATCCTTTGACCAAGGCTTTGGCACAAAAGAAGCATGATGGTCATACCAGGTCACTGGGTATTAGATATTTCAGTGATTGGCACTAGTGCTAGTGGGAGATTGTTAGTAGGAGCCCTAGAGCCAATTATGTGATGATTGATTAGGGGCATTTTGTATCGTATTCTATCATTAATAAAGACATGTTTGGTTATTATACTTACTTTGTATTCTGTGCCGAATGACTAAGTATAATAATGTCCTTGTGTAGTAGGTTCTTATCTACATTATATTGATTGGTTGAATCGATAGTGAGATAATGTAGAGAACACTACACTAAAATATTCCTAGTCAAGCATTAATATTCAGGGACAATATTAATGCATGGAGACTAGCATGTAGGTCAACTAATAACTTGAGCTCACAAGTCATGGATATATGATATCAAGTTGACACATGGGTATATATTGGAGAATGTGTACTGAATGACCCGCCATGAGAAAGTTTCATAGATTGTCATATGAGTGTCATAGACTTTCTCATGTGACTATTAGTATGAATATTCCTTAGACCTGAAGTCACTACGGTTTCCTACATAAGGAGTTATGTACTTTGGTATCGTCAAACGTCACCCGTAACAGGGTGGACTATAAAAGCGATCACTGGGTATGTAATGAATTATGCGGAGGGATGTGAGTGATGTAGATGGGATCTATCCCTCCCATATGACGGGATTGATATCTGTGGGCCCCTTGATCGAGTAGGACTACTAAAACTCATGGTCATGCTCAAATGAGTCAGTATGAGATATTGAACTCATTTGTTTGAGTGAGTCTACTCGGGGATCAAGAAACACAAGATTGATTGAGGATGACACGGTCTATGCCTCATTGGTCAATCTAGATATCAAGGATAGAAGGACAAGGTCATACACTATCATAGTCACAGAGATTTAGTCGGATCTCGACTTTTCTTGTTACTTGGGTAGCAATGATACATTGCTAGATGCCGCTCATTGCTTATGTGTCTAAAGGGTTTATGCGCATTGCCAACGTCGCAAGAACCTATTCGGTCACACACTAAGGACATGATGCTTCGGGAGCCCGAGTTGGGAACTCGGGAGACCTGAGCCCGAGTGGGAACTCGGGGGGTCAGTTAGGGAGCCCGAGTTAGGAACTCGGGAAGTCTGAGCCCGAGTTGGGAACTCGTGAAGTCCGAGCCCGAGTTGGGAACTCGGGAAATCAAATCAGGAAGTCCGAGCCCGAGTTGGGAACTTGGGAAGTCCGAGCCCGAGTTAGGAACTCGGGAAGTCAGATCGGGAGATCTTCTCGGCAGACTAGGTCGGCACCCGGCAGACTAGGTCGGCACTCGACAGACTGAGTCGGAGCTCGACAGACTGGGTCGGAGCTCAGCAGACTGGGTCGGCACTCGGCTGACTGAGTCAGAGCTCGGCAGACCGGGTCGGAGCTCGGCAGACTGGGTCGGGAGCTCCGCACTCGGCAGACTTGGTCGGGAGACCGGTCGGAAGCCTGAGGGGCCCAGTCGGGATTAAAGGGAGATTCACTAAAGTGTTTAATGAAGGGAAAAGAAAAGATTTTTTTCTTGCATGGGAAATGATAAAGAGCCACAAGAAAAGATGTGCTCTTTATTGGGAAGCCAAAGAGACACAAACCTCTTCATATTCATGGGATGAGTATAAAAGAGGACCTTGTGACTTTGGATGACTTCTTCTTCTTCTTCTCCTCTCCTTCTTCCCTTTCTTCTTCCCTCCCTCATCTTCCTCCTTGGCCGAAACCCTACTGTAGGGTTCTTGGTGTTCTGCGAGCTATCCCAAGTTGCTAGCACAACTAAGGTAGCTCTCCCGAAGTTGAGAGATTGTGTCCGTGTGGATGTGAATAGAGGCACGGACACTTGAACGTGCAAGAGATCCGGCACACCTTGGACGTGCGGGATAAGCAAAGGGCACTCTCCAAAGGTATATACTATAGATAGATCTATTAGATAGATGAACATTGTACGAGTTTTCTTTCGCATGGATCACTCGTGGGTTCTTGTTTTCGCTACGTTTTTATATTTTGGTGCCGGGAGAATCCAACAGCGCCCCCATCATCCAGGGCGCCTCCATGAAAGGAGGAAAAGCAGGCTTTCATTCAGGTGCCCCAGATGATACAGGCGCCCTGGTTGAAAGTTGTATCTGTCGTTCCGAGTTCGAAGCAGAGATAAGCTTTGACTGGGTTCAATGAGGCGCCTGGGAGGTCCAGGGCGCCCTGGTCAAGAGTGTTATCTGCTGCGGCGAGTTCGGCGTGGAGATAAACTTTGACCAAGCCCTTTGAGGCGCCCCGGTGATCACAAGTGCCCCAATGAAGTCTATAAAAGGGGCTTCGACCCCTCAGCTCGATATGCAACTTTTTGAAATGATTCTAAGCTTTCCGAGTGACGACAAAGGGCTAACAACCAAGCTCTACGACCAGGAGGCTCCAAGAGGAAGTGCGCGGCACTTCGGAAGTCCAGATCGCCGAGTCTTCAACTTTTGTTTGGTTTGAATTTTACAATTCCGCACTTATTTTTCATATATTCTGATTGTAATTTCTGCACTGTAAGACGGGTTTCTCCGCCTCCAGAAAGTCCGTAAAGGAGACCATTAGTGGACGAGCGTTCCCGTGCTTAGGCCTTTGATGTACTGACTCTGGGGGGTTGGGAACCAAGTAAAAAATCCCGTGTGTACTATGTTTGTTCGTTCATTATTTTCTTCTTTATTTTCCGCTATGCTACTAACTTTGATTAGAACGAATATCGAAAAGTTCATGAAGCTTTCGAAAAAATTTCACGGTCGATATTCACCCCCCCCTCTATCGACGACACCGGTCCTACAATTGGTATTAGAGCAAGACCACTCTTCACTGGACTAATCGCCGACGGAGCAAAGACGTCAGGAGTTGAGGGGGAGCCCAAGGGTGAATCAGGTACAATTCTTTTTAATGTCAGTTTTTAAATTCCACATAATATGTTTCAAGTGCAAGGAGAGAGGGCACTACAAAAATTAGTGCCCTACTCGTAAGATTCGGTCTACACCACCGGTGGCAAAGAAGGCACCAGCGCCAGGAGTCCGAAGGAATAAGGACCACATCAGATGCTTCAAATGTGAATGGTACAGACATTACAAAAATAAGTATCCGGCAAAGGTATGCAAAATTTACATTCTTAAAAATTTTCAACTTCCTGCACAATCGTATGATAAAGTTGATAATTTTTCTAAAAAGTTAAATTTACTGCATAGTCAGATTAATATTTTGCATAACCAGTTAGAAAATTTAGATAATACTAAAATATTAGAACTTAACTTTGTAATCCTTAATATTAATTCGATAATTTCTAAAGTAAAATATGAAATTAAATCTGCAAATTCTATTAATTCTGTAAATTTTGGAATTAATTCTGTAAATTCTAAATTCAAATTTGAAAATCTTAAGGATAAATCTGAATTCAAATCTGAAAATCATAAGGATAATATTGAAATCATCTTTGAAAATCTTAAGGATAATATTGAAATTATCTGTGAGATTAATACTAAAAATATTAAAAATATTCCTGAGGATAAAGATGATCGTAAGGATAAAATTGAAAATATTTCTGATAATTCTGAGGATAATAGAGATGAAATTCTCTTAGATGATAATTTAATTATAGATAATGTTGAAGATTATTACAAAACATAAACTAGTGGCCCAAATTACTCCACCTACTCTGAGGATATTGAAGGATGTAATTTTGAGGATGAGGAGGAAAAGGAATTATCTGAGATCAAGGCTATAATTAATAAAGTTTACAAAGATTCAAATAAATCTGAATTAATAGAAAAACTTGAAAAGATAAATAAAAAGGAAATAGTAAAGGAATCAGAAATTTTTGAAATAATGAACATGATGAGGCTAAACCCACAATTATTATCTAACCGAAAGATGTTGAAATTTAAATCTAATTAAATCATAACAATTTTTACCTTATTTATTTAAATCTTAAATTATCCTTAATTAACTTAATCTTAATTCTTATTTAATTCAAATTCAATTAATCTTTAATTAATTCAAATTCAAATAATCTTTAATTAATTCAAATTCAATTAATCTTCAATTAATTCAAATTCAAATAATCTTTAATTAATTCAAATTCAATTAATCTTTAATTAATTCAACTTTAATTAATCCTTAATTAATTCAAATTCATGTAATTCCTAATTAATTCAATTAACCCTTAATTTAATAACTTTGATTAATTCAACTTCGAATATTTCTTAATTTCAATTAAGTCTTAATTAATTCAACTTCAATTAAATAAAATCTTACACAAACTGCAACAATTAAATTAATAATATTAAATATGTCAAAGTGGGTTGGTATATTCGCAGGTTCACATGACATGTATTAAATCGAGAATTTGATACATTATTAGAAACTTAAATAAAATAATTTGAATTGTTTGACTCATGCATAACTGTCATGCCATGTATATGCAATTTTTCTTAAAATATATGTCATGTCATTCACATTTAATTTTATGCATAAATTAGAACGTTTATAGGAAAAAGAATAATTGAAACTTGATCAACCTAGTATTAGGTGGAGGTGAGATGATAGTACTTTAGGAAAGCCGTCTGGTGGAACTAGCCGAAGCTACCGATCCAAAACCTAAGCTAGTTAGACCAAAATTTATCAAGAAGTAATTTGAAAATGAATTTTCGATAAAAGGATTTGTCAAGGAAAGAGTTGATGATCCAATAAGGCTACAACCAAAGAAGGCCTTCTGCCTCGCCAAGACCTAGAAGCCGATTACCGAAAATCAAATTCACTTTGATATTTGATAAATTTGAATCTAACATAAGTTTCAATTAAATCTTAGATTTAACAATGTATTAAGAAAAAAAAAAGATTCAAGCATCTCACAATGCACCCATAAGGCAACCATGCTTGTTGTATTGAGACATCTAGAATGGGTGAGATGTTAAGGACTAATAAATTGAAAAATATTTTTCAAAATTATTTTTCAAAATTGTTAGAATATTTTTCTAAAAATATATTTTCAAAATAGTCCTTCAACAGAATAATATTTTTATGGAATTCATGATTGTCTGATTGCTTATACATATGATAGATTTTCAAAAAATTATATTCATTTGAAAAATTGTTTGACCCACACAATTAGACACAAGCCTCTTAGGTCAACACTAAAGTCCCCTAAGGCACTTAGATAGAGTCAAACGGTACAGGGGGAGTGTTTTATTCTTCTAAATTTTTTTTATCTTTCAAAAAATTGTGTCTTAAAAAAATACTATTTTTTGAAAAATGTCTTTCGAAAATTGTGCCTTAATTACTATCACTTATGTTTTCGAAAAAGCTCATTCATATTCCAAATAGAATTTTCCAAAAACTTATCTTTTTAAAAATTACCATAGTGTCATTCAAAGATGTTCTTTTGATTTTAATAAACCCTAAAGACACAGAGGAGGTCTACCTCATGATCTACAAGAACCCCGAGGATGTGTCAAGTTTAGGGGGAGTCTAAATCAAAAAGAAATTATTTCTAACAAGTTTTTTTTGGCAATCATTTATTTTGAAATTATTAGATAATTCCTTTGATCTGAACTAAACCCTAAAGACTTAGAGGAAGTGTACTTGTGGTCAACAAGCTTCCTAGGACTAGGTCAAGTTTAGGAGGAGGTCAAATTATAAGAATTAATTAATATGTTTTCATGCACTACATTATTAAGTCCTCTTCGAAAACATAATTTTTCTATCAAAGTACTGCCTTTTTAAATCATATTATCTCTCTATCACTTTCAATCTCTATCACTTTCAAAACAGTTTTTTTTTTGAAATAATATTTACTTGGGTTGGAGAATTTTCAGGACACTTAGGAAAATATCCTTGTAGTTAACAAGGTTTCCTAGGATTATGTCAGACTGGAAAAGAAATCAAGTCAAGTAAAATATTATGTTTTAAAAATAAGATTTTTCTAAGTACTTTCAAAATATGAGTCTAATAATATTTTTCAAAAATTCTAATATTTTTCAAAAGTACTTATACTCTTCAAAATTTACTAATATTTTTCAAAAAGTACTTATACCTTTAAAAAATACTTATATTTCTCAAAATAAAAAGGTACTTGCACATTTCAAAACTCATAGTATTTTTCTCAAAAAGTGCAAAATATCATTCAAAATACAAAGCTTTTACAATATTTCTCAAAGTGCACTAGTTATTAAAGTAATAAATCTTTCTATGAGTAAATCTTTTGAAAAAAAAATTTCTAAATGAAAGTTTTTCTAAAGCAATATTTTTTAAGTGAGAAGTTTTCTGAGTTTCAAAATACTTTCCTACAAATACAAATTACTTTTCAAAGTGAAATTCCTTTGGTGCAATTTAAGGACTTAGTTTTATGCTATGCTTTCAAAAAGTTATACTAAGTATTTTCAAAAAGAATCAAATGTTTTCATTGTTGGTGCAAATATTTTTGGTGTTTTTTTATGTATGACAAAGGGGGAGAGGTGTGCTAGAACTTTTTTACTCTCTTACCAAAGGATCAAAAAATCAAAATGTTTTTTAAGAAAAAAGGGGAGGAAAGTGAGCGGAATTTTTTTTTCATTTTATCCCAAGGTTTAGCCCTTTCATTCAATCTAACTTAAGATATTGTCAAACATCAAAAAGGGGGAGATTGTTGGTGCAAGTTGCATCAGTGATGTCCTCCTCTAAATGTTTCAATGTTTGATAATATGCTTAAGTCAGTGATACATTAAACAAGGGAAGGGTAGTCAAGAAAACTGGACCAAAGTGAACCAAAGGTCTAGTTATCCTAGGCACTAAGACCTGGTGAGTGAAGCTGAGCACTAAGACCTGGTTCGAGGAATTAGGCACGAAGTCCTAGCCGAGGGTTGGGCACCGAAGTCCTAGACCTAGGGTTTGGGCACGAAGTCTTGGTCCAAGTGATTGAGCAACTTAGCTGAGCGATGACTAAGAACAGAAGTAGATATGAGTCGAGGTTCGGACATCTCGAGATCCGAGAGTATCGAAGGCTAAGCAAAAGTCTACCCGAATGGATTGGGTGGCAACCGTCTCCTGAGAGGAGTAGGTGAAAGGCGCGTTCCCAGAGGTGGGAACTTGCGTCGGTTCGACCTAGGGTTTCACAGAAATCCGAAGTCAGAACCAAGTCCTTAAGGTTAATATTGTGTGTGTATTTGCTTTGTATTCGTGGATCTTGCAGGTACCTAGGATGGAAGACAAA
The DNA here is from genome assembly GCA_024364735.1 of Boesenbergia rotunda. NCBI lineage: Eukaryota > Viridiplantae > Streptophyta > Magnoliopsida > Zingiberales > Zingiberaceae > Boesenbergia > Boesenbergia rotunda. The sequence goes on from JAGFNQ010001106.1 coordinate 594,931, forward strand.
GCAGGCAAACAATGCACAAAGCGGCTGGAAGGCTGGCTGCTAGGCGCCCCCATTGACGGAGGCGCCTAGATGGAGCTAGGCACCCCCATCATCCAGGGTGCCTCCATGAAAGGAGGAAAAGCAGGCTTTCATTCAGGCGCCCCAGATGATAGAGGTGCCCTGGTTGAAAGTTGTATCTGCTGTTACAAGTTCAATGCAGAGATAAGCTTTGACTGGGTTCAATGAGGCGCCTGGGAGGTCCAGGGCGCCCTGGTCAAGAGTGTTATCAGCTGCGGCGAGTTCAGCGCGGAGATAAACTTTGACCAAGCCCTTTGAGGCACCCCGGTGATCACAGGCACCCCAATGAAGTCTATAAAAGGGGCTTCGACCCCTCAGCTTGATATACAACTTTCTGAAATGATTCTAAGCTTTCAGAGTGACGACAAAGGGATAACAACCAAGCTCTACGACTAGGAGGCACCAGGAGGATGTGCGCGACACTTCAGAGATCCAGATCGGCTGAGTCTTCAACTTTCGTTTGGTTTGAATTTTACAATTCCGCACTTATTTTTCATATATTCTGATTGTAATTTCTGCACTGTAAGGCGGGTTTCTCCACCTCCGAAAAGTCTGGAAAGGAGACCATTAGTGGGCGAGCGTTCCCGTGCTTAGGCCTTGGATGTACTGACCCTGGAGGGTTGGGAACCAAGTAAAAAATCCCGTGTGCACTATGTTTGTTCGTTCTTTATTTTTCTGCTTTATTTTCCGCTATGCTACTAACTTTGATTAGAACGAATATCGAAAAGTTCACGAAGCTTCCGAAAAAATTTCACGGTCGATATTCACCCCCCTCTATCGATGGCATCGGTCCTACAATGACTTGTATGGATATCAAACATATAGATTAGATGATTGTTTTGACTTGTTTTGGTACAATTCTATTTTTGATATATTTGTTTTGACTTGTATGATTGTATATTTGGTTTGGAATGTTGAATATGATGTGTTGGAATGTTGAATTGTGTATGTTATAAACAGGTTTGGAAAATGATATTTATATACACAATAAAATATAGAAATGAGCAAATTCACAGCAAAAAATTTGTATTTTGCGATGAATTTGGTGATGAAAATATTCGTTGACAAATTATACTAAATCATTGTGTATCACAAATCCGCAACGAAAATGGGATAAGTCACAAAATTTGTAATGAAAATGGATTCGTCCTAGACTTAACGAGGAATACATTTTCTTTGCAAATCTAAGATGAAAAAGGGATTCATTAGTGATTTGCAACGAAATGTTTTCGGCATAGATTTGGTAACAAATCCATTTTCGTTGCCAATCTGCAACCAAAATGGGATTCACTGCCAAATTTGGGATGAAAACCAGTTTTCATTGTAGATTTACGTTTGGTGAATTGTATGTCGAATATTTTTGTTGCAAAATTGCAATGAATTTTGCGATGAAAATAAAATTTATCGTAGAATTAACGATGAATTTACTTTTTTTCGTTGCAAAGTTTGGCAATGACTTATTCGATATGAAAGTGTTTTAATCACAAAGTTCATCGCAAAAATAATTTATGACAATTTTTTAAAATTAGTCATAAAATTTGTCACAAATGGTCTTTTTTTGTAGTGATCATGTTCCAAATAAAAATAATTTCAAGTCTCGTCTAATAAGATAATTTCCTTTTATTTTATTTTTCGTGCATATCCAAAATGCAAACAAAAATACATATGTGGATATGAACCCGTGAGCTTTATTTGGTTTGAGATTATTTGAAAAACTCAAACAAATATTAGATTAACCTTTAATCCAATAAATTTAAGGTCAATTTGATTAACCCAGTAATTCAATAAGATATAATTAGATTAACATATTAATCTAAGAAGTTTCAGATTCGAAACTAATTTCAATCTTATATTAAGGTCCACTTTATTTTAGTCATATTAAAATAAAACAAACTCAAAATAACATGTTCTCTATAGGGACTCAACAGGTTCTCGTAACATTGGTAATGACTCTAAAATAACATTTTAAAGACACAAGCAATAAGTGACATCTAGAAATGTATAATAGGTATATAAGTGACGAGAATGTCATAGATTCAACTGAACCTACCTATGACTATTTTATTATATAACTTAGTTCTTTTATTCATGATATCTAGAATAAATATAATCAAATATAAAAAAAATTTAAATAGATTTCAGGCCCACGGTCAGTTTTTTTTTTAAAAAAATACATTAATATATTTATTAAATATTATTTAATATATTAATTTCTAATAATCAAATATAAAAATCATATATTTATATTTTTAAAATACATTGGATGAGAAATTTTTTAAGTGAAATATTTTTTCAATTTTTACCTTACGTTTTTTAATTTAGCGCCGAGCCGCCGATTCCATAATATATTATTTTAAAATAAAAGTCAGTAATTAAGTCACGTTGCATGTGCAGACGTCTCAGAATTTATTACTGAGAGAGAAAGAGAAAGGCAGTACATAGCAGGAGGGGTATAAGAGGAAGTTTACTAAAATGAGTGCGCCCTTTGGTGAAAATGAAACCATGGTACACCTTTTGGTAAATACCAATTCTTAGGTACGCCTTTTGGTAAATTGCCGATAAATTTATGGGAGGGTTTGTGACGACCCGACTTCTCTCTCTTAAGGCGGACGTCACTTTTACTTAACCTTGACTTTACCTTATCCTTAGCCTTAGGTTACAACTACTTGATTTCCCTTAACTTGCTCTGAATTTTTTTTTTTCAAATGACACCAGTCGACTGCTAGAAGACCAGTCGACTGGTGTCAACCACAGAAACTTTCTGTGCGCGACACCAGTCGACTGGCCTCTTGGCAGTCGACTGGTGCATTGAACAGAAGGTTCTGTTCTATAGGGCAGTCGACTGGTTTCTAACCAGTCGACTGGCACGCCTGAAAACTGCAGTTTCAGATCTGGGAACTCCTTTCTAGGGTCCATAATTCACACACTTCCAAAGTATATAGTTAAATCACTCCAAATCTATACTCTATACTAGTTTTATAAACATTTTAGCAACCCAAAACAAATCCATTTACTTGCAATTAGGATCTTTGCGGAATTTAATAAACTATCAAAACATATGAAATCTATACTAGAGTTTGTACTCAACTTTGTCTCTATGCAAAGTTTAAACAAAATTATTACGTTCTACCAATCCAAAACACCAACCACAAGTTTCTATAAGACTTAACCCAAAGATCTCTCCCACGGTTCCACCGCCACTGAATATCAATGCAAGTCTCGTTCGCCTCCTTAACTTATGCTTTTTCTTTACCTTTATCTGCAATAGAAGGAAATGCAACTAATAAGTGGTTTGCTTAGTAAGTAAATCCTAACTCACAAAACCATGCGATTAATGGTAAACATGCTCTTTTCAAAGGATGCTTGTTTCAAAATAAATGCACTTGAAACTATTTGCACATGGGAACTTTCATACACTTATCATGCTCAAACATGCTTGAAAACATTTACTTGCATCAAAACACTTGCAAACTTAACATGCTTATGATTTCTTTTGAGACTTGATACATATACATTTCCATACTTTAAACACTAACTTCTTTGCTCTTGCTCTTTAACATGCTTGTAACATAACCATGTTAACATACGTAACAAAACATGCAGTTAAGAAAGTTGAAACACTTACATATACTCATATACTTCAAAATAATAATCAACTTTCTAGGCCTTAACACTGTACCTGGTATCAATGTACCAATGCACGCATCCCAAATAGGTTTCGGGGTAGCTAGCCACCACACCCTATTAGAGCTTCTTTCTAACTTTCTATGGGTCTCTCATTTGTCCGGTACATGTCACTTTACAAAAGTAAAATACTTTCTTACTCATAATGCTTATACTTATCAAGCTATCTTTCTTTTTGCATAAATTTTTGCACTACAAACCTTTACCTTTCTTACTTGGAACTTTCATTGAGCACCTTGCATGCCCTTAACCCCAAAACTCATGTTTTTGGGGACTTTTCAAGAACTTGGTCTTATCATGCTTAGATCACACATTCAAAACCCACTCAAATTCAAGTTCTATGATAAGAAACATGTTTTCTTGAGAAACATAAAACACACTATTAAAATAGTTTTAAAGTATGCACTTAGATCACAAAATCAAGGTTCTACAACGAGAAACTACATAATGAAACTACTTCTATTGCAGGTGAGTGATCTACTTACCCTTTTCTTGAAGAAAACTCACTAAGTATCCGATAGATCCTAGCGTAGTACTCCTTTTCTCTTCCTTTGCAACAATCCTCACTCCTTGGCCCTAGGGAAGAAACCCTAGGTTCTCTACTCAAGAGGAAGAAGAAGGAGGAAGAAAACTTCTTGTTTTCTCCCTGTTTTCGCAGCCCCCTTGCTCCCTGTTTCCGCCGACCCTAATCACCCAAAAGGGGGATTTAACGCAACTTAAGCGGAAGTTTAAACACCTCCTCTTGAAAAGGGTCTACTTACCTATAACATTAATTCGCTTCATCCTTTTCTGTGCTTGATACCCCCAACCTTCTGGCTAGCCGAGCCCGCTTAAGGATTGGCTTGCCCTTGTGGTCGCGAGATCAAACCTCCGCCTGACACTTTTTTTTCTTTTTATTTTTATTTCAAAAAATTACCAGAAAATTCAGAAAAATTCCTAATAATTCATGAAAATTATTGGGTGTTACAGGGTTAATACAGATAAAGACTCTAATATCAGTGCTTTGAATTGCCTAATATTAAAGTGTTTAGTGGTTTGAACCCGAAATTAGGGATGGAGCTGCTATTAATCGGATTGTGATAGCTAAATTGCAAAATGACCACTCCAATCCCTCTTTCTCGAGGCCAGATCCTCTGTCCCACCGAAGATCCCTGTCCCTCTGTTCCACTTGTCGACGATGATCGACGAGTTATTCGATCGTCGATCGGGCACTACTGGCGGCCTCCGGCTACCGCCCCGAACAAAACTATACCCTGGGGGCATGGTAAACTCGTCGGGTATCGTCGTAATTGCGATCTCACCGTATTCACCATTGAATCCGACAAGATTGTAATACAACGATACCAACTGATTCACTGTTATCCCAGGATATCATTTGATTCGGAACGACGATCAAAAATTATCAATAGTATTTGATCGTCGATCGGACGACTCGCTGGCCATCGCTAACGAGTGTGGGACAAGTGGGACATGGAACCTCTGGGACAGAGGATCCCGTCTGCTCTTTCCCCACCTTCGCCCAATGTCTCTGCATTGAGCAAGATCCCGATCTCGTCCACCTTCCCCCAGCTTCTTCCTTTCCCTTGCTACCTCGCAACCTTCCCATCCTTGTTGCCGATCTTCTTGTCTCACGAGGCTATAGATCTTCGAAGCCGTCGCTAGATTTCCTCCTTTAGGCAATGCCCCATGAGCTGTACTGAGTGTTGGATCATCGTCGGTAATTCGATCTTCTTCTTGCAGCCATGGGTAAGTAGGAAATGAATACTATGTTGCTTAGGTTTTGTCTTCCTAGTCTCCTATTGTTTTCTTCCGGGCGTGTGCAAAGCGAGCACGTCGGGCGATCCCTGTCGATGGTGGAATTCTAACTGATCTGTGGATTTACAACCACTTTTGCCCTGCTGGATGTGAGAGTAGGGGACTTACCAGAGGGGGAAGTTGCTGCAAGAGTAGTGCATCTTTCTCTGTTTCTGTTCCGATCAACAGAGACCGGCACATCTCTCAGGTAAGATCTATTATTTTCAGGCTTTCCCTGTTTATGGATTCATGCGTGGGGTTTTTAGATCTTGGATGAAAATTTATGATGGGTTTTGGTTTAGATCAGTAGAGCTAAGTTGGAATCATTTTTTTGGTTTGAAACAAGGATTTGTTTTAGATGGGGGTTTGGATTAATAGATAGGATTGCTGATCTTGATTCGTGTGATTGGGGTTATGTTTTTCTTGTGCTGTGAGCTTGTTTGGAAGATTGGTAAAAGCTTGATTGAGATGTGCGAGCTCTGTTCTGAATTGTGAGTTGTTGTCGTGAGTTTAATTGGAATTTTGATTGGTTTAATGAGTGTTTGTCTTACCATGAACTACTTAAGTGAGGGAGTTTGCTTTTGAGAGTTTTTGAGCTGAACTCATTTTGCTGCCATGAGCAATTGTTGGGATGGGAATCGTGGGTAGGATGTAACATGGGTAGAGGTTATTTACATGGAATCCTATCATTTCTAGGATTAAATTAAAATGAACCTAACCATGATGATATGGATTAATTAGGTGTTAAATCATTTAATTAATATTAAAAAATGAAGGTGATAATTAGGGTTACTCCTATACGGGCAATAGCTAGTTTAGCTAATTACTATTTATGTAAATTACGTCCTTTGATACAGGATATTGATTGAACTATTACAGATATTTTGGATGGAGGTTCTCTTCGCTTGTGGGTACCCACTTTGGAGGCGGGGTACCTTTTCCTTGTCTCCGTATACTTTTATTCTGCTATACATGTTTGACTTTATATTGCAGTAGGATTATTTCCTTATACTTGTCTTTTGATTATCTCTATTTGATACTTAGCTATTTGTACTTGAGATACTCATATTTATGTTAATACAATCTCACTTTTAATAGTCTTACTATGTAGAGTACGTATGAGTTATTGTGTACATAGGAGAAGTGATAAAATACATCATACCTGACATTAGTGTTAGGACATGATATATGATTTCGGACCTGTGCATGTCTATCATTGTTACAAGGTTTAGCTGGTGGGTGTTGAATGTGTTAGTGTCATGCACCATCCTTGTATAGTTGCATAGATGGCGACCCTTGGCTCCCTTATGGTTGAGATGGGTCGTCAATCATACAGGACCTGCCCACACAGCCACTCTTGGGTTAGTGGTTATTGGAGTGTGTGTAGTTTTTACTCTGTCATGCATCACTCATCCACTCATGGGTTAGTGGTTATTGGAGTGGTGTGTAGGCAGAGAGCCTCTCTTCTTTCAGGTGATACGAGGGGATGAGAGTGGAACTCCCCCATTTGCTTAGGGTAGGAGTGTGGTACTCTGACAGCATCCTGTCCAATTAACCATTCTAGAGTAGTGGTAGCAGAGTATGTATAGTTGTCACAATCATACCCACTCGACCTCACATATGAGATGTGACAGTGGCTGATTGGCATCAAGGGTGACGCATGCCATTATATCATGTGTATACAATGCATTGTTTGCATTTGCTTGTACTTGCTACATTTAATTGAGCTATGGTTGCTGCACTTGTTCGACATACATATTCAAGAGATATATTGCATATGGTTTTATGACATTGCATTGCTCGTGTCGTATGAGTTTACCCGTGGAGGCTTACTTAGGGATTTTCTGATCTATTCCCTCGTAGGATTTGATTGACTCTGGTATGTATGTACATTCAGTATTTCAGTTATGCATTTCTGTTATTCGTGAGACTGTATTTAGATTGTTTATATACTGCTTGTATAACCTTTTTGATGTCATGCATATTTTATCTCTATACCCATTGAGTTCGCCTGAACTCATCCCAGATAGTTATGATTTTCTTTCTAGGATAATTCACTTCGAGTCACCACGAGAGGATCCCGGCAACCAATCCCTAATCGTCGAGTCGATTGTTGTATTGATATTGTACTTGATGATACACTTGTATTTCTTCTCAGTTTGTGACTTTGCATTCTTGATAGTCTCGAGACTTGTATTTGTAAGTACCCTGGGTGAGTTTTGATGTAGTCAACCGAGTCAAGTTAGGTCCTATTAATACTGATCCTTGTGTCTAAGTGTGTAGAAACTTAGGAGCACAAGAAGTCGAGCAAAAGACACAGCAGTTGAGAAGGATGACACAGGAAAAGAGTCAACAGGCTCGTTCTATCTGAGGGACATGAAGATCTGTGAAAGAGTACGCAGATGGAGCAAGAAGGATACGTGTGACGTCCGAGGGACTAGAAGCTGGGAGGAAGTATGCTTGAGGAGAAAGGCAGAGAAGGGTTCGGGTGAACCCAACTCTAGAAGGCCTAAGATTACCTAGAAGACCCGCTGAAGGCTGTCAACAAGTTGTTGACTAGTAAAACTCTGGCGCCCATGAATGGGGGTGCCCGGTTGAACTCGAGCTCTTGTATTCCCGAGTGTCTGTATTCCAGCTGCCCAAACAGACTCGGGCACCCGTGTGTCCAAACTCTATTTTGAACTAGCCGTTCAACTACCATTGTGACCTGGAAAAGCCTTGACCACGTGTTAGGCACCCGTGCGAACTCAGGCGCCCGAGAAGCGCCACATTAGCAATTCGATAAAGTTTCACAGGAGCTATAAATAAACCCTTGAACTAAGTTCATTTTATCCATTCGAACTGTACACGAATTCTTTTCTAATTTTTTTGTCTTCCTGAGTTCTAGTTTGTATAAGAGGCTTCTCCACCCTAAGGAGTTTGATGTGGAGAATGAATTTATTTTTGTCATAGATTAACAACCTTCCTGGTTATAAACCAAGTAACTAGTTGTGCCTCTTGTCTCACTTGTGTTGTTATTTCATTTTTATGCTATTATTTTGTTTGTGAACTAACTTTTACCTTTGTCAAGTAAAACAAAAGACCGTTTTAATTTTCAGGAGTAATTCATCCTCGCTTGCCGACCGAACGATCACCAATAAGTGGTATCAGAGTAAAGACGCTCCAGAAGGACTAATCGCCATCTAAAGCAACGAAAATGGTCGGACCAGTTATCTGCCTGCCAAAATTCAAGGAGGAATTTGCTATGTAGAAAAAGTGAATGTGGGTATTCTTTAAAATTGATTTTGAATTATTACTAATCATGAAAAATAGTTTTGAAGTTTCCAAAGATGTCGGCGATAAAGATAAAGAAAACAACCTATGAACAAAGGAGCAAGCAGATTTTGTAGAAAACAGGAAAGCATAGTTTCATCTACTCGCCGTTCTACCGACACAAGAAGTAAACTGAATCGAAACCTACAAATCAGCAAAGGAACTTTGGGAAAAGTTCCTGGAGTTTCATGAAGGTACCTCTGAAATAAAGCTGACAAAACAAGATGTGCTCCGCAACCAACTCAGCAACCTCCAAATGGAAGAAGGAGAATCAGTTGCCCAACTGCACGCCAAAATCAAAGAGTTGATCACAGGACTTAAGAACCTCAGAGTAAAGGTAACGAGTCGCGACGCAAAAAGGTATGCTTTAAATGTCTTCCCAAGGACCCTAGATTGGACTTCTGTAATAGACGTATACTATATCTCTAAGGATCTTAAGGTAAGTACCTTAAAGCAATTATTTTCAACATTAGAACTTCATGAATCTCGATGCATAAGAAAGAATAAGATGGAAAACATCGCCTTAAACATGAGAAAGATCCAATACGAGGAGAAATCATCAACTAATGAAGAAGAAACAATATATTGTTGGTGCAAAGAGCATCAGTGATGAATAGTCAACCTCTAGTATTTCGATGTTTGACAATATACTATGGTTAGTCAAACTGATCAAGGGTTAAGCCAAATAGGACCTAATTTTTTGTAAGATAAACCCAGGTTTGATCAAGTTTGATAATGGGTTAGTCAAATAGGACCTAATGTTTGGCAGAGCTATAAGTGACAATATACTTTGGTTTAGTCAAAGTGATCAAGGGTTAAGCCAAACATGACTTAATGTTTGGTAGGGTAAACCCAAGTTTGACAAAGGGTTAGCCAAACATGATCTAATGTTCAGCGAAGTTATAAGAATCCAGGGTTGGTCAGTTTGACCAAGGGATTAAACCAAACTGGACTTAAGGTTTGGTATACTTACTTGAAATGTGAAGTCTAGTCAGGATTATGATGATTAGTAAAGAAGTTATTATGAAGGGATGAAATCCTAGTTGTTGAGGCAATATGTGGTCCGGAGTGATCAAGTGTTTTGATATTTGGGCAAAGGGTTTAAGTTAGATTTACCCTTCTGTTCTTATATGTGTATGTTGAGTGTGCAGGTTGTACAGGTACACATATTGACTTGACTGGATGGCCTCGGTACGGTGAAGGGTGACATATTGGAGACAAGCCGGAGGCTTGTGTGCACCTAAGGGACCTTGGAGAGTAAAGACGATGAGCTGAGGGGCGCGGACTTTGAGGCATGCGTGAAGGATGACATGGAGGCAAGCTGGAGGCTTGTGTGCATCCGAGGGACGGGAGACGAAGATGAAGAGGGCGCGAAGACAATAGTCGAGGCTGCGGATGAGGAGTCAGTCGAGTTGTGAGGGTACGAGTGTTGTGTGATTGTACTCGAGAAATCCTAAGATTTGAGTGCGGAGTGGAATGTACTCAGAAAGGGTAACCTTAGGTCGGTGAGTAGACCAGTCGACTGGCCAGGGGGCAGTCGACTGATGGAACTCACAGAAAGGTCTCAGCCCTGGGACCAGTCGACTCGCCAGTGGGCAGTCGACTGGTAGGTGGCTGGTGAGTTGGCTGAGAATTCGAACGTTGGGGTGCAACGGTTGAATTTCAGTGGCAGCAGTCGACATCCCTAGGAGCAGTCGACTGGTGGCGAGGGTTTCAGCCCGAGTCCTATTTAAAGAGGACTTCGTGGTGGCTGAGATTCTTGACGAAACTCGCTTGGGTAAAGTGAGTTAGTAGTGTTTGTGACCAGATATTGTCAAGGTGATTGTGGCGAGGTTTCTCCACCCACAAGGAGTGACGAGGGCTAGCCTGAGGTTATCCGAGGAGTGATCCACCAACGGATTCTTGGATTAGTCACCCGTCCGGGGTGGATACCATGTAAATCAGTTTGTTAGCATTGTTCTATATTGTTAGTTTTATTTTATTTGTATTTCCGCTACGCTAACAATTTTGTAGAGAACAATGAAAAATGCTATTCACCCCTCTCTAGCGGACACGATTGATCCTACAATTGGTATCAGAGTGAAGGACCGCTCTTGATCGGACTAACCGCCGAGGGAGCACACGCTAGAGTAGAAGAACATGGAAGAAAAATTTGGGGACGACATCTACACTCTGCCGACCTACAACCATGACGATTTCGGGTATTGGAAGTCACGGATGGAGACGTGGTTCGAAATGGAGTGGGACCTTCGGATTGCGCTTGAAGAGCAAAGCACGCGAAGAGGCTTAGACATAGAGATTGGAATGAAGAACAAGAAAATCAATCCAAGGCGAATAAAAAGGTAATTGACATATTGCTTAATACTTGCCTACTAATGTTTTGAATTGTGTAGGAGCATACAAAAATTCACATGAATTATGTTGGTGCTTGGATGGCTAGATAGGGGCGGGGTGAATGTAAACAGACACTGAAATATGAACTCTTGAAATGTCTGCACTTGAAGGTTAGCAGCGGAAGCAACAAACAGAGGCAGAAAAACAAATACAAACTGAAAATAAAAACTACCAGCAACCCAAAAACGCTAACTGGGAGGATTTACAAGGTTCGGGGATAACTTGCCCCTACTCCTTGGCATGCCCGTGAGGTGGGCGATCCCTTGATCGTCAGTAGATTAAGCCCAGGAAAATTCGGATAAAGTAACACCTCCTTCTCGGTGGAGAAACCTCTCCACAGCAGATAGTCTCAAGAAAATGATGGAAATATAGCACAGAGACTAGGAATGCTTACAGAGCGCGAAAGAGACAATATACAATGCACAACTCACAACCCAGCAAGATCCTGGCAAGAGCTTTCACTCAGCGTGGTGTCTGCTTGCAAGACTTCTCTTTCTGGCTCAAAGCTCTCAAGATGCAGTAGCTTCAAGGAATGCTCAAGAGTATGCTTCAAGGTATCTGATCAAAGTTATCGCTCAAGGAGCTCAAGTGGTTTATCCAAAGAAAAGTATATCTTCTCTTCTTCGCCAGCCAGCTCTTAACCTGCTTCTCGCCAGGTTACCAGACGCTCCTCTGTAGCTCGCCAGCTTCTCATCTGCAATAGCTCAGCTACCCCTGACCTCCTCTGGACTCACTGAACCCTCTCCAGTCGAGCCCCAGGACATCAGCTTCTCAGTCATTGTAGCTCGCGCCAGAAGACGTTGTTTCCTGTAGACAGAAACCAGCCAAACTGTCGTAGTGAAAGGCTCGGTTGACCCTCCTTGATTAATCCCTGAGTTACCTGCACACTTAGCAGATGTTTAGCATAGAAAATCAATAGAGAATCAATTATCAGGAATTCAAAACAGATAATAGTAGTGTTCAGAAGAAAATCAGAGCGTGATCAGAAACTTCTTACAACGCATTTTGAATTAAAGTTTAGCTTCTGATCGGTCACCCGACTGATCAGAGAGGACCCTGATCGGTCACCGGACCAATTAAGATAGGCCCAGACCGATCAGGCTCCAGCCTGATCGGTCTATAGTGAGAAAACTCGGATCGCGACTTCTAGTGATCGGTCACCAGATCGAACTCAGGTCATGGATCGGTCACCCGTCCGATCCACCCCTTTGTTGAGTATTTCTCCAGCTTCGCAAGCCAAACCCACTGATCGGTCACCTGACCTATTAGGTTATGGCCTGATCGGTCTAGTGACCGATTAGGTCACTCCCTGACCGATCAGGATCCATCCTGATCGGTCATAAGGGGGAACTCGCGATATTTGATCGGTCAGCCAGACCGATCATGGTTCCTCACAGTGTGGCTCTGAAATCCCTCTGATAGTTCACCAGAACGATTAGGAGCTCTCCCTGATCGGTCACCACACCGATCAAGAGCTGAACAGAAGCCAACCAATGTTTCTGTTCTCTCCCTGATCGGTCACCAGACCGATCAGACTTCTCTAGATCGGTCACCAGACCGATCCATGACCGGGAGTTCATGCCAACTCCCTGATCGGTCACCAGACCGATCCAGCCAAGGCCAACTCCACCATAAGTCAAGAGAACAGGCTTCCTAGCCTCCTCTGGCTCGTGCTCAGTCCCCCGGACCAAGACTCCGTTCCCAGCTTCACTCACTGGGACTTCATTCAACCTAGCTTCCCAAGCTAGGACATGGCTTCACTCACCAGGATTTCATCCAACCTAGCTTCCCAAGCTAGGACCTGGCTTCACTCACCAGGGTTTCAGTCTACCTAGCTTCCCAAGCTAGGACCTGACTTCACTCACCAGGGTTTCAATCAACCTAGCTTCCCAAGCTAGGACCTGGCTTTAGTCACCAGGGTTTCATCCAACCTAGCTTCCCAGGCTAGGACCTGGCTTCACTCACCAGGGTTTCATTCAACCTAGCTTCCCAAGCTAGGACCTGGCTTCACTCACCAGGGTTTCAATCACCCGACCTCACTCACCGAGAGTCATGGCCAGTCCCCGACCAGGACTTATACCAAACTCATCTCATTAACCTAAACTAAAATCGATGTCAACACCAAAATAACAATCAGGGTCAGACTGCATCAACAAATTATGTATCAAAGTAGAAGAATTTCATAAAACCCCTACACGAGATCAAGTAGTGGAAGAACCCGAGAAAGTGAACTCGATAGCCCAAGAGGAGGAAGAATTAAGTGAAAGATCATCAACCTCCTCAAGAGAAGAAGAGGAAGCATCAATCTCAAGGATTGAGGAGGAGGAGAGACCCTCAACTATACCGGATCAAGAGGAAGCATCCACATCATCCAAGGTTGAAGAAGAAGTCAACCTAGCCTCCACCTCCACCAAAGCTACATCGAAAGAGCACATCACATGCTTTGGTTGCAAGGAAAAGGGGCACTACAAAGACAAGTGCCCTCTAGGTAAGAAAAAGGAGGTACTATCTAAACCCCGGTCCATTCTATTTAAGTCTAACATGAATTGTAGGAATGAAGAAGCCCAAGAGAGGAAAATGAAGATTAGATGCTTCACATGCGGAGAATTAGGGCACTACCACACCAAGTGCCCAAAGAAAGGTGAAATAAAGAAAATAAAGCATCTAAGAAGATGGGAGAAGGAGGAAAGAAGGAAGAGAAGAAGCCCACATCAAGGAGGAACTCCAAAGGTAAGGAAGTTAACTCCTAACCTTAAGCCAAAATGTAATTCAATTTCAAGTTTCTCCTTGCATATTAAAAATCATGTTAATCATTCATCCATGCATACTAGAATTAATGAAAATTGCTTACTTGTGCATAACCATGGTTTCAGATACAATGATAGGACTAGGGTTAACAAGGTAGATCAAAACCCTAGGAAAAGTATGCATCATATTAAATCTAGAATCTTAGGACCCAAGGATCATGACATTAATCCCAAGAAGGGAAGGAATGTGCCTAGAAAGGAGGGTAGGTCTAGGAATGTCCAAAGTGGACATATGGGATCAAAGGTTAGAAACTTGGAAAGGGAAAATCAGGCCTTGAGGGCAAGGCTTGATACATTAGAAAAGACCCTAGAAAGATTCACGGTTGGATGAAAGGGTCTAGATATGGTGTTGCGTGGTATAAAACAAAACTATGATAGATCGGGTTTGGGCTACCGGTCTATGACCTCAAATGCCAACAAAAAGAAATATGTTGGGAAAGCATATAATCATGGCAAGGGGGTGCCATCCAAAGGGAAAGAAGATAACTTAACCAAGGACAAGGTGTCCAAGTTTAAGAAGGTTAGTTTTGTAGGCCAAGAATCACCGGTGGCACATCAGTGTGGCCTAGTATGAGTTGAGTCACCTAGGGAGGTGGCTAGGGCTAAGAGCTCAAGGGGGAGCTCTAGGAGCCTTTGGGATCTATGGTAAATGGATCCCAAGAGTTTCTCTCCTAGGAAATTAAGTGAAATGTGCCAAAAAAGGTTGGAAGACTTGGGTAAGTCTTAATCCTAGGTTTTGGCACGTTAAAAGGGAATTTAGGGAGAAAATTGTGAAAATATGGTTATATTTGATAAAATTGAGGTTTAATGAGTAAATACCATATAATTCTGTGATAAAAATGAATTGTGATCAAGTATAGGAAGATACATTGAGGAGAAGTTGTTGGATCGACAGAAACGATAGAGGGGGGGTGAATTTCGTTAAACGCTTTTCGGATGAAAACTAGAGCAAGTACGCAGCGGAATAAAATCAATCGCGAACACAGGTAGTTTTACTTGGTTCGGAGCCTAGGTCGACTCCTACTCCAAGGCCCATGGTCGTTGACCATTTTCTGCGGGCAATTCTATAAGTGCGCAAAACGTTTACAGAGAGATATTACAAAAGCAGTATAGTAAACTTAAAAGTAACTCTTCTTTTACCGACGTCCGATGTAGATTGAATTTTCAGAGCAATGGGACGTCGTCGGCGCTTGAGTCTCGAGTCAGGAGGTTTCCGGAGCAGAACGCGGGAGCAGAAGAGCGTGATTGCATTGAATGAATTGTTATTCGAAGCCTTGGGGTTGAGGGCCTATTTATAGCCCCTAGGGGCGCCCGGGACGTCGGGGGCGCCCCCCCCAGGTGTCAACCGATCCGCTTCCGTCTCAGTCAGCTCTGATCCCTTAAAACTCAAGATCAGGTTTTGACGGGGGCGCCCTGAACGCTGGGGGTGCCCGGGTTGACTGGGTCTCTTCTTATCAGTTGGATTCGATGGGATCTGCTTCGTTAGCTTCACCTGGGGGTGCCCGGACCATCCGGGGCGCCCGGGAGCAGCGGGGGCACCCGGGAGCAGCGGGGGCACCCGAGAGCACGGGGGCGCCCTGCCCATGAGCTGCAGACGCAGTTCCGTTGCTTCAACTGTTTGTGTTCACCATGGGGGGGCGCCCGGGACACTCCGGGCGCCCTACTCAACCTTTGCCACACTCCTTTGAGGCTCTCTGAGCTGCAGACACTCGTTCCTTCGGTCCTGCATCCAAGGTTAGTCCAAAACAACATAAAACAATAAGATGTTAGTTTATACACCCTTAGCTGTCTTGGTTCTAACTTTGGGTCTCCAAAATGGAACCCTAGGTCGAACCGACGCCTACTATTCCCTCAACGGGGAACGCGTCCTCACCTACTCCTCTCGGGAGAATGTACCTGATGCCAACCGGCTCCTCCGGTTGGACATTTGCCTAGCGGTCCTTCGCCAGGTCTTGGATACCAAGCTGTCCTTCCCCCGGTGCCTAGCATTCCTTCGCTAGGTCTTCAGTACCCTGGCATTCCTTCGCCAATGCCTAGCAGTCCTTCGCTAGGACTTTTTACCCTGGCATTCCTTCGCCAGTGCCTAGCAATCCTTCGCTAGGACTTTTTACCCTGCACACTTGAGTAGCATGTTAGATAACAAATAAGACTTAACTTTTGAACCCTTTTGCCATTATCAAAACCCAGGTTCGACTTGGGTGCTTTCTGCACCAATAATCTCCCCCTTTTTGATTTATGACAACCCTGGTTCAAAAAGTTAAGTTAATCAGAGCAAGTAAATATTAAATTTTGTTCCCTCCCCTGGAAGGAATCTTCCCCTAAATTTTTTCAAAACTTCATGGGGTTTTTGAAAATAAATTCTAAGTTTAAGGATGGATTTTTTCTTAGAATAATTTTTAACAGAAAATAATTTTGGTTGTCTATTTTGGAGAACTTGTAGAATATTTTATGTTTAAATACTTAGAAAACTTAAGAAGGATTTTGAAAAACTTAAGTTTGAGTACTAAGGAAAATTTTGATGCCTTAAGTTTAAGGTACTCAAGGAAGTTTTGAAAACTTTATGTTTTAAAGTACTTAGTGAAATTTAAAAAGACTTAAGTACTTAGGAGTACTTTAGGGAAGTTTTGAAAAACTTAAGTACTTAGAAAAGTTTTGAAATACTTAAGTACTTAGAAATGTTTTTAAAAAAAACTTAAGTACTTAGAAAACTTTAATACTTAGACAACTTTAGTACTTAGACAAGTTTTGAAAAACTTATGTACTTAGGATAGGTTTAGTACTTTTGAAAATTTTAGTACTTTTGAAAAACTTAGTATTTTTGAAAATTTTAGTACTTTTGAAAAATTTAATTAAGTACTTTTTGAATAAAGGATAGAGTTTGAGTTAGAGAAAAAAATTTTAAACTCTCTCCTTTCCTATTTCTCCCCCTTTGCCATATATCAAACACAAATAAATACAGCAGAAACAGAATAATTAAATTGCATAAGGGAAATAACTTGCTGTACTGAACCAATTCATGATGAGAATTAAATCAAATCAGTTTCAATTTCCTCTTTTAGGGACCTATCTAACCCAATTAGCTACTTACTAACTGTTATAAATAGTAGTTTTCGCTAGAGTTAGTCAAGTTAAGTGTTCTGTTCAAGTTAGATTTTCTAAACTTGACACTTAACTTGATTACTGTGTAAGTTGTATTTAGTGCCCCAATTACTGCAGATGCACTGACTTAAAGCATCTTGAATCAAGGCAAAGACCTAAGCATCTCAACCCTTTCTAAGTTATCAATCAAAAGTACTCTAAGGTGCTTGTGAGATGCTGACTTCTAAATCTATAGATGCATGCAGTTCTAGGGTTAGGTCCTAGGCTAAGTCCATTTTCGAAAAAGCCCTAATTTTGAAAGGGGTAGTTTTAAAATAAAACTAAGTAAAAAAAAATTATTTTTCAAACCTTTTCAAAACTAAGTAAAAGCTGTTTTGAAGGCATTTAAAAACTATTTTAAAAACTGATTTTGAAATGGACAAAGTAGTAAGAAAACCGCAAAAATAGAGTAAACCTATTCTACCAAGCATAGTCCTAACTGCCTTCTTAGTGAGCTGAACTCAGACTCAGGTAGCGGTTTAGTAAATATATCAGCTAGGTTGGATTTAGAGTCTATATGCTTAAGTACTATTTCACCCCTGGCTACATGGTCTCTTACAAAGTGATGTTTAACTTCTATGTGTTTAGTTCTTGAATGTTGGATTGAGTTCTTAGTTAGATTAATTGAGCTTATATTGTCAATGAATACTTGAGTTTGGGTGTAGCTAAGCTGGAAGTCCTTAAGAGTGTGCATCATCCATAGAAGTTGTGCTACACATTCTCTTAAGGCAACATATTCAGCTTCAGTTGTGGATAGAGCTACACAGTGTTGTTTTCTGCTGCACCAACTTACTAGACTATGTCCTAATAGTTGGCAGCTTCCACTTGTGCTCTTTCTATCTAATTTGCAACCTGCATAGTCAGAATCTGAGTATCCTGACAAATCAAAGGTTGAGGTTCTAGGATACTAAATCCCTAAATTTAGAGTGCCCTTTACATATCTTAGTATTCTTTTTAGGGCTGCTAAGTGTGTTTCCTTAGCACAGGTTTGGTATCTAGCACACATCCCTATAGCAAAAAGAATATCAGGTCTCCTGGCTGTAAGGTACAGTAGACTACCTATCATACTTCTATAGAGTTTAAGGTATACTGGTTTACCATCAGGGTCACTGTCTATTTTTATATTAGTAGCCATGGGGGTCATTATGCTTTTAGAATTATCCATTTTAAATTTCTTTATTAACTCTTTAGCATATTTGGATTGATGGACATAGTTTTCATCTCTAGTTTATTTAATTTGTAAGCCTAGGAAAAAGTTAATCTCACCAACTAAGCTCATTTCAAATTCATTTTCCATTATCTTAACAAATTCTTTTAGAAAGTTTGAGTTGGTGGATCCAAAGATTATGTCATCTACGTAGATTTGGGCAATAAATATATCTTTTCCTAGGGTTTTAATAAATAAGGTTGTGTCAATTTGTCCTTGTTTAAATTCTTTAGAAATTAAGTAAGTTGATAAGCGTTCATACCAGGCCCTAGGTGCTTGTTTTAGTCCATATAGTGCTTTAGTAAGTTTGTAAACGTGGTCAGGTCTTTCTAAGTCCTCAAACCCAGGGGGTTGTCCTACATAAACTTCTTCTTTAATAAATCCATTTAGAAAGCCTAACTTTACATCCATTTGGTATAGCTTAAATCCTTTATGGGATGCAAAGGCTAATAACATTCTAATGGACTCAAGTCTAGCTACTGGGGCATATGTTTCATCGTAATCTAATCCTTCTACTTGGCTGAATCCCTTCGCTACTAAGCGGGCTTTATTTCTGACTATTTCTCCTTGATCATTTAGTTTATTCCTAAAAACCCACTTAGTGTCAATGATGGATTTGCCTTCAGGTTTAAGCACTAGTTCCCAGACTTGGTTCCTCTCAAATTGGGCTAATTCTTCTTGCATAGCTATGATCCAATCAGGATCAGGTAGGGCCTCATCTATAGTCTTAGGTTCTATTTTTGAAATCATTGCTATTTGACTAAGGTTTCTATAGGAGGATCTAGTCCTGACTCCTAGAGTTGGATCACCCACAATTTGGTCGGTTGGGTGACTGAGTCTGGGTTTCGTGGTTTTTCTAGAACTTGGTTCAGCCTCGGGTCCGGCTGGTCGGTTTGGTTCATTATTTGATTCAACTCTTTGAGCTGGTTCAATTATTGGATCAATAATTGGTTCATTTGACTCACTAGTTAGTTCAATAGTTAGTTCGTTTATGGGTTCAATTAAAGATTCACCAATTTGTTGAGTATCTTCTTGATCAGTGTTTGATGAAGTTAGATTTGGTTTTGAGTTAATTTCTTCATCAAATATTAGGTTAGTTGTTTCTTCAATTTTCTTGGTTTGGTTGTTGTAAACCCTATAGGCTCTACTTGTTGTTGAATATCCTAGGAAGATACCTGGGGTTGACTTAGACTGGAATTTTTCTAAGTAGTCTTTGGTGTTTAGGATATGGACTTTGCATCCAAAGACCTTTAGGTAGTGTAGATTTGGAAGTCTATGGTAATATAGTTCATAGGGTGTTTTGTTGTGTCGCTTGTTGATTAGAACCCTATTTTGGATGTAGCAAGCCGTACTAATTGCTTCTGTCTAATATTAGTTGGCTAAGTTAAATTCATTGAGCATAGCCCTAGCGGCTTCCTGTAGAGTTCTATTTTTTTTTTCTACTATTCCATTCTGTTGGGGGGTTCTAGGACATGAAAATTCATGTATGTATCCATTTACCTTACAGAATTCCTCGAACCGTTGATTTTCAAATTCTCCCCCGTGGTCACTTCTAAGTCTTTTAATTTTAGTATCGTTTTGATTTTCAATTAACTTACAGAATTCATTAAATAGGTTTAGGGTTTCATCTTTGGTCTTTAGAAACCTAACCTAGGTAAACCTTGAGTAATCATCAACTATTACCAAGCAGTACCGGTTTCCGCTTAGTGACTTGGCTCCGTGTGAATCAAATAGGTCAAGGTGTAGGAGCTCAAGTGTGGTTTAAGTTAGATCAGATTGAGTTAGTTTGTGATTAGATCTGGTTTGTTTACCTTGATTGTATGATTCACATATTAAGTTTTCATGGTTTTTTATTTTGGGAATGCCTTTAATTAGGCCAAGTTGGGTGATTTTTGAAATAATTCTTAGGTTAGTGTGACCTAGTCTCCTATGCCAGAGGTTTGATTGTTCTAACTGAGTTAACATGCATTAGGTACAAGGGGAAGGTTTATAGTGTAAACATTATTTTTCCTGGTGCCCTTAAGCATAATTTCTGAGTCTTGTACGTTTCTAATTAGGCAGTTAGAATTGTTGAAGGTGACTATATAACCAGAATCACATAACTGACTTATGCTAAGCAAGTTAAAATTGAAGTTTTCAACCAAAAGAACTTTCTTAATCACAAAGTCAGATTTAAGTTCAATATTACCTGACCCAATTACCTTGAGTGTAGCATTGTTACCAAATGCCACTGAGCCTAGGTTCTTGAACTTGAGTTTGGTGAATTTTAATTTATCTCCAGTCATGTGTCTGGAGCAACCGCTATCCAACATCCATTGGTCCAAATATTTATGTTCCTACACATAAAGAGTTTTGTTGATTTGGATCCAATTAGAATTAGGAGTAGCTTAAATTGACTTTCATAACCTAGTATGTCTCACCCAATCTAGGGTTAGCAATCACGTTAGCCTTATAGGTTTTGTGAGACAGGTTTTGGTAGATAGAATTTTGAAAAACATGATTTATTTTGAAAATTTTAATTAATTTTGTAAACAATTGAATTTATTTTGAATAGACAGTTTAAATCTACAAGTAACTGAAAATTTGTGTTAGATTTGAATTTGACAAAGAATAATTTGAATTTGAATTTCAAAAATTAGCTTCCAGGTCTTGGCGAGGCACTAGGCCATCTTTGGCCGTAACCTTATTGGATCATCAACCGTTTCCTTAACAAAGCCTTTTAATGAAATTTCATTTTCAAAATTAATCTTTGAAAAATTCTGGTTTAACTAGTTTGGGTCTTGGATCGGTAGCTGCGGCTAGTTTCACCAGTCTAAAGAGACCAAGTATATTTGACCTTATTAGAATTGGTTTCCCTAACGTACTATCATCTCACCTCCACCCAATACTTTGTTGTCAAGTTTCAGTTAAGTTTGTTCAGTCCTTAAACTAACCATTCCTAAGTCTAAGTATGGTATATTGCAGAAATTAAACAAACAATCAAACAAGCAAATTGCAAGCAAGTATTGAATTTTATCTAACAATGAATATTGTTTTCAGTTTGGCTCCCCCTGGACTAAAGTCACGATAGTGGTTAGGCAAGATGTGAATCTTGTCCTTGGGGATCCAATACTGATTTGATCCAGTTAGTTTGTTCAGGTACATTTTAGGTACCCATGCCTGAACTTTATTTCTGGACTGATTCAGTACAGCAAAGTAGGATCTTTGTCTAGATTTGGATCTATAGCCAAGTCCGGATCGATTTAGAACTGATTACTATTTTCCAAGAATCATGTCAAGACCCTTGGAACCAGAAGTGAATCGTTCTAAAGCTGATCTAAGATCCTTAACCTGAGTTTTCAGGGAGGAGTTCTCTTTCTCAAGTTTTTCAACTTGAGTAGAGGTTCCTTCTTGAACCTTCTCAGTTAAGGGTTTAGAGTCAGCTCCCTCTTTCAGGAGTTTTACTTCCTATCGGAGGGATTCGACTCGGAATTTAGCTTTCGCCAAATCTCGAGAAAGATAAGATATTAACTCGTTTAATTGACTTCTAGTAAATCCACTTACCTTGATTTCTCCATCCTCTGAAAAGGTCAGTCTGCCGTCGTCCTGTTCTGATTCTGACTCGGTCTCGACTTCTTCTGAGGTTGTCAGTGCTAGTAGGTTCTGTAACACCCCAAAATTTTCCCATATGAAATATTATGAATTCATGAAACATTATTATTATTATGAAATATTATGAATTCATGAAACATTATCATTATTATGAAATTTCATGATGGACTTGGCTTAATGGGCTTCGATATGGATTAGTGCAAAATGTGATAAAAAGAAGAGGTAGAAAGGAGGAAGCAAGGATTGAACCTTGAACCTCCTAGTTGCACTAATCATGTCATAACCAACACACCAAGCCATGTTTCATGTTGAGAGAATAAGAAACATGCTTGTTAAAGCTAGGGAAGTGAAGAGACATGTCTCTTCATGAGAAAAGTATAAATAAGTGAAGGGAAGTTGGAATAACTTCCTCTCTTCTTCTTCCTCACCCTTCCCTCTTCAAAACCGAAAACTCTCCCCTCCCCTTCTCAAATTTTCGAAACTCCAACCCTAGGTTTCCTCCATAAGAAAAACTCCCAAGAGGGCCCTATAGAGAGACTACCTTCTACTAAAGCAAGGCTAAGGAAAAGAAGCGCAAGAAGGGCTCTCCTCTCCTCCTCTTCAAGGACTTCTTGGGGGAGATTCAAGCGAGAGGATGTAAGTAATCCCCTCACCTGCATTACAATAGTTTCGAGTGCCTAAAATGGTTTAAACATAGGATGAAGCTCTTGATGTTTTCGGCCAAGAAGGTTTTTAGGGCTTGCGAGGGTTTAAACTACTCCTATACTTGCATATGTTTTTCCTCATGATGTGTGACTAAATAGATGATGATAATATGATGTTTTCCTTGTCCTTAAGCCCCCAAAAACCCGGAGTAGGCTTGCTGGAATTTTCGGCCAAGGACCTCTTTTAGGGCTTAGAGAGGTTTAAACTCTTAGTATGCTTGATAATGACCCTCCCTATGATATATAAGATGATATGTGATGTAAATATGGTTTATTCATGATTTTAACATGCTTGGAAACTAAGGTATGTATGCTGGAATTTTCTGTAAAGAATGATAAGTAGGACTTAAGAAGGGGTAACAACCCCAATATGCCTTCTAATGTCTCCTCTATGATGCCTACCTTAATGTATGATGTTAGTGTAATGTTTTTCATGTTTTATCATGCTCTAAACTTAGAGTTTATATGCTGGAATTTTCTGATTAAATAAGAATTTGGGCTAAGGGGGAAGCTACAACCCCAATTAGGCACGCCAAGGATGCCCATGATATGCTATGAGTAGTATAGGTGATAACATGTCTTCTCCCATGCTTTTTCATTCTCTAAGAATTATGATGTACATGTCTATGTTTAAGCTCTTTAAGCACCCTTATGTTATGCATGGCTTATGTATGATGAAATGCCTAAGAGATGCTTCCCTGTAAGTCGGGACTAAGAGCACTCTTCATGATAAGATAAGATGCATGCCATGCTCATGATATGACAATGATGTGATAGGTTATGATGATATGCTTATGATATGATAAGAATGTGCTATGCAACCCCTAGGTCGACGGACTATGAACGGACCTTGTAAGAAACAAGAATGTGCTATGCTTATGATATGATAAAAATCCATGTATGCTATTTTACTTTGTATGGCTTGTACCGGATCCTAGCAAGGTCCACGGGTGGGCTCCGGATGCAGCCCCTAGGTCGACGGACTATGAACGGACCTAGTAAGGGGATGGGCTCCCGAGACGCCCCTAGGTCGATGGACTATGAACGAACCTAGTTTCCCTAGTAGGTTAGAGACTAGCTACCTCGGCCTATTAGGGATGCGCGCATTATGTATGTATGTAAGTGGTACAAGCTAGGATCTCCCAAATGATGATGGATGTATGTTTAAGTACCTATATGTATGATTTTAAGAAAAGCATATGCATGTACTCATCCTATGCATGTTTTCAAAAGAGCATCTTGCATTCGCATTTTTGTCATGACTATATGACTATAAAGGTGAATTATGTTAAGTTCAAGTATGCTTCTTATGATAAGTACATATGCTCCATTATGCTATGTTAAGTTAAGTGTTTTAATGCTATGCACTATTATGATGTGATGCTTTCTCTACTTGATGGAACGTATGATTTTGTGAGTAGGAAGGGATCTTACTAAGCTATATGCTTATAGTTTCCGTGTTTCCCTTGTACTACAGAAAAGGATAAGGAATGGCTAAACTAAAGGGAGCAGCAGGAGGGGCAGAGATGTGTGTGGTGGTGGCATGGTGGAAGAAGATCTACTCATGTTTTGTTTAGTTTATGCATATGCTGAGTTTTGCATGTGAAATGTTGAAACATACTTACTAAATTGCTAATTACTGATATTTAGACTCATATGGATATTTCATGCTCACTCTCGCTCATATGCTAAGTACTTAGTTAGGACTTGCTAAAGAACTTTAGTATTATGTTATCCTTCCTCATACTTACTACTCTGTCTTAATAAATGGCTATGTGGCATGCTTCTATTATGCAAGTAAGAATGTAAAGGTACCTAGCATGCTCTCCTCAATGTCTAAGATGTTTAAAAGGTTTCATGCTTACATGTTCAAGTACAAGATTATACATGTATCATGTTCAAGTTTCAAGTTTCAAAACGCTTCCGCTAAAACGAAAATTATGTTCGCGTAACCCCGCCCTAGTGTGAGAAGGGCGGGCGTTACAGGTTCGACTGTGGGACCTCTTCTTCTTCAGAGGAGGAGGACTCGTCCCACGTTGCTTGAAGTGCCTTTTTCTTCCTTGTCTTCTTTGCTTCCTTCAAGTTAGGGCATTCGGTCTTGTAGTGGCCCTTCTTCTTGCACTCGTAGCAGGTCACGTTGGGCTTGTTCTTTTCGTTTGCGGGTTCAGCTGGTTCATCCCTTCTTCGGCTGACTTTCCGTTTGTTGGTTTGGTTCTTCAATTTTTTGTAGTAGTTTCGGGCCAGTCGGACCAGCTTAGGTCGATCTCCTTCGTCGTCATCTGAGTCTGAGTCTGAGTTAGACTCGGGTTCAGGTTGAGGCTTCTTCATAGTTGTCCTTCCAGTTTTATCTGCAATAAAGGCAATACCTTTCTCAGCCAGATTGCAGTTAGTCTGTTCATGCAATTTTAATTCAGAGAACAATTCATCTAATTTTATTTTCGAAAGATCCCTTGAAACCTTGTATGCATCTACCATAGATGCCCACAAGGTATTTCTTGGGAAAGCATTTAAAGCATACCTTATTAGGTCACAGTTTTCAACCTTGTGACCAATGGTGTGTAGACCATTCATTAGTTCTTGAATTCGGGCGTGAAGCTGAGCTGTTGTTTCGTTGTCGGTCATTTTGATGGTATACAGTTTGTTCAGGAGCAGATCTATCTTGCTGATCCGAGTGTCTGATGTTCCTTCGTGCAGCTCGATCAGTTTTCCCCACAGCTCCTTGGCACTGTTGAAAGGGCCCACCCGGTTCAGCTCCTCTTTTGTTAAGCCGCATTGAAGGGTCTGGGTCGCCTTTGCATCCGCTTCAATTTTCCGTTTCAGAGCGGTGTCCCACTCTGTGTAGCTTTGAGGTACTCCTTCAGCATTTCTCGGAATCTCCAGTCCGGACTGGATGATTATCCACATGTCCACCTGAGTTTTCAGGTGGACCTCCATTCTGCTCTTCCAGTAGGAGAAGTCTTCTCCACTGAAGAGAGGTGGTCTTGCGGTGCTAAAGCCTTCTTGCATGGCCATTTTATCTGAAAACTAAACACAAAAAAATATCCCAAGACTTGGTCTTGGATTAGTAGTGCGGGATAAAGAAAAAAATTTGTTGAGGGGTGTTGCACCAGCCTCGATCAACGAGAAGAAATTCGAATGAAAAAGAAA